>JAVALU010002495.1:0-145000 GCA_030770095.1 Gila robusta
AAATACAGTAACGTCTGCCTGTCTGTCTGTGTGTCTGTCTGTCTGTGTGTCTGTGTGTTTGCTGTCTGTGTGTCTGTGTGTCTGTGTGTCTGTGTGTCTGTCTGTCTGCGTGTCTGTATGCGTGACACACAGACAGACAGACACACAGACAGACAGACACACAGACACACAGACACACAGACACACAGACAGACAGACACACAGACAGCAAACACACAGACACACAGACACACAGACAGACAGACACACAGACACACAGACAGACAGACACACAGACAGCAAACACACAGACACACAGACAGACAGACACACAGACAGACAGACAGACAGACAGACAGACACACAGACAGACACATAGACACACAGACACACAGACACACAGACAGACAGACACACAGACAGCAAACACACAGACACACAGACAGACAGACAGACAGACACACAGACAGACAGACACACAGACAGACAGACAGACAGACAGACAGACAGACAGACACACAGACAGACACATAGACACACAGACACACAGACACACAGACAGACAGACACACAGACAGCAAACACACAGACACACAGACAGACAGACACACAGACAGACAGACAGACAGACAGACACACAGACAGACACATAGACACACAGACACACAGACACACAGACAGACAGACACACAGACAGCAAACACACAGACACACAGACAGACAGACACACAGACAGACACACAGACAGACACACAGACAGACAGACAGACGTTCTTGTAATTTATAGATAGATGGACTTGACAGTAACGCCACAGCAGTGGGCGTTTACACTGAAGTCTCACAGCCAATCACAGCAGTGGGCGTTTACACTGAAGTCTCACAGCCAATCACAGCAGTGGGCGTTTACACTGAAGACTCACAGCCAATCACAGCAGTGGGTGTTTACACTGAAGTCTCACAGCCAATCACAGCAGTGGGCGTTTACACTGAAGTCTCACAGACAATCACAGCAGTGGGCGTTTACACTGAAGTCTAACAGCAGCCAATCACAGCAGTGGGCGTTTACACTGAAGACTCACAGCCAATCACAGCAGTGGGCGTTTACACTGAAGTCTCACAGCCAATCACAGCAGTGGGCGTTTACACTGAAGACTCACAGTCAATCACAGCAGTGGGCGTTTACACTGAAGACTCACACAGACACGCCCCTTCAAACAGAGCGTTCAAATCAAAGACTAAAATCAGTGAAGGAAAATTGCCTTTTATTTCTAAATTATGACAATTTTTGATGTAAAAATCAACATTATAAATGCACCCCAGGAAACATTATACAACAATAAAACAATGCAGTTCATGACTACTTTAATGGAGAAGCCTGAGATTGAGAAGTTTGCAAATGAATAACATAACTCAGAAAGCACATATTAATGAGGAAAACATCGCTCTCTGACACGTGTGTGTGTGTGTGTGTGTGTGTGTGTCGCTGTTCCTCATGTTTCTTCCACAGTTGCAGACACTATTCTTCGCTACCGCTTTAAGACACTGAAGAAGAATCGCACACTTGGTTTCTACAGAATTAAACATGAGGATTATATTACCGCAGTGCGCTGTAGAAGTATGCATTATTTACACTAGTATTTGATATTATTAAAGCATTTATTAATAGTCTTAAACTAACTGACCTTTTCATTTCAGTCCCCGGTTCAGCGAAACCCCAGAGTGACTCTTCTCCTGTTCATGAGTCAGGAGGTCAGCAGTTTTACAAGTGTTTTCTCTGTCAGTGCTTTTATATCACAAACATTTATAATTACATGTTACAGCTTTTATACACATCAGACCTTTTATAGTTGACATTTTTTTTCTTTTTTATGAGTTTTGTGCTTCATTTTGTGGCAATATAACTTGAAACTTTATTATGATGAGTGTAAAATACTTTTGATTATTGTGTTCGCTGTTTCTTTCACAGTTAAAAACACTGAACTTCACAACTGTGATCTCGAGACACTGGAGGAGGATCACACACTTGGTTTCGGTATTAAACATGAGGATGAAGTTACAGCAGCAGAGACAGCATGTGGTGGAAGTAAGCATTACACATGTATTTGAAACTATTTAAAGTATTTATTTATAGTCTTAACTGAGCTTTTCATTTTAGTCTTCTCACCGTCATCCACGAGTGAATGGGCAAATACCCCCCCCCCCCCCCCCCAAAAAAAAAAAAAAAACTCCCAAATACCGGAAATATTCTTTTTTCACCGGTCATGCTCAATCTCACAGGTCAGTTTCTCTTCCGAGTCAAAAGTTCACAAATGCTTGTTTTCTCTGTCAGTTTTATATTACAAACATTTATAAAGGCGCTGATAGACAGATCTACTGCAAATAATCATAATCTTCTGTTCTTCTGCACATCATCATCTCACAGTTTCAGGTCTGAAGAGAAATATATAAGAATATCCAGGACTGAATCTATAGTTAAATATTAGTTCATAACATGTAAATGCATTAAACTCACTGAATCTTACATCATGTTCCAGTAATAAACAGTGATAAAACACATAATCCATTATTAATATATTCATACTGAGGGTTGAAGTGTAATATTAATCTTTCTCTGTCAAATTTATGATGGAGTTTGTGTTTTATATATTTTTATATTTTTATTTTGTGATAATGTTTCCACTAACTTGTGTTTTCAATGATTTAATTAAAGTTTCTGTAAATAATTTCAATATAACTTCCCCAAAAACTAGAGTGAAAACATGAATAGAGACAGAAATAAATGTACATGTAACTCTCAGTATTAGTACAATAATAGAGTTATAGTTTGTATATAATAATTTTACATGTAGTTGTAAAGTTATAGTCTGTTGAGGAGCATCAAAATAAAGAGTCAGCAGAAATTAACCAGAGGGTTTATTAATAATCAATAACTGATAAACTGATATCCACATAAAGTGTTTCCGAGAACTTTTATGCATTACAGTAAACAGAAAAGTTATTCATGTGAAGCAAGTTATTACTTTATGATTTAAGATTATGAAGACTAACATTGTGCTTCTTTATAATAACATGCACTGATGGGTCGATATCAATAAGAGGAACATTTACTATATTTTTCATATTTCCATGGTGTTTATTATTAATTAATTTGTGTAATGAAATATTTTATTTTAAGATGCCGACATTAGAAGAGAATATAGTGAATTATATGGTAGTGAGTTTAAATGATATTATACTTCATCAGCTCACAATATGAATATATTTATGATGATTATGTGTTATGATCTGTTTATAGTTTATATTCTTCAAACTGTCACTGAAGACAAATGCTTGTTTTCTCAGTGATTTTATATTAATAATTCTTCAGTGAATTCTGCTCTTAAACTGAAAGTCTGTATATTGTATTATTGTATGTGATTATTAATATCTGTGACACATTTAAACCCCACAGAGGAACAGTGTCGAGTGTCAGTGTATGATCACAGTTTAACCAGGATTTTATAATAACAGGGAACGTTCTGGAGATTCTCTAGATAATACTTTCATAACTTAATGGAACGTCAGCAAAACATTCATAGTTCATTTTTAATTAGAATTTTTTTAGACTTTAACATCATGTTAATGTGTAATCATGTTTAACATCATTAGCCGTTATCATCATGTGTTTTACTGTACATGTGATTTACAGAATGCTGGTCAAAACTTTGGTTTGTTTGTATTTTTACTGTTGTTTTATTCTTCATAATTGTGTTATTATTGAGTTTCTCTGATTGATTAACACATATAGTGTAATAACACACTCTCTATGAGACATTTATGATTGACATTTCTCTTCTTATGAGCATTAACAGTGGAAAAGTGCACAAGTTTTGTTTGTGAAGAAAACTTCAGTTTGTGTCTATATAACAATGGACAGAAATGAACTATTATCCCACATATTCCCTACATAATATACATGTGAACTTTATGATGATGAGTGTAAAACATCTTGAATTATTGATCCTTCACACAATTAAAGTTAAAGGTTCAGATTGACAGATTCATGACACGATATTATTCAGTTTCTGACGGATGTTTTGTTGTTCTGCTCCACAGCATTTCTCAGACGTTCTTGCAAACACAGAATATCTCTCAAACAAAGACGTCCTCCACAAGATAAAGGATTTATACGGATTCTCAAAGGAAGTCATCATTTATCTGAAGATAAAGTGATTCCCAGATCCCAATCTATGGATAATTTATTATTTGACATGAATCAGCCTCAGCTGAAACCCAGTGAATAATGTTGATTATTGTAGTTCAGACTCACATAATCATCACATTAATAACATGTGTTTATATATCAGCTCCTGTGACTGTGTGTGTGTGTGTGTGTGTGTGTGTGTGTTTACTGTGTGTGTTTACTGTGTATGTGTGTGTGTTTACTGTGTGTGTGTGTGTTTACTGTGTATGTGTGTGTGTGTTTTTACTGTGTGTGTGTGTGTGTGTGTGTGTGTGTGTTTACTGTGTATGTGTGTGTGTGTGTGTGTGTGTGTGTGTGTGTGTATGTGTCAGTGTGTGTGTGTGTGTGTGTGTCTGTTTACTGTGTGTGTGTGTGTTTACTGTGTGTGTGTGTTTACTGTGTGTGTGTGTGTGTGTGTGTGTGTGTGTCAGTGTGTGTGTCAGTGTGTGTGTGTCTGTTTACTGTGTGTGTGTGTGTGTGTTTACTGTGTGTGTGTGTGTGTGTGTCTGTTTACTGTGTGTGTGTGTGTTTACTGGGTGTGTGTGTGTGTGTGTGTGTGTGTTTACTTTGTGTGTGTGTCTGTTTACTGTGTGTGTGTGTGTGTGTGTGTGTGTGTGTGTGTTTACTGTGTGTGTGTGTGTGTGTGTGTGTGTGTGTGTCTGTTTACTGTTTACTGTGTGTGTGTGTGTGTGTGTGTGTGTTTACTGTGTGTGTGTGTGTGTGTGTGTGTGTTTACTGTGTGTGTGTGTGTATTATAATACCAATATACCAATATTATAATCCCAGATAACACGCAACATATTCTGGCAAGTTTCTCTCAAAGTTATGAACAAACGTTCTTCCAGTAACATTAAGATAACGTTTGTTTAATGTTTAATAATCTACTCTTTAATAATGTTCTCAAAACATTAACAGTGTTTTTATGACATCATCTTAAAATCAGGCGTTATCATCATGTGTTTTACTGTACATGTGATTTACAGAATGTTGGTCAAAACATCGGTTTGTTTGCATTTTTACTGTTGTTTTATTCTTCATAATTGTGTTATAGAGTTTCTCTGATTGATTAACACATATAGTGTAATAATTATGAGACATTTATGATTGACATTTCTCTTCTTATGAGCATTAACAGTCGAAAAGTGCACAAGTTTTGTTTGTAATGAAAATTTCACAACAATGGACAGAAAGAGCTTTATTATCATTAAACTGAATACAAACAACTAATACTTTAAATAAATATACTTTAAGCATATTCCTCGACAGCGATTGATGTCTAAAATGTACTTTTAAATTTCATAAAGATCAGTTTAATTCATTTGTACACATTTCATGACACGTTTGTATAATAAAAAGGAAGAGTTGTATTTAAAAGTCTATTATTGGTCTGATTAATCAAGCTCTCCATAAAACAAACAAACCAAACCCTACAATTTAATAAAATAACACATATTATAAAGATAGACAAAGTTAAATTGCATTAAATTGAGTTCAGCTTCAGGGTTTCTGCAGATATCTTCAAATAAAATGCTTTTTAATGCCATTTCTTTACATTTTTAAATGCCATACATGACCCATGACTAACCAGGATATTTTATATCCGGTCTGTCGAAGAGCTCCGGTTCCCAAACCCTTCAGGTGATTATGTTTGTGATCATTTAATTCAGTTCTGTTTTATGTTTTAGGAGCGTAGGGGTGTCCTGCCATTTATTTTGACTTTGTTTGTGACTTGTTTATTTATAAGGAGTTAGGGAAGTTTCTTTGTAATTTTGTTTATATTAGTGATGCAACAGCAACTCAAAATCCTGAAAGTGAGGGAGACAGGAAAGCGTGATGAAGAACAGGGTCCGAGCAGTGAACCGGCGCTTTGTCCCTTAACCACAGTCTAGATTATGAGAAAGTAAAAACCGCTGTTGAGAGACTATGAGCTTGTCTCCGAGATTTATCGCCAAAAATTCCGTTTACATGTGAAAACTGCCAATCAAACGCTCGTTGAGTATGCGCGTGAGAAAAGTGCACTTTGATAAATGGTGTCAGGCCAGCAAAACGACAAATTTTGAGCATCTTCGTGAACTCGTTTGTAATGCTGGTAATGTGGTGCGGTAGAAGCACGGGAAGGAGGCTGGATCCAAACGCAGTTTACAGGCTTTATTTAGACAAACTACGAACTTAGACAAAGACTCAGACTGGAATACAGGACTCAGAATCAGAAGCGACCAACGTTGACATCAAACATTCAACAACTCACCAGGACAGGGCAAAAACACAGGGCTAAAATAATCATAGACAAACGAGCTAACAGGATAACAAGGGGGCGTGGATAATAAGAAACACCTGGGATAACAAATAAACAGGTCAGGGAACCACTGAACATGAAAAAAAGACAAGACACAAAACCCACATCATGACATAACCCCCCCCTTAAGGGCGGCTCCTGACGCCCAACAAAACAAACAAAAAAACAAACAAAAAAAACCCAAGAAAGTTCAGGAGGGCGGTGAAGCACAGGCGGTCTTGGGGGAGGGATGGAGGGCCAGGCCCATGCAGGAGAACGGACCCTGGACATAGACAAGGCGGGCCTGGGCCGTGGAGCGTGGGCGGGCCTGACTGAACAGGTGGCCAGGGCGGAGCAAGACGAGGCGGAGGCCAGGGCGGAGCAGGACGAAGCGGAGGCCAGGGCGGAGCAAGACGAGGCGGAGGCCAGGGCGGAGCAGGACGAAGCGGAGGCCAGGGCGGAGCAGGATGAGGCGAAGGCCAGGGCGGAGCAGGATGAGGCGAAGACCAGGGTGGTGAAGCCCCTGCAGACGACCATGGCGGCAGAGCCTTCATGGTCTCCTCACCGGACCCTTGGCCCCCCCCAAAAAAAGTACTTGGGGAAATCCACGGGTTTAGGAAAGGCCTTCCGGAGCTTAAAGGGCGCAGGCAGGGCGCAGGCAGGGCGAGGCGCAGAGGCGGGGCCGGCAGGGCGAGAAGTCTGGGTACGCTCACTGGAGCCTGAGTAGCCGAGCGAGTCCTCCTTCTCCTTCTGCGACGGCGCTTCACTGGGCTTGACTCAGTAGACTCACTTGACTCAGTAGACTCACTTGACTCAGTAGACTCACTTGACTCAGTAGAATCACTTGACTCAGTAGACGATGCACTTGACGATGCACTTGACGTACTGAACGATGCACTCGACTGACTGGATTCACTTGACTCGGCATTAGACTCACTGGATTCGGCAGGGCTCACATGAGGCGCAGGCTCGGCGGGGCAGACGAGAAGTGCGGGCTCGTCTGGGCTCACGTGAAGCTCAGGTTCGTCAAGGCGGACGTTAAACTCAGGTCCGTCAAGGCTGACGCGAAGCTCGGGTTCGTCAGGGCTGACGTGGAGCGCAGGCTCGGCTGGACTGTCGCGAGGTGCAGGCTCGTCAGGGCTCACGTGAAATGCATGCTCGTCAGGGCTCACGTGAAATGCATGCTCGTCAGGGCTCACGTGAAATGCATGCTCGTCGGGGCTCACATGAAATGCATGCTCGTCGGGGCTCACGTGAAATGCATGCTCGTCAGGGCTCACGTGAAATGCATGCTCGTCGGGGCTCACATGAAATGCATGCTCGTCGGGGCTCACGTGAAATGCATGCTCGTCGGGGCTAACGTGGAGCTCGGGTTCTTCGAGGCTGACGTGAAGCACCGGCTCGTCGAGGCTGACGAGGAGCTCGGGTTCGTCAGGGCTGCAGTGAAGAGTGAGTTCGTCGGCGCTGCTGTGAAGAGCGGGCTCGGCAGGACTGGATCGGACCAGCGGCAAAGACGACGACGAGGGCTTCGCGGGTAATGTGAACTCGGGAGGTGTCAAGTAGGACAAGCCTGTAATGGAGAAGAGGTCTTCCAAAGAACAAGCCTGAGCGATATACCGGTCAAGAGTCCAGTTGGTAAGGTCCCGCGGCATCCATCGAGCGATGTCATAATCCAGCCCGTTCCGAAACAGGCCCATGAGCTGGATATCATCTAGCGCTCCCAGATGGCAAATGGACAGAAAATCCTTTGCGTACCTTTGGACGGACTGGCCCTCTTGCAATAACGTCGACAGGTATTCTCCCAGAGCCCGGTTGCTGACAACTGCTGGATCCATTTCGTGGTGAGTTGTTCTGTAACGCTGGTAATGTGGTGCGGTAGAAGCACGGGAAGGAGGCTAGATCCAAAAGCAGTTTACAGGCTTTATTTAGACAAACTACGAACTTAGACAAAGACTCAGACTGGAATACAGGACTCAGAATCAGAAGCGACCAACGTTGACATCAAACATTCAACAACTCACCAGGACAGGGCAAAAACACAGGGCTAAAATAATCATAGACAAACGAGCTAACAGGATAACAAGGGGGCGTGGATAATAAGAAACACCTGGGATAACAAATAAACAGGTCAGGGAACCACTGAACATGAAAAAAGACAAGACACAAAACCCACATCATGACATCGTTTTGATTGAAGAGTTTAAGAATTCGTTGCCCGATAAAATTGTGGTGTACTTGAATGAGCAAAAAGTTGTAACTCTTGCGGAGGCCGCTGTGTGTGCTGACGAATATGTATTAACGCACAAAAATGTATTTGTGACACACAGGCCTACTCGTCGAGAAACATCAAATTTTGTGAGTTCTGAGAGAACTACAGAAATGTCTAAACTCTTGAAATCTTCAGTGCAACCTGATGATCGTGAGTGTTTTTATTGAGGGTCATTTGATTGCTGTATGTCCTGTTTTAAAAAACGAAAAATAAGATTAAACAGCATATAGGAGTCGGTTTCGTACGAACTATTACTAAACCGTCGAAGCCAGAAATTGATGCAATTTTTTAACCTTTCATTGATCAGGAAATGATTTCTTTAAGTGATTTGGGAAATGATCAAGTGCCTGCTACTATGTTGCGTTTTTAATCAATTAAAATAATCAAATTTTAATCAATTTTTCATCAACCAATTGCATGGATTTAATAAATAAGAAGCAAATATAGCAGACAATATAATCATTACATGGAGGCACCGCGCGGTCACTTTTATTGCACGTGAACTGGAGCGGATCTCATCATAAACTAGAATGTACATTTCCTGAAGAAAATGTGAAGTGGTGCTTGCAAAAATCAAATACAGGATTTTAAATTAGGATACAATTTAGACAAAACGAAATTAACTTTAAAGAAAGGCTTTCTACAAAACAAAACTTAAAGGACAAGTTCGGTATTTTACAATTAAAGCCCTGTTTCAAGATCGTTTCTGATGAAATAGAACGGTTAAGATTAAAATTTGGACACATGCTGCTGTCCCGAGAATTTTCGGTTTCTGTGTTCGCACCCAACCCCACCCCCACACCCCCCACCTATACAATGGTTGCATAGGTGCACAGAAACAATCATTCCTAAAACGCATTAAACTTTAGTTTACAAAGACGTGAAACTCACCGAGTGGTCTGTGGTGTGCATTGATATGCTCACACAAAAATCGCTGCAAAAGATGCTTTCCAACAGGTTTTATCGTAGTTTTTGTCAAACTCCATTTGACTTGACTTGAACAAAAACTACGATAAAACCTGTTGGAAAGCATCTTTTGCAGCGATTTTTGTGTGAGCATATCAATGCACACCACAGACCACATTTTTAATCTTAACCGTTCGATTTCATCAGAAACGATCTTGAAACAGGGCTTTAAGTGTAAAATACCGAACTTGTCCTTTAATGAAGTGGTCAAAATCATGTCTGATGATATTGCGCATCCTATCTTACTCATGCTGTTCACTTTTCATAATCAACATGGAAAAAATAACATTATAATATTTTAACAAATATGAAACTAAATGCGCTTATTGAATGGCTATAGTAGACCTACAGACTCTCTATTGCTGCACATTCATTTAATTCTGAATTTTGCACACATAAGTTTAAAGGCATTTGTTTGTGCTGCAACATTTATCAAGTTCACGGATAATTGTGCGTGCATGTATTAATCATTATGATACTAAAATCATAATAAAGTAGGCTATCTACAAAAAATCAGATGAGCCCAGAATATGAACGTTTAATTAAACGTTTACCATTTTCCTCCCATAGAAAACCATTATAAAACGCATAATGTGGCTTAATGCAGATTATAATGTCCACTTATTATGTCGAAATAGCAAGTTATTATGTCTAAATAGCAAGCTATTATGTCGAAATAGCAAGTTATTATATCGAAAGAACAGATTTCAGTTACTGAAATTACCGTATTCATAGTAATAGGCGCACACATGTTTCATCGGCTGGATTGACCGCGGTGCCAAACCTCCTGAATTACTGTGATGGTCTTCGGTCCTCAACTTTCCAGCATTTAATGAACACCATATTGGCTGACGTTAAGAACTGTAAAGCTTATTTGGATGACAGGTGTATTCGTCTAGCTGAAGAACATATAGACTATTTGCTGTTTTCACGCGCTTGCTTAATGCGTCCCTCAGTTAATGTTATTATGTTCTGCATGTTCACTGACACACTGCTCTCTGCACACTATTCACACACAGTGAACATGCAGAACATAATAACATTAACTATGTCTAGTGTAATTTAGATAAAGATAACGTGTGTGTTTTGTGCGTGTGTGTGTGTGTGTGTGTGTGTGTGTGAGAAGGAACAGATATCGTTGAACAGGTGCTTTATTGAACAGTGAATTGGACGAAAAGTCAAAAATGTAACATTATAAATGTATCTTGTCGATACACATACGTGACCCGTTACAGAAACCAGGGACACAAGTCGGCAGCACAACTTGCGAGCAAAATGAGAAACAAGCGTTTTTTTTTCCAAAATTTGTGATTTCCGCTTTTTTGCAGAATCTGTTAGTTGAGATCATGAAGAAGCCTCTCCATGTTTGAGATAACAGTATTGGTATATTTAAAAGCGTACATTTTGAGGTTGAAATCGGCTTGTTTTTCGGGGATTCTAGCATGCAGTAGGGGCGTGTCATTGTCTGTGTGTATTTCCATACTGAATAGCCGCCCGCGCCTTTGCCTCCGCCCCCCAACAGCGTGGCTACTTATTATGCAGCGCTCTAGCCGGCTCTATCTGATATCAAAATTCAATGAAGATGGACGCCGCAAAGATTGTCGCAGACGAGCTGAACTGTGGCCGTTACAACGAAAATGTTTTCGCCGCACTTTGTGGGCTCGGGAAACTGAACCGGAGGTATCGGGCGCGGCGCGCGGGCCCTCGGTGCTTGAATACGGCGGCTCGATCGGCTCGCTGACAACGGTGGCTGGCTGTTTCATATGTGACATCCCGATTGCTTTGAATGGGGAACGTTTTGTGAACAGGGAACAGACTTGACTGACAACAATCTCCATAGAACATTAACTGGCACAGAGAATCGAAATGGAGGATGCAGTTAAGACCTTTGCTGCGATGAAGGCCCGCCGTGCGCGTTTCTGAAACGTAAGTTAAGCTTCATTTGCTCTTTAGTCGTTATTTAAGATGCTGAACCTGCTGATGATATAATGTGCTTGCGGACATTTCATTTGTGTGTGTATACGCACATAAGAAAGTGGTGTAAAGAGATTTGCAACAGTAATTTGAGGAGGTGAAATGTGATTATTTGGAAAATTCCTGTCATGACTGCTTAAAGAAAAATGCCAGCAGGCATTTGCCTCCTGCATAAACTTTAATATTGTTGACATTTTGGGCACACGCGCGTTGCGCACTATTTGCGTTATATGTAGACCTATGGCTTATTGGTCTTTGTGTGTTGTTGCTGGTTTTGCGTTATATGTATATGGCATATTGGTCTTTGTGTGTTGTTGCTGGTTTTGCGTTATATGTATGGCATATTGGTCTTTGTGTGTTGTTGCTGGTATACGTTGCAAATATAGGGGCAGCACAATTGTTTTTCGCCTAGAGCGGCAGAAGTGCATTCGCCGGTCCTGGGGGTGAGTTTCCATAAACATTAAAGTTTGTCGTTTTGTGTTCATTCTAAGAACACGTAGGCTACACGTTATCTCATGTTTAGTCTGTTTAGACCTTCCCAATACCTACCTATTGTTATTAGCTAGCTCAGGAAAGAAAAAAAAGCTGTAAAGCACAGGGGGGAGCTTTACAGGGGGTATGGCTTATCTAAATGAGATGTAAATGAGCCCTATTGTCACTCCTAGCAGCAGAGAGAGGTGAGAACTGCACATCTTTAGAGGCTGTTATCTTAACTTTTAGTTATTTTAAGTGCCTACCTTCAAATGGCCACAACTTCTCCAAATATTATCAGATTTCCACGTGTTACACATCGTTGGAAAGCTTGGAGACTACACTTTCAGAATCTATGAATAACTCAAAATGCCCCAGAACCGACTTGTGTCCCTAGTTTCCGTAACTGGTCACATACATTTACAACACTGTGTTCTGCCTAAAATATGGGTCAAATATACACCATATTTCCTGCCCCATTATTAGTTGTTGTTGGTTACACATAATAAGTAGCTTTTACTGCTTCTTCCAAAGTCATTAATTAGAAATTCACTGCTTTTGTATTTTGTCTGAGGTAGTTGTTCACCCAATTCACACAAAACTCATTTAGAAACTCCCTCGAAAAAAGTTCTTAGAATTTTTAATCTGAAGGATTTTGAAATGCTTCCATCTGGGCAAAGACTCACAAAAAAGTGCATCAAAATAATTTATCCTAATGGCAGTGATTATTTTGTTTTAAAGTAATTCAAAAGAATGGTTGCATTATAGCATTCTATACCCTGTTGGGTAACACTTTATTTTACGGTGTCCGTGATACAGAGTAATTACTTAATTAATTACTTAGTAGTAGACATTGTAATAACATGTAACAAAATGTAATTGACATGTAACTAAGTTATGGAACAGCCTGTACTTACAGATTGTAATTACACACATGTATTAGGCAGCTACTGTTACACATGTGTAACAGGCCGAGTCGGTTACATACGTGTTACCAACTTGGTACAATGTAACAAGTACTTAAATATGTTACTAAGGTAAAAAGCCTGCAGTTACACATGGTCATTTTGTACCTTACAAAATAAAGTGTATCAAGGTTGTACTTAAGTGCACTTCATGTGTATAAGGTATGTAGATACACATGAAGTACACTTAAGTACAATCTTGATACACTTTATTTTACGTAGCTTATCCCCGTGTAATATTATGTAATTGCAATGTAAATAGGAAGCTACCGTATGCATTTATGCTGTGAATGAGGGAGTTAGGCCTAATTCAAACTAAAGGAAAACACACACCAGATAACTTTTCTACAGTTTTTGATTATTCGGACGTCTTGCAGGACATTCTCGTCGGAGGGGCAGCGTTGTTGTTCAAACGCGCGGTCAGACGCAAACGCGGGAAGCGAGCCGGCGCGCTGGTTAAACTCCGCGAGCGCGGCCTGCGCACTGCACTCCCCAGTATAGAGGGAATGCATTAACGTCACTTTCCCGCCGGAACACGCCCCCCTCAGCCGGACTGAGTGGCAAAAGAGCTGCTGCGTGACTGGATTTAATGGGGGAAACTGCGAAAACGCAAGTAAAACAAACGATTATCAGTTTAAACTAAAGATTGGACTCAATATAGTGTTCCTTACAACTTACTAAAGATCCAGTGATCCATGGATATTAACATGCAGCCAGGAATCGTGTTTCCTGACATTTATATGTGCCTGATTTCGACACCAGGGAAATACATACAGCAAATTTGCCTGTGAACGCTTTATTTAAATACAATATAGGCAGGTCTAAATCCAGGTGATCACTTATATCAATGTTATATATATCATCATATCGTCTAGACTTAAAACTTGTATAGTTTTTTGTCAGTGTTTATTTAAAAATGTCAAATTATACAGAATATACAGTGGTAAATATTTGATTGATGAGTTGTCACTGCAATATATAACAATACAATATATAGAGAATGATTTTACCACTAAATTCAGCATATTGACACAAAAATGATAACTGCAAATCCACCTTTCGCTGCCTAGAGTCCAGTTGTTTCTATGAATTGCAGCGATCTATTTGCTTCTCTGTTCTGTTGCTTTCGGTAGTCTGTAAAAATATACCTCATATTTCTTGTCAAATCTAGTTGTACAGTCAGTCTCAAAGCTCTTTCCCGTTTTAGACGCGTTTTGTGTGTTTTTCCGCAGCATTCAAGCTGAAAACCAATGCTGCCGCTCAGTCTTTTTGCCACTTGTGGGCGTAACCGCAGTCACTCCGGCCAACGGTGACGTCACGTGCATTCCCTCTATTCATCTCGCGAATCTCCGATCCCTTCCTAACAAAACGGACGAACTTCTTCTCCTCACCCGCACTAACAAGGATTTTTTAAACTCTGCTGCTCTGTGCTTCACTGAAACCTGGCTGAGTGAAGCCATACCGGACAACGCAATACATCTGCCGGGCTTCCAGCTGTTCCGAGCGGATTGCATCGCGGAGCTAACGGGGAAAACGAGAGGTGGTGGATTGTGTTTCTACATTAACGAAAGTTGGTGTTCAGATGTAACAACACTGAAGAAGATGTGCTCTCCTAATTTAGAGGCACATTTCATAAACTGTAAACCTTTCTACTCGCCTCGGGAGTTTTCCTCTTTCATTCTCGTGAATGTTTACATCCCTCCAGACGCGTGCGTGAGCGCGGCGCTACAACAGCTGGCTGAACAAATAGCTGAAACAGAACAAAGGTATCCTGACTCTATTTGAATCATTCTTGGGGATTTTAACAAAGCAAATCTCTCCCGTGAACTTCCAAAATACAGACAGCACGTTACATGTCCCACCAGAGACAGTAATATACTGGACCACTGTTACACCACAATAAAAGATGCGTATCACTCCGTCTCACGAGCAGCTTTGGGGCTCTCTGATCACTGTTTGGTTCATCTCATACCGACCTACAGGCAGAAACTGAAATCAGCTAAACCTGTAATAAGGACTGTAAAAAGATGGACTAATGAAGCAGAGCAGAATCTACAGGCCTGCTTTGATTGCACTGATTGGACTGTTTTTGAAGCTGCTACCAACGATCTGGATGAGCTCACAGATACTGTAACATCATATATAAGTTTCTGTGAGGATACATGCATTCCTACCAGGACATTCTTATCATTTACTAATGATAAACCATGGTTTACTGGGAAACTCAAACACCTTCATCATGCCAAAGAGGATGCCTACAGAAGTGGGGATAAAATCTTGTATAACCAGGCCAGAAACAGACTGACAAAGGAGATCAGAGTTGCTAAAAGAAGCTACTCTCAAAAACTGAAAAAACAGTTTTCATCCAATGACCCATCATCAGTCTGGAATGGCCTGAAGAACATCACCAACTACAAGTCACCATCCCCCCGATCTGTGGACAATCAACACCTGGCTGATGATTTAAACTCATTTTATTGCAGGTTTGAAAAGCCCTCATTTACACCACACACCGGCTCTGACCTGCACTTCACACATTCACCATCACCTCCTGCACTCCCATTACTCCCCCCTCCTGCCATCCAACCTGAGCTTAAGGTCTGTGTGGAGGACGTGAGCCGAGTCTTCAAAAAACAGAAGACTAGGAAAGCCTCAGGCCCAGACGGCATCTCATCTGCTTGTTTAAAAGCCTGCGCTGACCAACTGGCCCCGGTCTTCACGCAGATCTTCAATAGATCATTGGAGCAGTGTGAAGTTCCCTGCTGCTTCAAACGCTCCACTATCATTCCTGTCCCCAAAAAAAACAAAATCACTGGACTTAATGACTACAGACCTGTCGCTCTCACTTCTGTGGTCATGAAGTCGTTTGAAAGACTGGTGTTGGCCCACCTGAAGGACATCACTGAACCACTGCTGGATCCCTTTCAGTTTGCTTACAGAGCAAACAGGTCTGTGGATGATGCAGTCAACATGGGACTGCATTATATCCTGCAACATCTCGACAGACCAGGGACTTATGCAAGGATCCTCTTTGTGGACTTCAGTTCGGCCTTCAATACCATCATGCCTGGTCTTCTCACAGCCAAACTGACCCAGCTCTCCATACCATCCTCGATCTGTCAGTGGATCACCAGCTTCCTGACAGACCGGCAACAGCGAGTGAGACTGGGGAAACACACATCCAGGACTCTCACCACCAGCACTGGCGCCCCTCAAGGGTGCGTTCTCTCCCCACTGCTCTTCTCCCTGTACACCAGGGATAGTCAACTCCGGTCCTGGAGGGCCACTGTCCTGCAGAGTTTAGCTCCAACCCTAATTAAACACACCTGAACAAGGCAATCAATGTTTTCAGGATTACTAGATAGATACAGGCAGGTGAGTTTTTATCAGGGCTGAAGCTAAACTCTGCAGGTCAGTGGCCCTCCAGGACCGGAGTTGACTATCCCTGCTGTACACTAATGACTGCACTTCTAAAGACCCCACTGTCAAGCTCCAGAAATTTGCCGACGACACCACTGTCATCGGTCTCATCCGAAACGGTGACGAGTCTGCTTACAGACTGGAGGTTGAACAGCTGGCTGTCTGGTGCAGTTATAACAACCTTGAGCTGAACACGCTAAAAACAGTGGAGATGATCGTGGACTTCAGGAGGAACAGCCCAGCACTCCCCCCACTCACCATCATGAACAGCACTGTGGAAGCAGTGGAGTCATTCAGGTTCCTGGGCACTTCCATCTCTCAGGACCTGAAGTGGGACAATCACATTGACTCCATTGTGAAAAAGGCCCAGCAGAGACTGTACTTCCTTCGCCAGCTGAGGAAGTTCAACTTGCCACAGGAGCTGCTGATTCAGTTCTACTCAGCCGTCATTGAGTCTGTCTTATGCACTTCCATCACTGTCTGGTTTGGTTCAGCTACCAAATCAGACATCAGGAGACTACAACGGACAGTCCGGACTGCGGAGAGGATCATTGGTGCCCCCCTGCCAACCCTCCAGGCCCTGTACTCTTCCAGAGTGAGGAAGAGAGCAGGTAAAATCATCACAGACTCCACTCACCCTGGACACCTCCTGTTTGAACTGTTACCGTCAAGACGGCGACTCAGATCACTGGCCACAAGAACATCTCGGCACAGGAACAGTTTCTTCCCACAGGCCATTTCCCTCCTGAACAGTTAACACTCCTCCCAAGGCATATGCCTTAAGTGCAATACTCCCACTGTTTAGTGCAATACCCTACAACTCAGGTGATACTTAAATGTAGATTTATTTATTTATAATATTCAAAACACTGTAAATATGTTCATAATCTGTAAATCTGAAAATGTCTATTCTGACTAAACCCAACTGTGATACTTTTATTCTCATATATTTATATTTTTATTTTTTATTCTTATAATTTGTAGTATTATGTTTCGGTTACACTTTATTTCGATAGTCACTTTAGACATTCTACTAACTATAAATAACTTTTCAACTACATGTCAACTAACTGTCATTAGAGTATTAGTAGGCTGTAGTAGACTGTCAGTAGACTGTTAGGTTAGGGTTAGGTGTTAGGGTTCGGGTTAGGAGAACAAGTTGACTTGTAGTTGCTAAGTTACTTATAGTCAGTAGAATATCTGTTGGGGGACCAACAAAATAAAGTGTTAGCAGATATTAAGCAGACAGTCTACTAATACTCTAATGACAGTTAGTTGACATGTAGCTGCAACGTTACTTATAGTTAGTTGAATGTCTAAAGTGGACTATCGAAATAAAGTGTTACCTATGTTTCTTGTTGTATTTGTATTTGTATATGTCCACTGGAAGCCTCAGTACCAAAAACAAATTCCTTGTGTGTGCAAGCACACTTGGCAATAAAGCTCTTTCTGATTCTGATTCTGAAAAAGATGGACTAATGAAGCAGAGCAGAATCTACAGGCCTGCTTTGATTGCACTAATTGGACTGTTTTTGAAGCTGCTACCAACGATCTGGATGAGCTCACAGATACTGTAACATCATATATAAGTTTCTGTGAGGATACATGCATTCCTACCAGGACATTCTTATAATTTACTAATGATAAACCATGGTTTACTGGGAAACTCAAACACCTTCGTCATGCCAAAGAGGATGCCTACAGAAGTGGGGATAAAATCTTGTATAACCAGGCCAGAAACAGACTGACAAAGGAGATCAGAGTTGCTAAAAGAAGCTACTCTGATAAACTGAAAAAACAGTTTTCATCCAACGACCCATCATCAGTCTGGAATGGCCTGAGGAACATCACCAACTACAAGTCACCATCCCCCCGATCTGTGGACAATCAACACCTGGCTGATGATTTAAACTCATTTTATTGCAGGTTTGAAAAGCCCTCATTCACACCACACACCGGCTCTGACCTGCACTTCACACATTCACCATCACCTCCTGCACTCCCATTACTCCCCCCTCCTGCCATCCAACCTGAGCTTAAGGTCTGTGTGGAGGACGTGAGCCGAGTCTTCAAAAAACAGAAGACTAGGAAAGCCTCAGGCCCAGACGGCATCTCATCTGCTTGTTTAAAAGCCTGCGCTGACCAACTGGCCCCGGTCTTCACGCAGATCTTCAATAGATCATTGGAGCAGTGTGAAGTTCCCTGCTGCTTCAAACGCTCCACTATCATTCCTGTCCCCAAAAAACCCAAAATCACTGGACTTAATGACTACAGACCTGTCGCTCTCACGTCTGTGGTCATGAAGTCGTTTGAAAGACTGGTGTTGGCCCACCTGAAGGACATCACTGGACCCTTGCTGGATCCCTTTCAGTTTGCTTACAGAGCAAACAGGTCTGTGGATGATGCAGTCAACATGGGACTGCATTATATCCTGCAACATCTCGACAGACCAGGGACTTATGCAAGGATCCTCTTTGTGGACTTCAGTTCGGCCTTCAATACCATCATGCCTGGTCTTCTCACAGCCAAACTGACCCAGCTCTCCATACCATCCTCAATCTGTCAGTGGATCACCAGCTTCCTGACGGACCGGCAGCAGCGAGTGAGACTGGGGAAACTCACATCCAAGACACTCACAATCAGCACTGGCGCCCCTCAAGGGTGCGTTCTCTCCCCACTGCTATTCTCCCTGTACACTAATGACTGCACTTCTAAAGACCCCACTGTCAAGCTCCTGAAATTTGCTGACGACACCACTGTCATCGGTCTCATCCGAAATGGTGACGAGTCTGCTTACAGACTGGAGGTTGAACAGCTGGCTGTCTGGTGCAGTTATAACAACCTTGAGCTGAACACGCTCAAAACAGTGGAGATGATCGTGGACTTCAGGAGGAACAGCCCAGCACTCCCCCCACTCACCATCATGAACAGCACTGTGGAAGCAGTGGAGTCATTCAGGTTCCTGGGCACTTCCATCTCTCAGGACCTGAAGTGGGACAATTACATTGACTCCATTGTGAAAAAGGCCCAGCAGAGACTGTACTTCCTTCGCCAGCTGAGGAAGTTCAACTTGCCACAGGAGCTGCTGATTCAGTTTTACTCAGCCGTCATTGAGTCTGTCTTATGCACTTCCATCACTGTCTGGTTTGGTTCAGCTACCAAATCAGACATCAGGAGACTACAACGGACAGTCCGGACTGCGGAGAGGATCATTGGTGCCCCCCTGCCAAACCTCCAGGATCTGTACTCTTCCAGAGTGAGGAAGAGAGCAGGTAAAATCATCACAGACTCCACTCACCCTGGACACCTCCTGTTTGAACTGTTACCGTCAAGACGGCGACTCAGATCACTGGCCACAAGAACATCTCGGCACAGGAACAGTTTCTTCCCACAGGCCATTTCCCTCCTGAACAGTTAACACTCCTCCCAAGGCATACGCCTTAAGTGCAATACTCCCACTGTTTATAGTGCAATACCCTACAACTCAGGTGATACTTATATGTAGATTTATTTATTTATAATATTCAAAACACTGTAAATATGTTCATAATCTGTAAATCTGAAAATGTCTATTCTGACTAAACCCAACTGTGATACTTTTATTCTCATATATTTATATTTTTATTTTTTATTCTTATAATTTGTAGTATTATGTTTCTTGTTGTATTTGTATTTGTATATGTCCACTGGAAGCCTCAGTACCAAAAACAAATTCCTTGTGTGTGCAAGCACACTTGGCAATAAAGCTCTTTCTGATTCTGATTCTGATTCTGACACTTAAGTACAATCTTGATAGACTTTATTTTACGTAGTTTATCCCTGTGTAATATTCTGTAAATTGAATGTAATTAAGAAGCTACTGCATGTATTTAAGCTGTAAACTAGAGGGTTAATTCAGATGGATAAGGTATGTAGATACGCATGAAGTGCACTTACAACCTTGATACACTTTATTTTGTAAGGTACAAAATGACCATGTGTAACTGCAGGCTTTTTACCTTAGTAACATATTTAAGTACTTGTTACATTGTACCAAGTTGGTAACACGTATGTAACCGACTCGGCCTGTTACACATGTGTAACAGTAGCTGCCTAATACATGTGTGTAATTACAATCTGTAAGTACAGGCTGTTCCATAACTTAGTTACATGTTAATTACATTTTTTTACATGTTATTACAATGTCTATTACTAAGTAATTAATTAAGTAATTACTCTGTATCACAGACACCGTAAAATAAAGTGTTACCCTTTGTTGTAATTGTTTCAGTTTGAGAGTCTGATATAGTGAAAAAGTCTAATGCAAATCAATTATTAAAGAATGAATAAAAAGGAGAAAAAGAATTATCAGTAAATTAACTCTTACACCAAAGAGTTACAATAGATATTTCTTGGTTGATTTCAAACATCCTCCTTTACGGTTTACTTTTTAACAATCAGAATTTGGGTGAATATGTTGTTGAGATCAGATGTACATTTATTTAGAGTTCACACATGCTTCATTTTATAAGAGATATTTTGGTATTAACATCTACATCAGCTGGAAAACATTCTTGCTTTATTTTACTTTACATTACAGTAACATACATAACAAAAAGGGCAATGAAAATGAATGCCAGTAGAATTTCACAAGACACAAAGAGAATCCAAACTGAGTCATACAGAACCAGAAAACAAGGAGAATAGTTTGATTGAACAAACAGAGCTCTTAAAAAAAAGTTAATACATTAAAAATAAAATATTTGAAATACTATGGAAACTTCAGTATTTAATCACAAACTTCCATTTTCCTCCCCATCTTCTGCAAATGAATTTCAAAATTTCAAAGTTTCGGATTTAATGTTCCCTTTCGTTGTCACTCCGAGTTACGTCGGAGTACGACGAATGGGGTTTCGCTTAGAAAGCCTATCAACTTCGAGTATTACAAAACGAGCCAATGGCAAAGAAATGCCATGGGTCTGCGTAATTTGCATAGCGTATCTCCGCCTTACCTCGTGGGTATAAAAGGAGGACGCTGGCAACATGCAGGTATGTTTTCGCTTCGGAGCCAAGTTAATCCTTCGTTCCACAAGCCATCTCTGAACTGTCAGCTTTACAGACGAGCGAGATTCTCTGGTGTTGGTGTGACGGCGATCTCCCGGCGAGTGCGCACTTCCTGCTTATCTGTGCAGTGGTTTGCCAGTGAGTGTGTTTCTCCCCGGGCGCTTCAACACTCTCAGAGTTTCTTTCTCTCACAAAAGAGCTCGCACGCGGCACGTCTTTTTAAAGACGGCTCGCCCGTGCATTTCTGGTCGCGGTTGACTCATTTCCGATTTTGATGGGCACATTCTCTGCTCTGCGTGCTTGGGCTTGATCACGCTAGAGCAGCGTTTGTGGATGACTCACGTTCTCCCCGCGGGAACGTGATCATCGCGTCATTATGGTCGAGACTCAATGATCTCGTTAGAGAGAGAGTCCCCTCATCCACACCCCGATCTAACACTCTCCACGTGAGGTGCTACTTCGGCTGGTGGCCAGGGTGACCTGAGGCTGTTGGTGTGGAACAATGGCGCCGACTATCTGTCCGTGCCCCACGGCCCCCTCTTTATTGACGCAACCCGTGAACGTTCACCGGATGCCCGCGGGCCTGTCTTCGGACCCCCCGCGGGTTTTCCCTTGACGTTCCAGAATCGGATCTGTTGTCCATCGCAGCATCACAGGGCGGGCAAGAATTTTCAGGAAGTGAAGATTTGACAGTGCTGCCACTTTCGGGTGTGCATATGGCATTTGTCAAGTCAGATCCTGAGATGACGGCCATGCTTTCCCGGGACGATTGGTTTTTGGGGTGGCCGCGGACCCTCGTCGCCGTCTAACCCCAATACCTTTCTTCTCGGATGTGCATCAGGAGATCTCGAAATCCTCGAAGACCCCAGGTCTTCCAGCGATCCCTCGTTGATCTCCTCCGCCCTTCCTTCCCTCTGGGGCCGCTGCCCATGAGTACACTGGGGTCCCCCCGGTTGAACGCTCTGTTGCGATGCTAATGTGTCCTCAGAGTGCTTCTTCTCGGCGCGATCCTAAGCACCCATCCAAAGCCTGTAGTTTTTCGTCTACATTTGTGGCGAAATCCTATAGCGCCCAGGACAGGCAGCCGCCTCACTGCATGCCATGGCCATTCTGCTGGTCTACCTGGCCCAGGTGTTCATGGACATGCAGGAGGGTAGGACTGACCCGGGGCTCTTCATTGAGCTGCGCGCCGCCACTGACCTTGCTCCCCGAGCGACGAAAGTGGCCGCACGCTCCCTGGGTCAGGTGATGTTCACCATTCAAGCCTGTGGCTAACCTGTCCGATGTGCAGGATGTCCGGCGGACCCGTCTGCCCGACACCCTCATATCCCAGGTCGGCCCTTCGGCGGTGCCGTTGAGGGCTGTACAACAGTTCTCAACCGCCCATGAGCAGACTGTGGCATTCTGCCCCGACGGTCCCGCCGCCCGCTCAGATCCCTCAGTCTGCCCATCCGCCGAAGGCGCCCTCCCGCGGCTCCCACCCCGCCCGTTCACCCGGGCGGGCTCTGGAGGCCGCGGGGGGATGCCACAGCCCTCTCCTGCCCCGCCCCCCGCTAAACGCCGGGCTAAGCGGCGCTCCTGAGACGGGCTGCTCAGGGATGATGGTCACTTCTCAGGAGATGGTAGCAGGACCACTCCTTCCCCCGGTGGAGGGCCGGGGGAGAATCCCTCGTTTTCCACTCTCCGCTGCTCACCCCCGGGTGGGCAGCAGCCTAATGTGGTTAAAGAAGTGGCACGTTCATCCCTGAGCACACAGAGTTCTCGGACGACACGGTGCGCCGCCTCCGAGCCGTGCACCCCTCGTCCTCCTCTGTCCCAGAGCCGGATGACAGCACGCGCCGTCCCCGGACCGTGCAGCTCTCATCCCCCTCTGTCGCCAGACCCCTGGCAGAGCAGACCCCCGTGGAACGTTCGTCCTTCCCTGGTCTTCTCTGTCAGGACGCGGTCTATGACTGCGCCCCCACACCGGGCCGCTATGCCGTCCACGTCCGGGCCAGTCATACCGCCTCGCTGCCCCACCGACGGGAAGTCTGTGGTTCGCATGACCCCGCTGGTACAGTTCTTCGGAGCCTGGCTAGAGCTCCCCAACTTGTCCCGCTGGGTCGCACGAACGATCAGGCTCGGCTACGCTATTCAGTTCGCGCGGTCTCCTCCCCGCTTCAGGGGAGTCCGCTCCACTATGGTCGGTGGCAATGCCCCTATTATGAGAGCGGAGGTTGCCACCCTGCTGGCGAAGGGTGCGATCGAGACTGTCCCTCCAGCCGAAATGTAGTCCGGCTTCTACAGCCCGTACTTCATTGTCCCGAAGAAAACCGGTGGGTTACGGCCAATCCTGGACCTGCGTGTGCTGAACCGCTCCCTTCACAGGCTGCCGTTCAAAATGCTCACGGCCAAGCGCATTTTCAAATGTGTGCGGCCTCAGGATTGGTTTGCAGCGATCGACCTGAAGGACGCCTACTTTCATGTCTCCATTCTCCCTCGACACAGACCGTTCCTACGGTTTGCTTTCGAGGGGCAGGCATATCAGTACGCGGTTCTCCCATTCGGGCTGGCCCTGTCTCCTCGCGTCTTCACGAAGATTGTCGAGGCTGCCCTTGTTCCCCTACGGGAACACGGGGTTCGCATCCAGAACTATCTCGACGACTGACTGATCCTAGCTCACTCTCGAGACCAGGTTTGCGAACACAGGGACCTAGTGCTCCGGCACCTAGCCCGTCTGGGCCTTCGGGTCAACTGGGAGAAGAGCAAACTTTGCCCCGTGCAGAGGATCTCTTTTCTCGGTATGGAAATCGACTCGGTCGCCATGTCCGCGCAGCTTACGAGCGAGCGCGCGCAGTCACTGCTGACTTGCCTGAGACAGTTCGAGGGCAGAGTGTGGTCCCACTGAAACTTTTTCAGAGGCTCCTGGGGCATATGGCATCTGCAGCCGCGGCAACGCCGCTCGGATTGCTTCATATGAGACCGCTTCAGCTTTGGCTTCGCGACCGAGTCCCGAGGTGGGCATGGCAACACGGCACCTTCCGAGTACCAGTTACTCCGACCTGCCGTCAGACCTTCACCCCGTGGTCGAACCTCAGCTTTCTACGGGCCGGAGTGCCCCTGGAACGAGCTTCTCGGCATGTTGTTGTCACGACAGATGCCTCCACCACGGGCTGGGGTGACATGTGCAATGGACGTGCTGCCGCGGGCTCCTGGATAGGACCCCAGCGCCTTTGGCACATCAATTGCCTCGAGTTGCTGGCTGTACGTCTTGCCCTGCGCCGCTTCCAGGCCGTGCTCAAGGGCCAACACGTACTAGTCCGATCCGACAATACCGCCACTGTAGCGTACATCAACCGTCAAGGTGGTCTGCGCTCCTGCCGTATGTCGCAACTCACCCGCCACCTCCTCATATGGAGCCAGAAGCATCTGAGGTCGCTTCGTGCCATTTATATCCCCGGAGCCCTGAACCGTGTGGCCGACGAGCTATCACGGCTTCAACCCCTCCCGGGAGAATGGCGGCTCCATCCCCGGTCAGTTCAGCTGATTTGGGACCAGTTCGGGGACGCACAGATAGATCTGTTTGCCTCCCACGACTCGACCCATTGCGCCCAGTATTATTCCCTGACCGAGGGCACGCTCGGCACGGATGCTCTGGCACACAGCTGGCCGCAGGGCCGCAAGTATGCGTTTCCCCCAGTGAGCCTTCTTGCGCAGACCTTGCGCAAGATCAGGGAGGACGAGGAGCAGGTCATGCTGGTTGCGCCGTACTGGCCCACCAGGACCTGGTTCTCCGAACTGGTTCTCCTCGCGACAGCACCTCCCTGGCCCATACCTCTGAGGAAGGACCTCCTTTCTCAGGGACGGGGCACCCTTGGCACCCTCGTCCCGATCTTTGTAACCTCCACGTGTGGCTCCTGGACGGGACGAGGCAGGTTGAGTACCCTACCACCAGCGGTGGTGGCTACCATCACTTCCGCTAGAGCATCGTCCACAAGACATGTCTACGCGTTGAAGTGGAACCTCTTCGTCAACTGGTGCTCTTCTCGCTGAGAAGACCCCCGGAGATGTTCGATCAGTGTCGTGCTTTCCTTCCTACAAGACGGGTTGGAGCGAAGGCTGTCTCCCTCCACCCTCAAGGTCTATGTCGCCGCTATTGCCGCACAACACGACCTTGTTGAAGGTAAGTCCTTAGGGAAGCACGACCTGATCGTCAGGTTCCTGAGAGGAGCGAGGAGACTGAATCCTCCTCGCCCTCCTCTCGTTCCCTCTTGGGACCTCTCAGTGGATTTAACTGCCCTGCAGAGTGCTCCCTTTGAGCCTCTGCAATCAGTCGAGCTTAAATTTCTGTCAATGAAGACAGCGCTCCTGGTTGCATTGGCCTCCATCAAGAGGGTAGGGGACCTGCACGCATTCTCCGTTGACGAAGCGTGCCTGGAATTCGAGCCGGCTTACTCTCACGTGATCCTGAGACCCCCGCCTGGATATGTGCCCAAGGTTCCTACCACTCCCTTCCGGGACCAGGTGGTGAACCTGCAAGCGCTGCCCCTGGAGGAGGCAGACCCAGCCTTGGCACTGCTCTGTCCAGTACGCGCTCTTCGCGCCTATGTAGACAGGACGCAGTGTTTCAGGACCTCAGACCAGCTCTTTGTCTGTTATGGTGGGAAGCTGAAGGGAAAGGCTTTCTCCAAGCAAAGGTTGTCTCACTGGATAGTGGACGCCATTGCTTTGGCATACCAGCAGCAAGGTCGACCGTGCCCCCTTGATGTGACTGCCCGCTCCACCCGGAGCGTGGCGTCCTCTTGGCCTCTCGCGCATGGCGCCTCGATAACAGACATCTGCAGAGCTGGGCGACACCGAACACATTCGCCAGATTATATAATCTCCGAGTGGAGCCAGTGTCCTCTCATGTACTCGCTTCAACCAGCTAGTACTGGACCCGCTCAGGTGTCTTCGCTTGCTCGCCATTCCACTCCACGGACTGGATACGTGCGATTTTTCCTCAGGTGAGCTTCTCCAAAAGTCCTGAGTTCCTCCAGCACTTCTGACGTCGGCGCCAGTGTCTATTGCCTGCGCGCCGGCTAGGTGCCTCCCGTGTGCATGGTCCCTCCCCTGAGCGACCCCCACATGTGTATTTCCACTGTAAGCCTCTCTGAGCATGTGTCTTTCCCTTGGCAAGCCACCTTGCCACCCCTGGGGTTGAAATATTCCACCTGCGGCTGGACACCCCAGTGTTCTCCATATGCATCCCTCTGGGTCATATGTGTATTCTCTAAGTCCCCCCCCCTCTGGGTTGGCAATAATTGCATATTTCCTCTAAAATTGTGGGATATGCTCCCCAGTGTACCTTGGTGTTCCTGTGCTAAATAGGAGTCCTTCGTCCGTGCTAGTCTCACGACAGGGATCTCAGATTTACGCAGGGCACTGGAAGACAGCTGAGAAGGTGGCGTGATTAGACTGGTAACCCCATTCGTCGTACTCCGACGTAACTCGGAGTGAAAACGAAAGGGAACGTCTCGGTTACGTATGTAACCCTCGTTCCCTGAGTAGGGAACGGAGACGTTACGTCTTCCTGCCACTTTCCGCTGTTCGCGGGGATCGCCTGACCTCGGTTTTGGCTCCTCAGCGAAGAAACATACCTGCATGTTGCCAGCGTCCTCCTTTTATACCCACGAGGTAAGGCGGAGATACGCTATGCAAATTCCGCAGACCCATGGCATTTCTTTGCCATTGGCTCGTTTTGTAATACTCGAAGTTGATAGGCTTTCTAAGCGAAACCCCATTCGTCGTACTCCGACGTAACGTCTCCGTTCCCTACTCAGGGAACGAGGGTTACATACGTAACCGAGACGTTTTCTTCTTCTCTGCTGTTTTCTGGTTGATTTATTTCAGAGAGCTCTATTGAATCACAATAAATACTGTAAACATCAAGAGCAAGAAACAGAGTTGAGATTACGCCACTTACTCTCCCAACCATCTTAAGAGTTTTGGCAGCTTTTGCGGCTGTTTTCTCAATTTGAGCGGTTCGCAGTACAACTAAAAGTTTAGTAATGCTGGAAGCGGTTTTCACGGATCTCACACTTGTCATTATTGCCTTATTTTGCACAGAAAACTCTTGCTCTTCCTTCTGAAGCTCTTCTACGGTTTTAGAAATTGTATTCAGATGGTCAATCATTGGCTGGATTGTGTTCTGGAAATCCTGGATGATCTTCTCAATAGTTCCACGTAGTTTTTTCTGCTGGATCATGTTAGTGATGTTCGCTTTTGCTCCTTTTATTCCTCCAGCGATTCCAACTCCAACACCAACAGCAGAAACTGCTAAAGAAATACCAAATGTGAAGATTGATAAACCCAGACCCACTAGAGCCACGGTTCCTCCAGCCGCTCCCACTTTGGATCCCATTACTCTCCGTAGTGGATTTGTGCATGGCTTCAAGCTCGCCAGTGATGTCTTTCAGTTTCTTTATTTTACTAATCAGCGTTGGATTGTTTTTGTCAAATTCGTAGTTCAGTTCCTTAATGCTTCGTTGCAGATCATCATTAAGAGCTTCGAGTTTCCTGAAACATCAAAACTTATTTTTAGAAGTAGACAGCACTGGACATTTGCTTAATCTGTTTTATGATTTTACCATGTATCACCACTAAGATCAAAATATTCTATTGATCATTATGCAATTTATAATGGTCATGTTTTACTTTTGCAATATAGCAAACTAACAACAACACTAAGCTAAAAATGTGTAAGGGCTCCTTTGTTAACATTGGTTAATTCATTAGCTGTTAGAGACTGTGCTCCAGTATTCCTCATTGAATCATTGCACGAGCGCCCTCTACTGGCGGAACCTGCGCAATTCACCCTTCTCAGGGAGTTTGATTGACAGGTGATCTGACCAATCATAAGCCGCCATCCGCTGAACCCGCGCAATTGGCTGGTCTGGAATATTTTTTCTCATGCATGCACCGTTACATGCATGCTTGGGTGGTGGATGAAAAATAAATGTGAAAAAAAAATTACAAACAAAATGATAATAAATTGTTTTAATCAACCTTTATTCATTTAAACAAATATTCATTGTTTAGTTTATCATTTAATAAATGTATTTTCTTTCAACTAAAGTTAATAGGCACAACATTTGATTTGAATAATATTAAAAATATTGACATTAACTACGTTTAATCAAATGCTGTAATAACTATTATTTATAGTTCAAGTCAGCTAATGTAGTTAACTAATGTTAACACATGAAACCTGGTAAATGTATTATTGATAATAATCCATTAATTGTAAAGTTAATAAAGATCAAGTCAAAGTTTTGAAGAAGAAATACTCACTGCAATGACATCGATACCTCGTCTGGCTGATTCATTTCACCTGTGAACATTAAGCATTTTAACAGGTTACTGTAATAATAATGAAGAACTAACAATATACAGTGCTTTATTTTTTCACCATAATATATGTATATATATATATATATATATATATATATATATATATATATATATATATATATATATATATCCAGACAGGCATTTCACGTAAGTCATGTCAATAGCGCTTTTCAAAATAAAACACCTTGATTTAAAGCTGATAGAAAATGTCTTCAATAATTTAATGTCTAAGTGAACAGGAAATCTCATCAATGTTAGAAAAGGATTTCAAATGTAATTGTTCAAATCTGAAGTATGTCAATTGTGTGTCAATGAAAAAATTCAAATACAGCCATCAGCCGTTTATTGGACCATTTTTTGTTGCTTTTTTCTTCTTTTTTTCACAAAAAAAGTCTTGTGAAATGTTTAGCACAACAGGGCATGCTGTCAAAACATCTCCAGGATCCCAATGAATGTTTTAAGTCACATATTTCAGCTTCAACAAATTTTGTTTTTGGAGTCCTCCATAATGTGTTTTGTAAATAATTGAAATCAAACTCACCTGAAATCTTTCAAATCTGCTGTGCAGAATGTATGAATCTCACAGAAGATTTCAACAGTTTTCTGCCTGCAAAAAAATCATTTGTAAACTTTTTTTCAAAAATAACAACAAAAGTGCAACAATGTAGTATTTAAACAATCAAAATATATAATCATCCATCAATTGGAGACACAAACTGACTGTAAATAGAGACGTATGAATATTCCTGGAGCGAGTGAGGATAAATCTAGAGTATATAGGGAACATGGCACTTTCACATCTCTAAAATGCTACTATAACATTATCATTTTCATCTTTGCGGTTTGGACAGTTTAATTTCTCTTTCACTCTATGTAATGTTTTCCTGGAAACAGCTTTTCCTGCTCATTCAGTGTGTCCTGGAATATCTGATAGTTCGTCTTATTTATTAATACATTTCAGTGTGTCTGATCTAATCTGATATTGTTGTTTTCTCAGATGTTGAAAACAGTTGTGCTTAAATTAATTCAATTCAATTCAATTCAAATTTATTTGTATAGCGCTTTTCACAATACATATTGTTTCAAAGCAGCTTTACAGAAAGTGCATTTCAGAAATGTACGTAGAAAATACAGTTAGTTAATCATCATGTATTAATTTAGGGCATAACATATTGCCGGCGTTGAGTCGTCTCTTCACAGGCGTTGAGTCGTCTCTTCACAGGTGTCGAGTCGTCTCTTCACAGGCGTCATCTTTAGTCATCTCATCGCAAGAGTTGGGGCATCTGAAGTCTCCGTGAGAGGCTGGATACAAACTGGAGCTGACGAACGCTATTTACCTCGGGACTAGCGTCCCGAGATAACAGCAGAAAAGCAGATGGGAAATAATTAGCGTAGCTGCTGTTCATAATATTAATGCATTCGATCTGATTCAACAGTGGTATAAAAGGTAAGCATTATGTGAATGCTTGGCTGAAGAGATGCGTCTTTAATCTAGTTTTGAACTGGGAGAGCGAGTCTGAGCAACGAACAGTATCAGGAAGGCTATTCCAGAGTTTAGGAGCTAAATGCGAGAACGCCCTCCCTCCTTTAGTGGACTTAGATATCCTAGGAATGACCAGAAGCCTCGAATTTAGTGATCTTAAAGAACGCGATGGATTGTAGGGCGATAGAAGGTCTGTTAAATACACAGGAGCTAAACCATTTAGGGCTTTATAGGTCAGTAGTAATACTTTGTAATTGATACGTAACTTAATAGGTAACCAGTGCAGAGATGATAAAATTGGTGTTATATGATCATATTTTCTTGACCTAGTAAGAACTCTAGCAGCTGCATTTTGCACTAACTGTAGCTTGTTTATTGAGGATGCAGGACAACCAGCTAATAAAGCATTACAGTAATCTAGTCTCGAGGTCATGAATGCATGAACTAACTTTTCTGCATCAGAAACAGAAAGTATGTTACGTAATTTAGCAATGTTTCTAAGGTGGAAAAAAGCAGTTCTTGTAACATATGAAATATGATTTTCGAAAGACAAGTTTTGGTCTAGTGTAACACCCAGGTCTTTTACTGTAGTGGATAAAGTAACTGGACATCCTTCTAAATTAAAGTTGTATTGTACGAGGTTTTGTGGGTAGTTTTTTGGACCAATAAGTAATACCTCCGTTTTATCTGAATTTAATAGCAGGAAATTACACGTCATCCAGCATTTTATGTCTTTAAGACACTCTGTCAATTTAGATAAGTTAGTGTTTTCATCTGGTCGTGATGAAATATATGATTGAGTGTCATCAGCATAACAGTGGAAATGAATTCCATGTTTTCTTATAATATTACCAAGTGGCAGCATATATATTGAGAATAGCAGAGGGCCTAACACCGATCCTTGCAGCACTCCATACTCTACTGACGTTATGATTTTATCATAAATTAATAGACTATTTGAACTGAACTTTTTTGTAACATTATAAATGTCTTTATTTTTCCTTTTGATCTGTAATGGAAATTTTTAATTGATCATATCATATAAGAACGTATATGTCTGTGAACTGATGCATGTATGGGTGGCTGGGTGTGACACTTCAGGAACATATGGGACAGGACCTTTGACCCTATTGACTTTTTGGTGATGGTCTTCAGTGATAACTAAGTGATAAACAGAAACTACGTAAGCATGGGTCTCTTATTGGTGGAAGGAGACCTTGAGAATGGTGTAAAGGCTGCCCATATTTTCCTGTCAGTGTCTCACTCACACTACAGCGTAACTTCTGTGTGGTGACTGGTCCTTCTTGCAAGAATAAATACTTTTAAAAGACTGTGTGTTTCAGAGTGTCTCTTACACAGTGATGATGGTTTGTTCATTTTTGCCACAACAATTTGGTGTCAGAATAGTGGGATTCCTTGGAAGCTCCAGCTCTGCCTCGTAAGCTTCAGAGAGATGGGCCGACCGCATCAGGGCCGCATCAGGGCCGCATCAGGGCCGCATCAGGGCCGCATCAGGCCGCATCAGGGCCGCATCAGGGCCGCATCAGGCCGCATCAGGGCCGCATCAGGGCCGCATCAGGGCCGCATCAGGCCGCATCAGGGCCGCATCAGGGCCGCATCAGGCCGCATCAGGGCCGCATCAGGGCCGCATCAGATACACAAGTATCACTGGTAAGAGGCGACTACATTTATTTTCTTTTGGAGAAAAAAGAAAGAGAGTAAAAATAAAGAGTGAGTGAACTATACTGGCTGAGACTGTTTTCTGGAGTGCGAGTACAAGTGACCTGGGATTGACTGAAACCTGAGTAAGCTGGGATTGACTGAGAGCCGGGAACAGGTCAAGAAGTTTGCATGCAGACTTATCTGGAATTAATTGAGATCTAGAAATAGGTCAAGAGATTTCAAGCGGATGAACCTGCCCGATTTTAGGTGAAAAGTCGGATCTGTCAGAGACGTCTGACAGATTATTAGACGCGCATCAAACGGTAAATCCACAGAGAACAGAAACCAGCCAGTATGGGGTAATCTCAAAGCAAGCTTGCCATGATACACTGTTTTCTGTCAAATGAGAAAGAATTGCGGGCAGAAGTGCATGCAGATATAGAGAAGTTGATCAAACATGATGATTTTCCCAGAGAGGGAACACAGAGTACCACAAGACTGAAGGTGGTGCGGGAATCGGTTGAATTGATGGTACTCTGTCTGTCTTTCTGTTATCGGCCTGTTAAAGCAAGCTTGAACAAAATAATGATAATGAACCAAAACAACCCAGCTTACTTTCTAAAATCAAGTGAATAATGAACAGACATGCTTTGAAACTGGTTGAAACAAGTCAGTTTCTCTTTTCAGTCAAAAGTCCACAAATGCTCGTTTTCTCTATCAGTGGTTTTGTATTACAAACATTTGTATAATTCCATGTTTACAGATTTTATACATTTTCAGGCCTTTTTTTAATGACTTTTGTGCTTCATTTTGTGGAAATATCATTTGAAACTTTATTATGATGAATGTAAAATACCTTTAATTATTGATTATTAATTACAGGTACCGATAGACAGGCAAAAACTCAGTAAACTTCTGCTTTATTTCACATTATCTCTCACAGAAACAATTACCTATGAAGATGATGAAGATGATGATGATGAAGATGATGAAGATGATGATGATGAAGATTATGATGATGATGAAGATGAAGGTAAAGGTTTTGATTATTATAGTTCAGCCTGACATAATCCACAGATATATATTAATACTATCATCAGTAAAGTGACATATCTTTACAATTCACAAACATTCACTATCATATACTGTCTTCTGAAATCAGCGTCTTAATGTAAAATGGTTCCTGATAAGAATTAATCTATAATAGTTTATGAAATTAAACGAGTTTGGTTTTGCCATGCTGTGCATTTCCTGTATGTTTCTGTGCATTCATACGCAATCATTCTACAGCCCTTTCTTTTACAGTTATTAAATCATATTGAATATTTGTATTTTGTGAGAATTTTCCCTTTGCCCATCTAAACAGTTTTTGTGTTAATAATTTAATTCATTCCAATTTGGTTTAACATTGTCAGTTAGGAGTAAACTCAAAATATATTTTAAAGTATACTGTAAATAGTTGTGAACTTAAAAAAGTAAGTGTTTGTGCTACCTTAAAATTTTAAGTTTAATCAACTCAAATATCCAAGTTGACACTTAGTATAACTTCACATTTCAAGTTGACTAAACCTAAAAATTGAAGTCAGCACAAACACTTACTTTTTAAATTTGACAACTAATTAGATTTTCTTTTTTATTCATATCAATATGTGCATTTGACGATGCAACTGATTGGCATTTCACTTGCTGGTTAGAAATATATATATATATATATATATATATATATATTATCTTGGTTTTTATTTAAATTGAACAAAATTCAAGTACAATCCTTGTGGCATAGTTAGTAAAACATGTTGCCAGTATCTATATAACAGAAAACAGAAGAGAGAGAGAAGACCTTCTAACATTAACAAGTCTGTTCATGTCTTTATATCGCAGCTCTTGCACAAGCTAAAACTCCTAAACCGGTTCACAATTCAAGAAAATATACGTTCTACAGTTTTAATGTGTTTCTCACAGATCCCGCATGCACTGCTGTCCCTTTAAATCATTTAGTGCAAAAAGTGTTAAATGTCATTTAAAATATTTTAAGAACATTTTCTTCTCAGTTGTTTAGTTACACAATTCACAAAGACTTCAATTTATACCTTCAATACAGTGTTAGATTACATTGTAAATCATTGTTTTGCAGAGTAATGCGGTGGCTTTTATCACTTTATTGAATTCTGTAATTGGGCACTAAAACATTTATTAATCTCAATATCTATATAAGTTAATACATCAAACCAGTCCAACATTTGTGTTTCAGCCCATATTCTTCTTTCCATCCACGCAAGTACCTAAAAAACAAAGACTTTCAATTGCTCAGGATATATTTCATTATGAGGTGTTGAAATGAGTTTCCAGTGACGGGATCAGCACACAGCATCTTCCTCTTGAGCTTCTGAATGCTTTGGTTGATGTTTTAAAAAAAACAAGTCATTTTATTTCAATGAGGGCTTTAAGTAAAGAGTAAACATCTTTGTTCTCATAATAATGCTTCCTCCAGTCAAAGTCTTTTCACATCGAAATCCTCCCACATATTTTTTTTGTCTGTTCTGGGTTGTGATCAGTGTTTGATCTGTGATATTTCTCTCCTGATTCAGACACACACACTTTAACTGGAGAAAGCAATAGGACTCATACACTGGTGAACACAAGTAATGCAATGACACATTTCTTCAAGTGTGTGTGTGTGTGTGTGTGTGTGTGTGTGTGTGTGTGTGTGTGTGTGTGTGTGTGTGTGTGTGTGTGTGTGTGTGTGTGTGTGTGTGTGTGAGAGAGAGAGAGAGAGTGTGAGTACATTGAGGTGTTGTTACGGAAATATAGTGGAGTGTGTGTGTGTGTGTGTGTCATAGGCGTGTTGGGTTTTGATCCACCTTCTTCTATGATGCTTTGTGTGAATTAAAGGAGAAACTTCCTTTCAACTGTAAACAATCAGCAAAAGGTAATTCACTCGATGATCTTTAAAAATATGAGATGACATTTTTCACTCACCCTTCAACCATCCAACATTAAAAGAACATTTAAAAGTGTAAAAGCATTAACAAACAACTACAACAGACCATGAATAACCTCGATTATTTCCACAGCAATATTACGGATGTGTTTAATATAACTGTAAAGGTCTGACCCGAGTTTGGTGGTTCTGGCTTTAATGCTCTATAGCAGCGGTCAGAAAGTTTAATAGCATTTCAGTACGCTGGCTTTCTCAAGCAACTGAAATGTACACGGTAAAAAATTATCGTGATTTTAACGGTAAAAGACGTAAAAATGATATGGTGAAAAACTGTTAATGGTTAACAGAAAGTTTCTCTACTTTATACAGTGAATAACTGGGATAGATCTAACCGTACATTTAATATCATTTTACAGTGAAATACTGTTAAATTTACAGTTTTTGGAAGTGAAAAAGAACAAGTCTGTGAAAAAAATGTAAATTTACATTCCCACAATTCCCTGTGTGACACTTCACACCTCACATACTTTTGTAGAAATAACTGTTTCTTCATAGTTTTTATCATTTTTTTCAAATCAGTTATGTAGGCTACATTAGGGTTTTATGTTACATTTAATGTTGTTAAATTTATGTTTATTGCATTTTTAAATTGGTGTTTAATGCGAATGACACTGTGCTGCTTCTATACATTAGTCAGTGCCTATGTTCCTTCTCAAAGTTACGAGATATTCTTCTTCATTTGCCTATATAATGCTGTGTTATACACTCTTAAAAATAAGGGGAACCAAAGAACCTTCATTATACAGCTCTTAAAGGGACAGTTCACCCAAAAAAATAAAAGATCTGTCGTTTACTCGCCCTAAAATTGTTCCAAATTTGTGTTTCTTTCTGCTGAACACAAAAGTAGGCTATTTATTATGTGTTATTAACTGTTCATTATTAGTTCATGTGCAGGTCCATTAAATAATACTTTAGTTATGTTTATTGCTAATGTGGTTAATTAATGTAGTGTTACTGTATTTTTAAAATTCCATGTTTAATGCAACTTTCTTGAATATCAAGCCGTGTTCTCACATGTTTTAAATGTTATGAATAAATGTTTTACTATCGAATTTTGGCCAAAACATTGCTTTGTTTACATCAGTGCTGTTTCATGAGTTTTGCGCTTCATATTTATTGTTTACATTAGTGTGTAATAACATGCTCTATATGACATGCACTGTATTTGTCCAGTGAAAATCTCTTTTCTGAACAATAACTGTGGAAATGCTCACATTTGTTTTTAGTTTGTGTACAAAAACAGGCAGAAATGAACAATAGCCCAAGTCTCCGCATTGCTGTATTAGTGTAAAAGATCTTTAATTATCACTACTTCACACAATTAAATGTACAGATATAAATCATGAATCATTCTCTCACAGGTCCTGGTTCACATGAAGAATGAAGATCCAGGACTGAATCTATAGAAATATGAGCTCTTAACATGTAAATGCATTAAACTCACACTGAATTCAGAGAGGAAGCTTCAAGCATGTTGGAATAAATTAGTATTAAACAAGGATGAAAAACGCATTACATAATCCACACATAAGTGTGACTGGCTTTAGGCAATGCTGTTTTACATGCGCTTCATGAAGCACACACACACACTAGCACACACACGCAAGGTCTCTCTCGCTCTCTACCTCTCTGTCGTGCGCGCGCTGTTTGAACATACTCACGTAGATTTGCAAAAACCGGGACATATTCACAGCCTTTTGAAAACCAGGACATTCAGTGTCCCGGGAGAGTGTATACATTTCCCGGGACAGGTTGTTAAAAAAAGGGACAATCCCGGAAAAACCGGGATGGCCCTGCTGAAAAATCCAGCTAAAACCAGCCTAGGCTGGTTGGCTGGTCTTAGCTGGTTTAAGCTGGAAGTAGCTGGTTTTAGTTGGTCTCCCAGCCTGGCCAAGCTGATGAACATCTTACCTAATTACAAATTAATCAGATTTCATAGTCCATATACAGATCAGGTTTTAGCATCATAGTTAGGCTGGCTAGATGGTACAGCCTAAATTATTATAGTTGTTAATACAACAGTATATCTGAACAGTATTAAACAAAATTATATTAAAATTTTTTAATTAAGTTATAATAAATTAAGTATTAAAATAAATTATAGCATAAATCTGTAGCATGCCCGGACTCGATTCAGATTCAAATATCGTTTGAACAAACACATTCACCATAGTTGTCTGACCAAGTATAGTCAGCTTTTATATTTTTAATAAGTGTTTCAGTTGTGAATAGACTTGTTCACAAATTACAAGTGAAACAATGTCTCTATGCAATGACCAATTTAATGTCATATGTAATCGCAAAACTAGATAAGCTGTACAATATCTTAAGACACAAAACACATGATACACATAATCTGATACAGGTTTATTTTACTTTAAGTTTCATTCACAAATCACACAAACATAAAACTGATTGTGTCATTGAAGACTGCAGTTAGGGGAGAACAACTGACAGTTAGACAGAAACACAGCAACACCAAAACATCTGCACTGTGGCACACCTACATTTACATTCCCCCCACACCCTACACACCCCCTCTTCCTCATCGACACCCCCTCTTCCTCATCGACACCCCCTCTTCCTCATCGACACCCCCTCTTCCTCATCGACACCCCCTCTTCCTCATCGACACCCCCTCTTCCTCATCGACACCCCCTCTTCCTCATCGACACCCCCTCTTCCTCATCGACACCCCCTCTTCCTCATCGACACCCCCTCTTCCTCATCGACACCCCCTCTTCCTCATCGACACCCCCTCTTCCTCATCGACACCCCCTCTTCCTCATCAACACCCCCTCTTCCTCATCAACACCCCCTCTTCCTCATCAACACCCCCTCTTCCTCATCGACACCCCCTCTTCCTCATCGACACCCCCTCTTCCTCATCGACACCCCCTCTTCCTCATCGACACCCCCTCTTCCTCATCGACACCCCCTCTTCCTCATCGACACCCCCTCTTCCTCATCGACACCCCCTCTTCCTCATCGACACCCCCTCTTCCTCATCGACACCCCCTCTTCCTCATCGACACCCCCTCTTCCTCATCGACACCCCCTCTTCCTCATCGACACCCCCTCTTCCTCATCGACACCCCCTCTTCCTCATCGACACCCCCTCTTCCTCATCGACACCCCCTCTTCCTCATCGACACCCCCTCTTCCTCATCAACACCCCCTCTTCCTCATCGACACCCCCTCTTCCTCATCAACACCCCCTCTTCCTCATCGACACCCCCTCTTCCTCATCGACACCCCCTCTTCCTCATCAACACCCCCTCTTCCTCATCGACACCCCCTCTTCCTCATCAACACCCCCTCTTCCTCATCGACACCCCCTCTTCCTCATCAACACCCCCTCTTCCTCATCAACACCCCCTCTTCCTCATCGACACCCCCTCTTCCTCATCAACACCCCCTCTTCCTCATCGACACCCCCTCTTCCTCATCGACACCCCCTCTTCCTCATCGACACCCCCTCTTCCTCATCGACACCCCCTCTTCCTCATCGACACCCCCTCTTCCTCATCGACACCCCCTCTTCCTCATCAACACCCCCTCTTCCTCATAGACACCCCCTCTTCCTCATCGACACCCCCTCTTCCTCATCGACACCCCCTCTTCCTCATTGACACCCCCTTTTCCTCATCAACACCCCCTCTTCAATGTGATCATTCTTTATGCTTGACGGAACTGTTACCGTCAAGACGGAGACTCAGATCACTGGCCACAAGAACATCTCGGCACAGGAACAGTTTCTTCCCACAGGCCATTTCCCTCCTGAACAGTTAACACTCCTCACAAGGCATATGCCTTAAGTGCAATACTCCCACTGTTTAGTGCAATATCCAACAACTCAGGTGATACTTATATGTAGATTTATTTATTTATAATATTCAAAACACTGTAAATATGTTCATAATCTGTAAATCTGGAAATGTCTATTCTGACTAAACCCAACTGTTATACTTTTATTCTCATATATTTATATTTTTATTCTTTTTTCTTATAATTTGTAGTATTATGTTTCATGTTTCTTGTTGTATTTGTATATGTCCACTGGAAGCCTCAGTACCAAAACAAATTCCTTGTGTGTGCAAGCACACTTGGCAATAAAGCTCTTTCTGATTCTGATGTCTGAAAAGTAGTTTGACACTTAAGTTACACTATGAATGCAATATTATATATATATATATATATATATATATATAATACAAATAAAATCAAAAGCAAAGTGATGGTACAGCTAAGACCAGCCTGACCAGCTAAAAAAGTGTTCAAAACCCCTCTAAAACCAGCCGGATAAACCAACTATGACCAGGCTGGGAGACCAGCCAAAACCAGCCTGACCATCTTAGGCTGGTTTTAGCTGGATTTTTCAGCAGGGGTGGCAACACTAGCTCCGAAGCAGCCAGTTTTCTCAATTCCCGTAATGAGAGGTGTGGGAAAGTTGCCCAGAAGGGGTACGCCGCACCACAGACGCGTGACACCGACGTGTGACTCCCACGCCGCACCACAGGCGCGTGACTCCAACGTCGCACCACAATAAATTAATATCTATTTTTTCCCCCTAGCTTTTCTTATATTTTCTTTGTTATCTTTCTAATCAATCATTATTTTCTTGTGTTCTGATGACATTGAAAATATCATTGATACAAATTTTGTATTGTATACAAAGTTGTGTATGTCATTAATGTCATCTCTGAATGGTTTACGAATATATATATATATATATACATTTTTTTATCTATATATATATATATATATATATTTAATAATTTAATTTTTTAATAATTCACTCACTTTCTGGATATGAGGACTATGCAAATTATAGCCTACACCATCAAAGTCACAACTTTTTGCACAATTATTAACAACAACTTTAAAGTTGAACAGATAAATTCATTAATTGTAATCTATAAACATAATATTCTGGACTGTGTCATTCTGAGTTTTTACTTTTGAAGGTGGTAATAATTTTAATTAACACAGTTGACCATAATGGGCGAATACACAATATGAAACTATTCACGAAATTGGAGAAGGTGACAATAAAGTATTTTAATAGCCTATTATTTTCAAGAAATCAACAATGAAAAAATATAAGACAGGGAAATAGTCTTTTAGTCACAAAATGCAAAACAATGTAGGTTCATGTTCAAATGTTTAAAACTAGGGCTGTCAGTGTCGACTATTTTATTTATATATTTTTTGGTCATAAAGATAGATCTGAAGTGAACAATAGCCTTTAGTATTACTTAAATACATATTACAAATGAGGCAATATAATTGGTTCAAATAAAGTATTACAAATTAATTATATTGTTTTATTTAACAACACTATTAAAATACATGAAGAAATATATAAACAATGAACTTATGTATATTATGTATTATAACAAATGCCAACAGGCCAGCAAGAGGCCTGACGATAATTGTTACACTTTACATCAAGAGCAAACCATTGTTTATCTAGTGTTTGATTGCACTTAATCTGTAATTTTTTGCTATAGCCAACAGTTTCATTTTGAAACCTCAAACATCTATTTGCATTCTTAGAAATATATTGGTTATTTTTTTGTGTTGTTAACGTGTGTTTTGTGTGAAATAAGTTCAACAGCACAAGTTTCGTCCATATTCCCAAATGCACGTTATTGTGAGAAAAAGTACCGAAGCATAAAATAAAATAATCAAGGAATGTCCATTTTTGCCACAAACTCAACTCTGTTGAACAGAATAGTACCAATGGGTTAAATATATAAGGATCTATGTTGTCCCACAACCGTATTTCTTTTTCGTTCTTCTTTGGAAAATAAAAAATACAAGACTTATGGAAGACTTTTACACGTCACTCAAAAATATGATTTTTGGGATTTCCTCAGATAAACACAATGGCTCATTTCAGAGAAATTTTATAAACTGTCTGGTTTTACCTGCGCAAGTGATTCCTTACAGGCATTTTTATTCACATTGGCACCTAATGAATTGTATATATTTGATCTATTAATTTAGGCTATATACTGTAAAAATGTTATATTTATTATCATGTTTAATTTTAAATCAATAGTTATGTATTTAGTTATACTCATTTAAACTATATTTTATTGTGGGCTCAAAAGTTTACTTTGAAGACTTGAAAAAAACTCAAAATAGACAATGTCGTCAAACATTATTTATTATTTCAACATGCATGAACAAATTATATATATATATATATATATATATATATATATAAAGTAATCAACATAAAGGGCCATAGGCTAGTGCAAAATGTGGGGACTGCACTATACCTACCACCATAAATTGGCTGAAGCTTTTTTTTTTTTACACACTAAGGTAACAGCCTATATATTTAAACTACCGGTTTTTGAAGGTAAGATTTTTAAATGTTTTTTAAAACATTTAAAAAACTTCTGCTCACCAAGGCTTCATTTATTTGATTCAAAATACAGCAAAAACAGTGATATTGTGAAATATTTTTACAATTGAAACTTTTTCACAATTTATACAATTTTGTACAAACGCTGAGTTTCGGTTAAGTTAGCAAGAGATGCGCTCCAGTTCACGTGCAATGCAAGTGACCGCGCGGGCGCCTCCATGACTATATTGTCTGCTATATTTGCTTCTTATTTATTAAATCCAGGCAATGGGTTGATGACAAATTGCTTAAAATTAAGATACAATTTATACAAAACGAAATTCACTTTAAATAAAGGCTTCCTAAAAAACAAAACTTATGAAGTTGCCCATCCAATCTTACTTATGCTGTTCACTTTTCATTATCAACATAGATGGGGGGGAAAAATAACATTATAATATTGTAACAAATATGAAACCAAATGTGATTATTTAATGGCTACAAGGTCTAAAGACTCTCTATTTGTACAAATTGTTGCACATTCAATTAATTCTGAATTTTGCACACATAAGTTCAAACTAAGGCATTTATTTGTGCATAAAACATATGCAACATTTATCAAGTCAACGGATAATTGTGCCTGCAATTGTGCCGTCTTATTAGGCGACGTACAGAGGGAAGACGTGTGTATCAGGCGTCTTATTAGGCGACGTACAGAGGGAAGACGTGTGTATCAGGCGTCTTATTAGGCGACGTACAGAGGGAAGACGTGTGTATAAGGCGTCTTATTAGGCGAAGTGTCTAGTTCAGACGTCTGATTTTTTTTATGCATTTCTCACATACGCCGTCGCCACGTCGCCGTAAGGTATACTTCCTACTGTGACATCGCCGTGACGTCGCCGCCGGTCTGTCGTCTGCCGTCTCTATCAATCCCATTCAAAAATAGACACGGACTGACGGCGACGGAAGGGTAGACTGCTCCTTCTCCTTCTTCAGGGAAGTCTTAGAAAAGACACGTTTCACTCGCCATAGGACGAGACGTTCGGCAGACGCAGACGTCACGTTCGGCAGACGTCACGTTCATTGAGACGAGTGCATGTTGCAAAGTCATATTAAAGAGCCGATCGGAACGCCATAGCCGATTGGAACATTCCGAGCGCCATACATGACATCTCCTCTGCACGCAATACAAGCCCTCGTGCGCGCGCGCATGATCATTCCACACGCTCTCGCGCGCGCGCATGATCATTCCACACGCTCTCGCACTTCATCTGCTCTCGCCTGCTGCTTTTGCTCGCTCGAACAGTTTTATTTTTGACAGTCGAGGGGCGGGACTTACTGTTTTAATAACCTCAAATGTCATTGGTTACTTCCCATTTTCCGGAAGTCAGTTGTGATTGGACGCCTGTCCAATGACTCGTAATTCACTTGACTTGAGACATCACTTAATTTGCTTTTTATTGTGGTTTATTAATGTGTAATGTGATTTATTGCATTAAATGTAGAATATATTCTTACCAGATACTTTATTAACAGAAAGTCTTACTAGATTGCATTGTGTTGTTAAGAGATATTTACAGACTGTAACGACGCATTTCCATGGTTATTAGCATTGTAAATTACCAAAATTCTTATGCATTTTTACATTTTACATTTATAACCCTGTTATTTGTGTTATTGGCATTAAATATCTATAAGAAATTGGAGAAAAATGTGAATGCAAAGTCATATTTGCTGTAGTTCACCATTACATTTCCTCGTGTGTAGATCTGTTATTCTCTCGCGAAAGTCATTTACCGCGTGCGCCAGCAGCAGTTGTGCGCTAGATTATTATTGGCATTGTTTTGCCGCCATAAAAATCAGCTTTTATTGTTATTAAGCCCTTATGAATTACTCGTTCTAGAATGTGCCTCTTTATGACGTAATACGGTAGTGAAAGACCGCCTCTTTATGACGAAGATCCTGTTAGGCCCCGCCCACTGGCGTTAGTGAGATGAGGAAGAGAGAAGAGCACAGGGTCTCATCTGCTTTTCCATGTAAATATCTAACAATAATGAAATTAGATCCCTATATCTCTACTCCTCCTGTTATTTTCTATTGGAACAATCTCTTTAATAATGTAAATTGGACACAAGTCTGGTGTTGCCCCAAAAATGCAATCTTACAAATGAGGTTAAAGAAATCTCTTACAAAATAATTCATAGAGTCTATCCTACCAAACAATTTTTACAAAAATTTAAAGGGGAAATTGAAATAAAATGCTCTTTCTGTGAAAGTTCTACTGAAACTATTTCTCATATGTTTTGGTCCTGCGAAGATACACTGTGTTTCTGGAAAGATGTTGAGAGATTCATTGCTGATAATATTTATTAAGTTTACACAGCCAATAATAAAACTTTTCTCTTATCCTATAAATATGTGATATTAGGTTATTGCATTAAGGACCATTGCTCAAAGGACGCAGTTTCATTATAAATTTTATTTTATTTCTATGGAAGTAAATATATTCAGAAATGTAAATTCACAAATGGCAAACCGAATTTTACAGTGCTTAAGGAGATTAAAATGCTAGGAATGTGGTTATTAATTTTTTCAACACTGTGAATGTCTCAGTCGAATATTATTTATTCGTATTCGGTGCATTCACTGGATTCTTTGGTAAATCAGTCGCAAACTCGGCGCAGGCTTTTCAGGCTTTTACGATATGGACTTGACAGTAACGCCACAACATGTTAGTAACCCTGTTCATTCTTATGCCTGATGACTCTCGCCAAAACTCCCGTTAGAATCAACGAATCTCTTATTTATATCAATATATGTTTGCACTGTTAGGTATGATGAAGGCATTTGTTTAGTGTGCAGAAATTGAGTTGCGATGAAGAGATCGCTGCATTAATGCACTCAACATGTCTGTGATTGGCTACATGCTCATCACTGCAACCTTTAAAGGGTCTTGAAACCCTAAACCAAATTTTCTGAGATTTTAACAGAGGTATGTTTGTTGAACACCATTTAAGACAATGTTAGCATCTGTTGGATTTAATAGTAGGGTGAAAATGGTTAAATTTTAGTTTTTTTCCGCTATTTTCATCTTCCGGGTTTAAAATCTTCATCGTGTCCACGTCACAGGCTGAGACGTGGCAGAGCACTGCTAGTGCGTTGATGACTCATCGGTCTCTCATAATTATTAATGAGACTGAGTTTTCATTATCCTATGAGAAGACACTGTCTCTTAATTATTCATGACACCACGTGGATCTTTCCAATGACAGACATGTCAAACTGTGATATCGTGTAGTAGAGGAGAGAGACAATCATGGGACGCAAGTGTATATTTTCGTGGTGCAAAAGTCAAAGTGGGTTGAATATATTTCCCCGCGATGCCGCCAGGGCTGGACTCCGGCTCCGGGCGGTTGGTTGGCCATCAACCACGGACACATCTAATCTGTACGTGTGCCGCAAACATTTTACCCGAGAGAGCTTCGAGAACTGGAGAATGGTGGACTTCGGCCTTGTCGATGACCAATGCAAGTTACGTCTTGCGAGTAATGCGGTACCAAGTCTTTTCTATCCCTTCAGAGGTATGTGTGTGTCTAAAATTTAACTGTGGTCATTTTACTTGCCTTTTGTTAAATAAGAACGCTCGTTATTAAAATTTTAGATATTTCGATAATACATCAATTGTATGCTTAATTCGTATAATTAAATATGTCATTGGGGTTCAGGGGGCGCGTAGATCTATAGGCTATGCACGGAACGTTTTTTTAAGCGGAAAATTACTTATTTTCAAATATATGCATTTATAGTGTGTATATAGACAAATATATATTTTATAATGACATTATAATTATACATGTACATTAATATGTTTTAAATAGAATTACGATTACTGTAGGCTAATATATGTAGCAGGGCATTCAGTTACTTTTGAAAGGACAATGATAAAGTGTCAGTGCATTTCATTAGACTTTATCTTGCCAGCTATAAAAAAAATCTAGCATTTCCTCATGTTTTACCGCTGAATTTTAGTGACAGTCGATATGCATGGGCCACTGGCTGATGACAGTTCCCCCTCTCCCCTGCCGTGCCACACACACTCCTTCCCTTCTTCTCTCAGCATCCACACCCATTTAAGTTGCATTTTTCAAAAAGATTGTGAGCTAGACTTGAGCTGAAAGTTATCACTTTTCATGAGTAGTTAACATTGAGAGCAGTAATAGCTAGTAAAAATGTGCTAGTTTTTGAGAGAGTTCCACATGTAATACTAGCTATTTCATATGCAAACATGTCAGCCAATCACAGCAGTGGGCGTTTACACTGAAGTCTCACAGCAGCCAATCACAGCAGTGGGCGTTTACACTGAAGTCTCACAGCAGCCAATCACAGCATTGGGCGTTTACATTGAAGTCTCACAGCAGCCAATCACAGCATTGGGCGTTTTCACTGAAGTCTCACAGCTAATCACAGCATTGGGCGTTTACACTGAAGTCTCACAGCCAATCACAGCATTGGGCGTTTACACTGAAGTCTCACAGCCAATCACAGCATTGGGCGTTTACACTGAAGTCTCACAGCCAATCACAGCATTGGGCGTTTACACTGAAGTCTCACAGCCAATCACAGTGGGCGTTTACACTGAAGGCTCACAGCCAATCACAGCAGTGGGCGTTTACACTGAAGTCTCACAGCCAATCACAGTGGGCGTTTACACTGAAGTCTCACAGCCAATCACAGCAGTGGGCGTTTACACTGAAGTCTCACAGCCAATCACAGCAGTGGGCGTTTACACTGAAGTCTCACAGCTAATCACAGCATTGGGCGTTTACACTGAAGTCTCACAGCCAATCACAGCATTGGGCGTTTACACTGAAGTCTCACAGCCAATCACAGCATTGGGCGTTTACACTGAAGTCTCACAGCCAATCACAGCATTGGGCGTTTACACTGAAGTCTCACAGCCAATCACAGTGGGCGTTTACACTGAAGTCTCACAGCCAATCACAGCATTGGGCGTTTACACTGAAGTCTCACAGCTAATCACAGTGGGCGTTTACACTGAAGTCTCACAGCCAATCACAGTGGGCGTTTACACTGAAGTCTCACAGCCAATCACAGCAGTGGGCGTTTACACTGAAGTCTCACAGCCAATCACAGCAGTGGGCGTTTACACTGAAGTCTCACAGCCAATCACAGCAGTGGGCGTTTACACTGAAGTCTCAAAGCCAATCACAGCAGTGGGCATTTACACTGAAGTCTCAAAGCCAATCACAGCAGTGGGCATCTCACACAGACACGCCCCTTCAAACAGAGCGTTCAAATCAGAGACTAAAATCAGTGAAGGAAATTTGCCTTTTATTTTCTAAATTATGACAATTTTTGATGTAAAAATCAACATTATAAATGCACCCCAGGAAACATTATACAACAATAAAACAATGCAGTTCATGACCACTTTAATGGAGAAGATTGAGAAGTTTGCAAATGAATAACATAACTCAGAAAACACATATTAATGAGGAAAACATCGCTCTCTGACACGTGTGTGTGTGTGTGTGTGTGTGTGTGTGTGTGTGTGTCGCTGTTCCTCATGTTTCTTCCACAGTTGCAGACACTATTCTTCGCTACCGCTTTAAGACACTGAAGAAGAATCGCACACTTGGTTTCTACGGCATTAAACATGAGGATCATATTATCGCAGTGCACAGTAGAAGTATGCATTATTTACACTAGTATTTGACATTATTAAAGCATTTATTAATAGTTATAATAGTCTTAAACTGACTGACCTTTTCATTTCAGTCCCCGGTTCAGTGAAACCCCAGAGTGACTCTTCTCCTGTTCATGAGTCTGGAGGTCAGCAGTTTCACAAGTGTTTTCTCTATCAGTGCTTTTATATCACAAACATTTATAATAACATGTTACAGCTTTTATACACATCAGACCTTTTTTGTTGACATTTTTTTTTCTTTTTTATGAGTTTTGTGCTTTATTTTGTGGCAATATAACTTGAAACTTTATTATGATGAGTGTAAAATACTTTTGATTATTGTGTTCGCTGTTTCTTTCACAGTTGAAAACACTGAACTTCACAACTGTGATCTCGAGACACTGGAGGAGGATCACACACTTGGTTTCGGTATTAAACATGAGGATGAAATTACAGCATTCAGTGGAAGTATGCATTATTTACACAAGTATTTGAAATTATTTAAAGCATTTATTTATAGTCTTAACTGAGCTTTTCATTTCAGTCCTCTCACCGTCATCCACGAGTGAATGGGCAAATACCCCCCAAAAAAAGGGAGGAAAAAAAAAAAACATTCTTTCCATTCTTTACCGGTGGAATGTCGGACATGTTCACAGGTCAGTTTCTCTTCTGAGTCAAAAGTTCACAAATGCTTGTTTTCTCTGTCAGTTTTATATTACACACATTTATAAAGGCGCTGATAGACAGATCTACTGCAAATAATCATAATCTTCTGTTCTTCTGCTCATCATCATCTCACAGTTTCAGGTCTGAAGAGAAATATATAAGAATATTCAGGACTGAATCTATAGTTAAATATTAGTTCTTAATATGTAAATGCATTAAACTCACACTGAATTCAAAGAGGAATCTTAAATCATTAATATCTGTGACACATTTAAACCCCACAGAGGAACAGTGTCGAGTGTCAGTGTATGATCACAGTTTAACCAGGATTTTATAATAACAGGGAACGTTCTGGGAAGATTCTCCAGATTATGAACAAACGTTCTTACAGTAACATTAATATAACGTTCATTCAAAGTGTTCTGGTCTTTAATAATGTTCTGAAAACATTAACACAAAAACATTATTTATACATCATTAATGGAATATTTATTCTGGAATATTACAGGTCCATCTGAAATTTGTTTTGAAGATGATTATGAAGATGAAGATATAGTAATTCCCAGGTCCCAATCTATGGATAATTTATTATTTGACATGAATCAGCCTCAGCTGAAACCCAGTGAATAATGTTATATATCAAGTCATGTGACTGTTTACTCTGTGTGTGTGTGTGTGTGTGTGTGTGTGTGTGTGTGTGTGTGTGTGTGTGTTTACTGTTGTTCATATGAAGTGTGTATTATATATTCACTTCACTGAAATATTTCACTTTCAGAGGCCGACATCAGAAGAGAATATAATAGTGAATTTTATCAAATTTGAACTAAATCACACTTTAACTGATCAGACCACAATATGAATATATATTAATGATGATTATGACTGTATAGTTGGTGGAAGTGTGTAATAACAGTTTTATAATTATTTTAAGGACCCGTTTATAGTCTTAAAAGTGACCAAATTCTTGTTTTCTCTATAGAAGTGCTTTTATATTAGGAAGACTTGCTTCAACTATATTCTATATTATTTTAGGCCATTTTTATCTGTTACACGATAAAAGCCCACAGGAGCACCGGACAAGTGCAGTTATAATAGTTATAATAGTTATAACCAGTATTATAATCCCAGATAACACGCAACATTCTGGCAGGTTTCTCTCAAAGTTATGAACAAACGTTCTTCCAGTAACATTAAGATAACGTTTGTTTAATGTTTAATAATCTACTCTTTAATAATGTTCTCAAAACATTAACAGTGTTTTTATGACATCATCTTAAAATCAGCCGTTATCATCATGTGTTTTACTGTACATGTGATTTACAGAATGATGGTCAAAACATCGGTTTGTTTGGATGTTTACTGTTGTTTTATTCTTCATAATTGTGTTATTGTTGAGTTTCTCTGATTGATTCACACATATAGTGTAATAACACACTCTCTATGAGACATTTATGATTGACATTTCTCTTCTTATGAGCATTAACAGTGGTAAAGTGCACAAGTTTTGTTTGTAATGAAAGTTTCACAACAATGGACAGAAAGAGCTTTATTATCATAAACTGAATACAAACAATACTTTAAACAAATGTACTTTAAGCGTATTCCTCGCCAGCGATTGATGTCTAAAATGTATTTTTAAATTTCATAAAGATCAGTTTAATTAATTTGTACACATTTCATGACACGTTTGTATAATGAAAAGGAAGAGTTGTATATAAAAGTCTATTATTGGTCTGATTAATCAAGCTCTCCATAAAACAATCAATACAAACTCTACAATTTAATAAAATAACACGTATTATAAAGATAGACAAAGTTAAATTGCATTAAACTGAGTTCAGCTTCAGGGTTTCTGCAGATATCTTCAAATAAAATGCTTTTTAATGCCTTTTTTTTAAAAACATTTTTAAATGCCATACATGACCCATGACTAACCAGGATATCTTATATCCGGTCTGGCGGGAAGAGCTCTGGATCCCAAACCCTTCAGTTGATTATGTTTGTGATCATTTAATTCAGTTCTGTGTTATGTTTTAGGAGCGTAGGGGTGTTCTGCCATTTATTTTGACTTTGTTTGTGACTTGTTTATTTATAAGGAGTTAGGGAAGTTTCTTTGTAATTTTGTTTATATTATTGATGCAACAGAAACTCAAAATCCTGAAAGTGAGGGAGACAGAGGAAAGCTGAAGAACAGGGTCCAAGCAGTGAATCGGCGCTCCATTCACTTAAGGACAGTCAACACAGTCACCGCTGTTGAGAGACTATGAGCTTGCCCCCGAGGCTTATCGCCAAAAATAACATTTACAGGTGAAAACTGCCAATCAAGTTCGTTGAGTATGTGCGTGAGAAAAGCGCACTTTTGATAAATGGTGTCAGGCCAGCAAAAACACAAATTTTGAGCATCTTCGTGAGCTCGTTTTGATTGAAGAGTTAAAGAATTCGTTGCCCGATAAAATTGTGGTGTAGGCCTACTTGAATGAGCAAAAAGTTGTAACTCTTGCGGAGGCCGCTGTGTGTGCTGACGAAGTTGTATTAACGCACAAAAATGTATTTGTGACACACAGGCCTACTCGAGAAACATCAGATTTTGTGAGTTCTGAAAGAACTACAGAAATGTCTAAACTCTTGAAACCATCAGTGCAACCTGATGATCGTGAGTGTTTTTATTGTCTTGAAGCGGGTGATTTGATTGCTGTATGTCCCGTTTAAAAAAGAAAAATAAGACTAAACAGCATAAAGGAGTCGGTTTCGTACGAACTATTACTAAACCGTCGAAGCCAGAAATTGATGCAATTTTTGAACCTTTCATTGGTCAGGAAATTATTTCTCTAAGTGATTTGGGAAATGATCAAGTGCCTGCTGTTATGTTGTGTTTTTAATCAATTAAAATAATCAAATTTTAATAAATTTTTCATCAACCAATTGCCTGGATTTAACAAATAAGAAGCAAATATAGCAGACAATAAATCATTACATGGAGGCGCCGCGCGGTCACTTTTATTGCACGTGAACTGGAGCGAATCTCATCATAAACTAGAATGTACATTTCCTGAAGAAAATCTGAAGTGGTGCTTGCAAAAATTAAATACAGGATTTTAAATTAGGATACAATTTAGACAAAACGAAATTCACTTTAAAGAAAGGCTTTCTACAAAACAAAACTTAATGAAGTGGTCAAAATCATGTCTGATGATCCATATATTGGCCATACTATCTTACTCATGCTGTTCACTTTTCATAATCAACATGGAAAAAAATAACATTATAATATTTTAACAAATATGAAACTAAATGCACTTATTTAATGGCTATAGTAGACCTACAGACTCTCTATTGCTGCACATTCATTTAATTCTGAATTTTACACACATACGTTTAAAGGCATTTGTTTGTGCATATCTGCAACATTTATCAAGTTCACGGATAATTGTGCGTGCATGTATTAATCATTATGATACTAAAATCATAAGTAGGCTATCTACAAAACATCAGATGAGCCCAGAATATGAACGTTTAATTAAACGTTTAGCATTTTCCTCCCATAGAAAACCATTATAAAACGCATAATGGGGCTTAATGCAGATTAGAATGTCCCCTTATTATGTTGAAATAGCAAGTTATTATGTCGAAATAGCAAGCTATTATGTCGAAATAACGAGATATTATGTCGAAATAACGAGATATTATATCGAAAGAACAGATTTCAGTTACTGAAATAACCGTATTCATAGTAATAGGCGCTATGTTTCACGATGTTTCATCGGCTGCTTGACCGCTGTGCCAAACCTCCTGAATTACTGTGATGGTCTTCGGTCCTCAACTTTCCAGCGTTTAATGAACACCATATTGGCTGACGTTAAGAACTGTAAAGCTTATTTGGATGTCAGTATGGTGTATTCGTCTTGCTGAAGAACATATATACTCCCTATTTGCTGTTTTCACGCGCTTGCTTAATGCGTCCCTCAGTTAATGTTATTATGTTCTGCATGTTCACTGACACACAGTGAACATGCAGAACATAATATTAATGTCTAGTGTAATTTAGATAAAGATAACGTGTGTGTGTGTGTGTGTGTGTGTGTGTGTGTGTGTGTGTGTGTGTGTGTGTGTGTGTGAGAGAGAGAGGAGAAGGAACAGATATTGTTGAACAGGTGCTTTATTGAACAGTGAATTGGACGAACAGTCAAAAATGTAACATTATGTATCTTGTCAATACACATACATTTACAACACTGTGTTCTGCCTAAAAATATGGGTCAAATATACACCATATTTCCTGCCCCATATAGTTGTTGTAAATAGCGTTCGTCAGCTCCAGTTTGAGCCTCTCATGGAGACTTCAGATGCCCCAACACCTGCGATGAGATGACTAAACGCCTGTGAAGAGACGACTCGACGCCTGTGAAGAGACGACTCAACGCCTGTGAAGAGACGACTCAACGCGGGCGATATGTTATGCCCTAAATCAGTGTTTCTCAACCTCTCCTGCAGGGACCCCCTGACAGGACATGTTTTTGTTTTAACCCTGAAATGGCACACATGATTCAATTAATTAAAGGCTCAAAGGCTTAATGTGTAGCTGACTAATTGAATCAGGTGTGCCATTTCAGGGTTAAAACAAAAACATGTCCTGTCAGGGGGTCCCTGCAGGAGAGGTTGAGAAACACTGCCCTAAATTAATACATGATTAACTAACTGTATTTTTCTATGTACATTTCTGAAATGCACTTTCTGTAAAGCAGCTTTGAAACAATATGTATTGTGAAAAGCGCTATACAAATAAAATTGAATTGAATTGAATTGAATAACACCAATGAAAAGCACATTGTAGCCTATGATGTGAATAATGTGTCCCACTTGGAACGTTTTGTGGCCTACTTGTTTATCATGCAAGTTCTACAGCCAAAAATAATAGAATGACATGTAATCTTTCACATCACATATTTTAGCGTTATGGACGTGTACTGCAGGGTAAGTTAAAAAATACAGCTGGTCGCTTTCACTTATAGCATCAGCTAAATGAATAGCTGTATCTTTGATATCGGTTACACACAGTGACAGAGGCTTGTGCTTCTACTTACGTTAATGACAGATACCTACCATTACAGGTTAGACTAACAGCTACTGTTCTAACAATGTACTGTCACATTCGAGCGTACATCTTTACGATTATATTTGGCTAATCGTCATTAGTAAATTTTTGCGATATATAATTACGTTGCAAATCATCTCTCATTTGAAGCATAAACATAATGAACAGAAAAAAAAACCCTACTGTGTAGGACTCGTCACTTGCTATTGGAAGCTTCTTTTGGCAGCCTACGTTCCTGCTGTATCCTACATCCTATCTGGCAACCTAGAGTCAGGGAGGGGATACACCGCTCTACAGTAATGTCCCACAAGGACGGACCAAAAGGCAACGACAGGATCGAATAACGACAACGAGAAAATCCTCCGGAAGTGTGCGTGCGGATGGGAGAAGGTGACGTCAAGCAGGGGACTGCGTATCCATCAAGGGAAGATGAAGTGTATGAAGCAGGTAGACCAGCAACCTCGCACTGCTCAGGAAGCAGGTCAGACGACAGGGTCCAGAAGCCGGGAGTGCAACCACAGTGCTGCAGGACCCATTGGTGCTGAGTCTCCGGAAGTGGCAGAAGGAAACCCCATGATGGAGAAGGTACCCTGCAAACACGAGGACACCAGCCCACCAGAGGCACACCCGACAAAGCCAGTAACAAAGCAGCCAGGTAGGCGCGGAAAGATCAAATGGCCAAAAGCGAATGACCGGGTGGCGTGGCAGAGTCTGGATGCTGACGTGAGCCAACTGTTGGAGGTGGCGCTGAGAGGTAGCGTCGAGAGCAAACTGAACATCATTGGGGACATCATCTTTGAGGTATGCAGAGAGAGGTTTGGCGAGGTCAGTAAGAAAGAGCCCGCAGCCCCAGCCAGAGGAAGAAGAGAGAGAGAGATCGAACAGCTCGTTAAAGCAAGGCGCCAGCTCCGTCGGAATTGGAGGAAGGCCGCATCGCAGGAGAAGGAAGGCCTGAAGGTCCTGTGGGACGAGGTCAGACAAAACCTCGCCAGGCTGAGGAGAGTGGAGAGGATGAGAAGGAGGAGGAAGAGAAGAGATAAAGAGAGAACCAACTTTTTCAGAGATCCCTTCAAGTATGCCCGGCAGTTGTTGGATGAGAAGAGAAGTGGCAAGTTGAACGTCAGCAAGGAGGAGCTGGAGCAACACATCAAGAGCCAGTATAGTGACGGCAAACGAACATCACAGCTTGGTTCACCAGGGTATGTACCACGGCCAGCCCCCCCAACTTTACCGTTCGACAGTTCTCCACCGAAGTTGCGAGAAGTGGAGGAGGTGATCAAGAAGGCGAGGTCAGCATCAGCCCCAGGGCCGAATGGGCTTCCCTACAAGCTCTACAAGAACTGCCCGCAGGTAGTCAAGGCACTGTGGAAGCTAATGAAAACAGCTTGGAGGAAGCAGCAAGTCCCAGCCGAGTGGCAGCAAGCAATCGGTGTGTTTATTCCCAAGGAGCAGAACTCCCAGACCATCAGCCAGTTCAGAAGCATTGCCTTGTTGAACGTAGAGGGAAAGGTTTTCTTCTCTGTTCTGGCAAAGAGAATGACGAACTTTCTCATGGCAAATGGGTACATCGATACAGGCTGCCAAAAGGCCGGAATTCCCGGCTTTCAAGGATGCATTGAGCACTCTTCTCTGATTTGGGATCAGATCCAGCGCGCCAGGAGAGAGAAGAGTGATGTGCATGTGGTATGGTTGGACCTGGCCAACGCATATGGGTCAGTTCCACACAGGTTGATTGACTTCGCCTTGGAGTTCTTCCATGTCCCGGGTGGTGTAAAGAACATCATCGCCAGATACTTCAGCAACCTGCACATGTGTTTCACGCTAGAGGTCTACACAACAGGATGGCAGCAGTTAGAACGTGGAATTGCGATGGGATGCGCCATCTCCCCCATCCTGTTTGTGATGGCTTTCGAGGTAATCCTCATAGGGGCCAGGCAGGTAGTTGGAGGTATCAAATTATCATCGGGCGTGAGGTTACCACCCCTGAGGAGCTACATGGACGATGTGACAAGCATCCTGCAAACGGCTCCGTGCACTACCAGGCTCCTCAGGCGCGTTGATGAACTTCTCACATGGGCGAGGATGAAGGTCAAGGCGGAAAAATCAAGAAGCCTGTCAATAAGGAAAGGCACAGTGCAAGTCCAGGACAGCTTCGTCGTAGGAGGGGAGCCCATTCCACGGCTGGACGAAAAACCACTGCGAAGCCTGGGGAGGCTGTACACGGCAGACTTGTCAGACAGGCAGATGGGGAAGATAATTAAACATCAACTCGCAGAAGGGCTGGCAAAGATCGAGCAAAGTCAACTGCCCGGGAAGCATAAAGTGTGGTGCTATCAGCACATCCTGTACCAACGCATACTGTGGCCCCTCAAGGTCTGCGAAATCGCTTCATCACATGTCAGCAGAATGGATAGCCTAGCCAACAACTACATCCGCAAGTGGCTAGGCTTGCCCCGATGCTTTTCAGACGCAGGTCTCTTCGGTCGGAGCGTGCTCGAGCTTCCCTTCAAATCCATCAGCCTAGGATATAAGCAGGAAAAGGCTCGCCTTGTGCTGGATCTAAAGAACTCAGCAGACCCGCTCATAAGGAGTGCGAAGGTCCCCATCCGCACAGGCCGCAAATGGAAGGCGCAAGCGGAAGTGGAGCGTGCCATCTCCAGTCTGCAACACCGAGAAGTGATAGGGGCGGTCCAGACCAGTCGTGCTGGGCTGGGCTGGGGAGAAGCGCAGCAATTCTGGTCCAAAGCCACCAAGAGACAGCAGAAGACAATGGTGGTGGACGAAATCACCAGACTGGAGAAGGAGCGCTTCCATCTGAAGGCAATATCCCAGGGCACACAAGGAGCCTGGACGAGATGGGATGCTACCATCAACAGGCGTATTACCTGGGCGGATATCTGGAGGACACCTCAATCCAGGCTCAGTTTCCTGTTAAGGGCGACCTACGACACCCTTCCATGCCCCAGGAACCTCACACTGTGGTATGGTGATGAAGTGGGCTGTCATCTGTGTGGGAGCGCCAAGGCAAGTCTCCGACACACTTTGTCGGGATGCAGAGTGGCACTGACCCAGGGACGCTTCAGGTGGCGCCATGATGCAATCCTGACGAAACTGGCCGAGATTCTGGAGGGCGGTAGGGTTGCAGCAAACCAGTCACCGGCAACAGAAGAGCATGCCCTGACAGGATTCGTAAAGCCTGGCGGTATACACCTATTGCCTGCCCAGAAGAAGATCAGCATGCTCGCACCTGGTAAAGAGTGGCAGATGCTGGCAGACCTTAGGAAACAGCTGGTCTTTCCAAGAGAGATCATGACTACCACTCTCCGACCAGACATAGTCATGTGGTCAACAGTGGCGAAGCGAGCCCTCCTCATCGAGCTAACCATCCCCTGGGAGGAGAATATGGCAGCAGCCCACGAAAGGAAGCATCAGAAGTACGCCGAGTTAGCAGCAGAGTGCAAAGACGCTGGCTGGAAAGCAACTATTCACCCGGTGGAGATCGGCTGTCGAGGCTTTGTGGGCAAAGCAGTAGTCCAGCTGCTACGTGGAATGGGCGTAACAGGCTCAAGGCTGAGGAAAGCCACGGGGGTGCTGGGAGAGGAAGCGGAGAAAGGGAGCTACTGGCTTTGGTTGAGGAGGAAAGAGATGGGGTGGGGATCATCACCCCAGTAATGACAGCTGCAGGGGGTGGCGGGGAGACGTCCCCAGCATGCCACCGGCCCCCCCGCCTGGAGATGTACTGGTCGTGGGGGCGAAACATCTATGAACGGCGGTGTCCAGCTGATGACCCTGCAGCTGTCCCAATTGGCACCGGAGGAGGTGCGTCAGGCTTGAAAGCCAGAGCAGGTAATGCCACCTCACCTGTACAACAAACTGAAAGTGATTGCAGTACCAGTTTTGGCCACAATCCTACATACGGCTCCTTTAATAGCCAAATTCCCCAAACACATCAAATGTTGATCGCATTTAGAATAACAAAACAATTGCAATGCAAAGAAAAGGCCAAATTATGAGAAACAGAAACAATTAATTCATTTATCTGGGTCTTCAGGCTCTGCAGTCTGTTAGTTTTCCTCACCTCCTGATCTGAGTCTTTCGTTTATCCCGTGAATTATCCCCATAAGCTGAGCTATGCAGTCTCTAGTACCGGATACAGAGTTGATTAGTTCATCTCTCGAGTCTTCAGGTTCGAGTCGTTCGGTTTTATGTCACAGCATGTTGTTATTAGGCTATAGGTATCTTTATCAAAGTGATTTTCCCCATCATAGATAAAGTTTAAAGCATTACCAAGTCTTTAGTACCACATTCATATGGAAAAAAACCATCATGACAGAAATAAAAAAAATATATATAAATTTAAAGAAATAAAAAAAGCTATAATTTGAGACCAAAAACGCAGCAAAAACCAAATGCGTGCTTTTTTACGAGAAAGTTTGTTAAATATTAACTAATTTATGTGTCCAGCGCTGACATCACGTCACGTGACAAAAGAACGAAAGACTCAGAAGAATCAGACCCGAAGACTCGAGAGATGAACTAATCATTTCTGTTTCCAGTACAGAACCTGTAGGATGTTGCGCATGCGCGGTCGACACAAAATGAACAAATCACTCTCTGAGACAACTCGGTATTCCCGAATCCAAAATGAACTAATCGTTCATGACCGACCCATCACTAATAAATAGGCCGTCTTTGAGTTCACTTGAACAAGGGTTAAATTACTCGTCAGGCTACAGAAGAATACCATAATTCCTCCGTTCAATTAGGCCTAATTCCTCGAGAGTCACGCAGACCTAGAACAACCCAGCCACAACACATGATTGGGAATAACATGCCTTACCTTAACACAGAATCTAGAAACCGAGGCCTGGGTCAGCCTCCTTTGCTGTTCGGCAAGAAATCCCAGAAGTGGAAGTGCGATGACCTGCCTGTCATGGGTGAGTAGTAATATAAACAGTGTTTATTGAACAGAGGCACGGATGTGAACTGCAGTGATGATCGGTGAGTAGATTTATGAAGAATCAGAACTGGATGTGGAACTTATATTAGCTCGATGGTTAACTGGATATCTCTGATATAGATGCGGGCTGGATGCAGCATGCAGACGACAGATGGCGGATGAAGAAGGAGATGACGGTTGGAGGAGAAGAACAGGAACGGGATCTTCGTGGAAAGTATTCAGGGAAGGATTGTTGAGAGTCTGTGTGGTAACGTAAGGACGAGACGAGGAAGTGAAGTGTCTGTTTATAGTGAGGGTGGATGATGATGTGCAGGTGCAGTGAATCAGAAGTCCGGAGATGTGTTGATCTGTGACTGCCTGACTGCACCCCGTCCTCCACGGGAGACTCCTGATGACTGGATGGGACGAGGACGGTCTACCTCGACCTCTAGGAGCTGCTCGATCTGGGTGTTCAGAGTGATAGTGTGTGAGGAGTGTGGGATCGAGGATATCATCACGTAACACCCAGGAGCGTTCCTCGGGCGTAATCCTCCCAGTCGATGAGATATTCCAGTCTGGGACCCCGCCGTCGTGAGTCCAGGATGGCTCGAACTCTATAGACGGACCCAGTCCCAATTCGCCTACTTATACTACGACCTAAAAGTATGTACTCTTTTTGTGAAGAAAAACTACATACTTTTTAGTGTGTAGCAAAAGAGTAGGCAAGCTTTGGGACATACTATCACGTCATCTTTAACGGACAGATCAGTCGCGTTCATCCAGTCACCGTAAACTGACCTGTCAATCATCCTGTCACTGTAAACTGCCCTGTCAATCATCCTGTCACCGTAAACTGCACTGTCAATCACCCTGTCACAGTTAAAATCCTTCATTCAACCTAATTTGATTTCCTAGCGTTTCGGAAAGAAATGTAGTCGCACGTTCATCTGCCAGTCGTGGGTCTTTCATGCGGGGACTCTCCTTGTGTGTTTGCAATTTGAATATAATGATCCATTTAAAAGTTAATGGCTAAACGTATCTTTACAAGAGTTCACAATGCTGCTGCAGATGCAATATAATGTAGACAACGTTGAATAAATACATTTTTGTCAGGTTAGATACTGATAATTAATCACTCAAACCCCTTTATCTAAACCTCTCTACATAACCGCCGGACTCGCGCGTCCTCCATGTCTGTAGTTTTTTAACACTTTTCACTCGTGTTTGTAGTTCTAACCGAATCCTCGTCTAACGCGCAATGGGGTTGTGGGTAATATTAGCCGTTAGCGTGCGCATCGATCTGCACTTCGGATTCTGACCGGAAGTACTAGACCATCCGGGTATCTCTGGAACACTCATTTCAACATACTACAATTTGGGACGTACTAATTATATTTTCGGATACTGTTTAGGATGGATAGGATGCGAATTGGGACTGGGCCATGGGCTCTTCCTCTGCGATGTTGGGAGGAGGAGGCACTTCGTCGTCACCAGATTCTGTGGGAGGAGAAGACAGAGGTTCAGAGTGAGGTTTGAGGAGTGGTAGGTTCAGTCTGTAAGTGACTTGGACCCATGTACGGGGACTCAGCTTGTGGCAGGGCAGGCGGAGACGGATGTCCCGAGTCGAGAGCCATAACTTCTGTGCCGGTTGGTAGCGAGGGCTAGGTGTTCGGTGGACGTCAGCTTGTCTCGTGTCTCTGCACTGCCTGTTGGAGATGCACGAGAGCTGAGTCCCATACCCTCTCGCTCTGCTGGAATGACAGACAGCTGGAACTGAGGGCTCACCCGACCAGGGAAACAGAGGAGGCTGGTAACCCAGGATGCATTGGAACGGGGTGAGCCCTGTGGTGGATTGACGGAGGGAATTTTGAGCATATTCTGCCCAAGAGAGGAATGGCTCCCGCTGTCCTGGTTCTGGTGGCAGTAGGACCTCAATATCTCCCGATCTCCTGAATCTTTCTTTCAGTCTGGCCGTTAGTTTGAGGATGGTTATCGGAGGAGAGGCTTACGGATACTCCGAGGAGTTTGAAGAATGCCTGCCAGACTCTTGAGATGAACTGGGGTCCACGGTCCGACACTATAGGCGTTTTCCATTAGCAGTACCAGCTCAACTCGACTCGCCTCGCCTCGACTAGCTTTTCGCTCCGTTTTCCATTAGCAGTATCAGCTCAACTCAACTCGCCTCAACTCGGCTCGCTTTTCGCTCCGTTTTCCATTACAGATAGTACTTCCACAATAGTACCTGGTCGTAATAGCGACGCCACAGGAAACTGCCGTGACGTAATCTTCTATGCGACACACACCCGCTACCCACACACACACAGGACAATGGAGGAAATCGAGTGTGTGCTGTTTTTGATCCTCGGGATGTGGCTGTTTCTCACAGCAAGAAGACAAACGTTGTATCAGGAGAGGCTGAGAGCAGCAAAACGAAACACTGCTGAAAAAACAGCTCCGTCTGGCGCGTGCAATGATGACGCAGTGAATAGTAATGATTCTCTCTGACCAATCGAGGGGTCTTCACCGCCCTGGCCGCCCGAGGGGTCTTCACCGCCCTGGCCGCCCAAGGGGTCTTCACCGCCCTGGCTGCCCGAGGGGTCTTCACCGCCCTGGCCGCCCGAGGGGTCGTCTGCTTCGCCCTGGCCGCCCGAGGGGTCGTCTGCTTCGCCCTGGCCGCCCGAGGGGTCGTCTGCTTCGCCCTGGCCGCCCGATGGGTCGTCTGCTTCGCCCTGGTCGCCCGATGGGTCGTCTGCTTCGCCCTGGCCGCCCGATGGGTCGTCTGCTTCGCCCTGGCCGCCCGATGGACTGACTGCTTCGCCCTGGTCGCCCGATGAACTGTCTGCTTCGCCCTGGCCGCCCGATGGACTGACTGCTTCGCCCTGGTCGCCCGATGAACTGTCTGCGGCGCCCTGGCCGCCCGATGGACTATCTGCTTCGCCCTGGCCGCCCGATGGGTCGTCTGCTTCGCCCTGGCCGCCCGAGGGGTCGTCTGCTTCGCCCTGGCCGCCCGAGGGGTCGTCTGCTTCGCCCTGGCCACCCAATGAACTGTCTGCTTCGCCCTGGCCGCCCGATGGACTGACTGCTTCGCCCTGGTCGCCCGATGAACTGTCTGCTTCGCCCTGGCCGCCCGATGGACTGACTGCTTCGCCCTGGTCGCCCGATGAACTGTCTGCGGCGCCCTGGCCGCCCGATGGACTGTCTGCTTCGCCCTGGCCGCCCGATGAACTGTCTGCTTCGCCCTGGCCGCCCGATGAACTGTCTACTTCGCCCTGGCCGCCCGATGGACTGACTGCTTCGCCCTGGTCGCCCGATGAACTGTCTGCTTCGCCCTGGCCGCCCGATGGACTGACTGCTTCGCCCTGGTCGCCCGATGAACTATCTGCTTCGCCCTGGCCGCCCGATGGACTATCTGCTTCGCCCTGGCCGCCCGATGGGTCGTCTGCTTCGCCCTGGCCGCCCGAGGGGTCGTCTGCTTCGCCCTGGCCGCCCGAGGGGTCGTCTGCTTCGCCCTGGCCACCCGATGAACTGTCTGCTTCGCCCTGGCCGCCCGATGGACTGACTGCTTCGCCCTGGTCGCCCGATGAACTGTCTGCGGCGCCCTGGCCGCCCGATGGACTATCTGCTTCGCCCTGGCCGCCCGATGGGTCGTCTGCTTCGCCCTGGCCGCCCGATGAACTGTCTGCTTCGCCCAGGCCGCCCGATGGACTGACTGCTTCGCCCTGGTCGCCCGATGAACTGTCTGCTTCGCCCTGGCCGCCCGATGGACTGACTGCTTCGCCCTGGTCGCCCGATGAACTGTCTGCGGCGCCCTGGCCGCCCGATGGACTGTCTGCTTCGCCCTGGCCGCCCGATGAACTGTCTGCTTCGCCCTGGCCGCCCGATGAACTGTCTACTTCACCCTGGCCGCCCGAGGGGTCGTCTGCTTCGCCCTGGCCACCCGATGAACTGTCTGCTTCGCCCTGGCCGCCCGATGGACTGACTGCTTCGCCCTGGTCGCCCGATGAACTGTCTGCGGCGCCCTGGCCGCCCGATGGACTATCTGCTTCGCCCTGGCCGCCCGATGGGTCGTCTGCTTTGCCCTGGCCACCCGATGAACTGTCTACTTCGCCCTGGCCGCCCGATGGACTGTCTGCTTCGCCCTGGCCACCCGATGAACTGTCTGCTTCGCCCTGGCCGCCCGATGGACTGACTGCTTCGCCCTGGCCACCCGATGGACTGACTGGTTCGCCATGGCCGCCCGATGGACTATCTGCTTCGCCCTGGCCGCCCGATGAACTGTCTGCTTCGCCCTGGCCGCCCGATGGACTGACTGCTTCGCCCTGGCCGCCCGATGGACTATCTGCTTCGCCCTGGCCGCCCGATGAACTGTCTGCTTCGCCCTGGCCGCCCGATGGACTGACTGCTTCGCCCTGGTCGCCCGATGAACTGTCTGCTTCGCCCTGGCCGCCCGATGGACTGACTGCTTCGCCCTGATCGCCCGATGAACTGTCTGCGGCGCCCTGGCCGCCCGATGGACTGTCTGCTTCGCCCTGGCCGCCCGATGAACTGTCTGCTTCGCCCTGGCCGCCCGATGAACTGTCTACTTCGCCCTGGCCGCCCGATGGACTGTCTGCTTCGCCCTGGCCGCCCGATGAACTGTCTGCTTCGCCCTGGCCGCCCGACGAACTGTCTGCTTCGCCCTGGCCGTCCGATGGACTGTCTGCTTCGCCCTGGCTGCCGGCTAAGCCGTCACCCGTTGTTCTTGTTCCCCTCCATGGACCTGGCCCCCCATCCCGCCCCTTGATCCTCCACCATTCCACCCCCCGCCTGGACTCTTGTTTTGTTTGTGTCTAGTCTTGGAGCGTCTGGTAGCCGCTCCGTAGAGGGGGGTTATGTCACAGTGTTGTGATCCCCTCACTACTTAGATCCCCTTCCCCCACGGTGTCATTCTTATTTGGAACTGCATTCCCCATAATCCCTGTCTGCACTTATCACGGTTCATTGCACTCAGCTGTTCCCTGTCATCATTTGTCCCAGCTGTTCCTTGTCTAGATCATTTGTGTCGGTGTATTTATACCCTGTCTGTTTTAATGTTTGGCACGGAGTCCTTGTTTAGAGTTACCGCACTTCGGTTGTTCTCGTTCTGTCTACCTTGTGTTTTGTTTCTTGTTTTGGACCGTTTACCTGGATTTTGACCTTTGCCTGAACTAGTTAATGAGTACGGATTACCTAATAAAGTCATTGCAATTGGATCTCTCTCTCCAGTGTGTGTTCCGTGACAAACACAAATTTCTTTCTTCTGCTGACCACTTAAGTAGGCTATTTATTATGTTTTATTAACTGTTCATTATTAGTTCATGTGCAGGTCCATTAAATAATACTTTAGTTCTGTTTAATGCTAATGTAGTTAATTAATGTAGTGTTACTGTATTTTTAAAGTTCCATGTTTAATGCAACTTTCTATCAGGCCGTGTTCTCACATGTTTTAAATGTTATGAATAAATGTTTTACTATTGAATTTTGGCCAAAATATTGCTTTGTTTACATCAGTGCTGTTTCATGAGTTTTGCGCTTCATATTTATTGTTTACATTAGTGTGTAATAACATGCTCTATATATGACATGCACTGTATTTGTCCAGTGAAAATCTCTTTTCTGAACAATAACTGTGGAAATGCTCACATTTGTTTTCAGTTTGTGAACAAAAACAGGCAGAAATGAACAAGTAGCCCAACTCTCCGCATGGAAACATGAATTCAGACTGTATTAGTGTAAAAGATCTTTAATCATCACTCCTTCACACAATTAAATGATATAAATCATGAATCTTCTGTTCTTCTCTCACAGGTTCTCCTGAAGAATGAAGATCCAGGACTGAATCTATAGAAATATGAACTCTTAACATGTAAATGCATTAAACTCACACTGAATTCAGAGAGGAAGCTTCAAACACGTTGGATTAAATTAGTATTATACAGGGATGAAGCGCATTACATAATCCACTATAAATATATTCATACTGGGGTTGAAGTGTAATATTAATCTAATTTACTTCATTCTCTGTCAAACTTTGAATGTAAGGGGTTAGGGTTATTTCATTTCATTTATTTTACTTTGGTTTATTAAATCAAGCATACACATTTTTTTTTTTTTGAGAATTGTTTTCTTTTCCTTGTCTTTTCAATGGCTAAATAGTTTTAAGGGATCTGTAAGGTAATTTAATATAATTACCCCAACAACCTCAAAATTATGGAAGCCCGTTTCTATGGAATGGGCTTTCATAGCTTCCATACCTTTCCGCCATAGTTGAGAAAAAAAAAAAAGATGATCTAAGTCATAATAATGAGAAAGTTTCTCATAATTATGACTTAGTATCTCATTATATTGAGAAAGTTTATCATAATTATGACTTAGTATCTCATTATATTGAGAAAGTTTCTCATAATAATGAGATAAGTCATAATTATGAGAAACATTCTCGTAATAATGACTTAAGTATCTCATAATAATGAGAAACTTTCTCAATATAATGACTTAACATCTCGTAATAATGAGAAACTTTCTCGTAATAATGACTTAACATCTCATAATAATGAGAAACTTTCTCGTAATAATGACTTATTTTCTCGCACTTCTACACATGCGCAAAGCAGTGGAGCAGAAGGGAGTGCCACGCTAGCGACATCCGCTGGTCAAAGCGTGTAAATGCATCACAGCAAACATGGCACGATCTGCAAACCAGTTGATAAAGTCAGTGTGAACTAAGAAGTGCAATCTGTAGTATCATAAAATAACATCAATTAAAAATCATCAGTATCTTCCATACTTTTCCATACCCACGAAAAGGTGTGAAAGTGGAATGCAGAAGCAGGACGGTTACCATGGTAACGAAGGACGCCTGCTTGTGCACACCGATGGTGTTACATGAATTTACAAAACTATCAGATTAAAGTTGAATTATTACATTTATTCGTTAAGTTTAAGTGTAACATCTTCATAAAATATATGGGTATATTTGTTAATATATCACGTATTTTGCGGATGCGTCTAGGATATTTGATGTGCAGGTTCATCTGACGATATCAATACGATATCAATTAAGATGTTTATGACTTTGGGACATTTACACATAAGTGGGCTGTGGGCAGTGGAATGGGGGAAACGCAAGGTCTTGAGACGTGTTTTTAAAAGCTGAACTTCTTTTCAATTGAGCGCCGCGTTTTTAGAACACTGAACCCTTCTGTGTTGCTGCTTGTTCATACACAAAAATACAAATGAATATTACAAATGTATAAAAGACTATCTAGTATGAAAGCCCGTCTTATATACTGATAATTTATCATTAATGTTATTCACAGCAGAGCGTGCCATATTTGCTGTGATGCATTTACACGCTTTGACCAGCGGATGTCGCTAGCGTGGCACTCCCTTAAGTCATTAGATGTTAAGTCATTATTATGAGAAAGTTTCTCATAATTATGAGATGTTAAGTCATTATTATGAGAAAATTTCTCATTATTATGAGATACTTAAGTCATTATTACGAGAAACTTTCTCATAATTATGACTTAGTATCTCATTATTATGAGAAACTTTCTCAATATAATGAGATACTAAGTCATAATTATGAGAAACTTTCTCATTATGACTTAGATAATCTTTTTTTTTTTTTTACTCAACTATGGCGGAAACGGGCTTCCATATTTTTCACATTAAAACGTTTTGGTGTTTTTTTCAATCATGTCTGAAAAGCTGCGTCACGTAGTCACATGACTGAAGGCTCCAGGAAGTTTTCGAAGCATCTAATTAATATTCATGAGCACGCCTCCGTCATAACTGTGTAAACCTCGTCAGTGTTTGTTACTGTTATTATCAAGACTGTGTAGTCGTTGTCGTTTTATTATAATAAATATATCAGCGTCATTATTATCAAGGGCGTGTGTTGTAACGCAAAGTTGAGATGATGTTGCCCAGAGAGAAAAACAATATGTGTGTTGGAGGAAAAGATGCACGAGAGAGAGAGAGATGGCGTATTTTCCCCAGGTTTAATAAAATCACTTAAATGTCACACTCGTCCACATACATGGGGATTGAGAGAAAAAAAGTATACAAATAAACACTCAACCCTGGTCACACATATTAAGGGAAATAAAAGAAAGAGCACAAAAGTCGGTAGAGCGGTTATCTCTTCTCCTCTCCTGTCACATCTATTACTGACACTCTACGCGCATGCGCAGTTCTCATTTACCTCATTACCACAAATGCACAAAGTGACGGTTACAGTGAGGAGAATTTTCTTCATCAGTAAATCTGAATTCTGCAGGACACACTTCAACATGACTTTCCATTAGCAGTGACTGAAATACAGCCGCCTACTACTGGTAATGGAAATTAAAAAGAAATGTACAATGGAAAAATACATTCTCAATTTTGGTGGTGATACTGATTTTTTTTTTCACTCACGCATAAATCGTGTTATGACAATTGAATCAAATGTATTTTTATTGAAGATCATAAACAAAAAAATTAAATTCAATTAATTAAATGCACAGCCCAGCCCCAGACATAGCCTACACATAAAAAAGAAAAAAAGAAATCACTTCCGGAAGAGAGTTATATAAAGTGGGCGGAGTCCATCTCAGCGGATGACGACGTTACATCAGTAAACAACCTTACCGGAGAGATCATGGGACAGACAATATCAGTATCCCAATACCCAATGCCCAGCCAATACCAAATACCCAGCCAAATCACAATACCCAGACAATACACAATATCATGTTATTCGGACTCAGAGGATCTGGAGAACATGACCGATGAAAAGATCAGACTCGATGGTGCAGGTCAAAGTAAGTCAACACTCTTCAGAGTTATGTGTTAATATCCATGTGTGTTTCTGTGATTATTTAATAATAGCATTAATAATCATATGCGAAAATGATATAAACAGGAAAAACTGTATTCAACATTTGAATGTTTATTCATCAGCTCTGATCAACCGAAAGGCCCTGAACTACAAGAAGATTTTAAGAAATAACATCTGTAGGCTATATGATATTTATAGTAAAATTGTGTTAATTACAGGAAAACCCTCTTGTTACGATATAGGTCAGCCAATAGAGGGCACCAGTGAGCTATCTTAGAATGGGGGCGAGTCAAAAGGGTCGGTGGAGTGATAGAAAGGATTGAGGGGCATGTGAATAGCTATGTGAAGCGAGCTGAATAAAAGCCAGTGTTTGACCATAGACTGTAAAAAATATGGACAAAGCGTCTGTGACGTCACCCATAGACTTTCTGAAGAACGGTTTTGAAGCCGTTTATGGGGGGTATGGGCGGCGCCATCTTGTAAAATCTTGGGAAATCCTAACCCCGCCCACCTTCTGGTCAACCCATATGAGTTTCGTGCCTGCTTGGGGTTGTACAAATCGCCACACAATTGAGAACAAGTCTCGATGAATTATCTTTCACAAGCAAGACTGAACATTTGTTTCTGGTTGTATTTGGTCATGATATAAATAGTAATAGTAACGTTCAGAGGAGAAAAGCCGCGAAATTTAAAAATACTACTGTTATTGTGTCACGAAATGTAGTTTTAATAGTTTTTCAGTCGACAATGTAGTTGTTTAAAGCTAAAATCTGTGGTTTATTTATAAAGAGAGCGCCTATTTAAAAATTTGATCTGACGTTTTCGGAGTTGAGATCCAGGGATCAGCGCAAGCTCAGCGCTCATGTACCCCGCCTGGAACAGCCTTACCTCGGCTAGTGCTTCTGACGTGTGCCGCTGGCTCTGATGTCTCTAGTCTAGTGGTTGAACATGAGATATAATTCGTCTTGTGTATATCTAACGGGCGATCTTTGGTCTCACAAAAAGAGACAGGGTTGTGACATTTTATTTTATAAAGCCTATGTAGGAATATTTTAAATGTTATGTTACATGTATTCATTTGGCAGACGCATTTACAGTGTTTCAGACGTCAGTTATAAGGTAAAGTAAGTTACCTCGGACGCCATCTTATCTGAGGCGATTTAATGCTAACTGTTGCAGTGCCACTGCCCACAAACATTGACGCTAAATAGTGCTAACTACGTGAAATAGTAGTGGAATGTCACTTAACGTTACCGGAAAAAATGAAGCGAAGTCCTCCTACAGTGTCGGTTAGTGTAGTTTATAGCAGAGCAACCAATTTTATGTACGATATTTCAATACAAATGTTCTGAAAGGATACAGAGGTGGTATGATGTGTTGTGTCAGATCATGGCCGAGACGTCAAATTTCAGGAATTCCACTCGGCGCAGCACGTTATCAGCTGTCAATCAAGCTGTCAATCAAAGTTAACCACACCCTTATTTGTTATACATTTTATATCTAAATACGATCTAAACTAACGAGTTAGAAAAAAATTCACCCCCCTCACAGTTGTCAGGCACTCGGAACCTATCGAAAAATACAATAAAAGTCCATGGGACCAACCTGTAAAAACATGAATTTATGCTGTGAAAACGGACATTTTAACATGGAGTCTATGGACATTTGCTCCCTTTTGGGACCTGCCCCTAGCGGATTTTCGGTGTATTGCAGTTTTTCGCACTTCCGGGTAGGCTTCATTTTTCAGATTAGAATGTTGCCGCTTGTGTTTGACCCATCACTAGTCCCATTAGTTAACATGAAACACCTCTTAATGATGACATGATCTTGTTCAGCTCTTAAAGCTGCAGTAGGGAGTTTTGAGAAAACGTTGACTTAGCACAACTTACAGGTCCAACCCCCTTGCTCTCTGCTGCGCTACAGCTCCTCCCTCCACAGCTCCTCCCTCCACAGCTCCTCCCTCCACAGCTCCTCCCCCACAGCTCCTCCCTCCATAGCTCCTCCCTCCACAGCTCCTCCTCCCACCGCTCCTCCCTCCACAGCTCCTCCTCCCACCACTCCTCCCCCACAGCTCCTCCCCCACAGCTCCTCCCTCCACCGCTCCTCCCCCACAGCTCCTCCCTCCACAGCTCCTCCCCCACAGCTCCTCCCCCACAGCTCCTCCTCCCACAGCTCCTCCTCCCACCACTCCTCCCCCACAGCTCCTCCCTCCACAGCTCCTCCCCCACAGCTCCTCCCTCCACAGCTCCTCTCTCCACAGCTCCTCTCTCCACAGCTCCTCCCTCACAGCTCCTCCCTCACAGCTCCTCCCTCCACAGCTCCTCCCTCCACAGCTCCTCCCTCCACAGCTCCTCCTCCCACCGCTCCTCCCTCCACAACTCCTCCCTCCACAGCCCTCCCTCCACAGCTCCTCCTCCCACCACTCCTCCCCCACAGCTCCTCCCTCCACAGCTCCTCCCCCACAGCTCCTCCCTCCACAGCTCCTCTCTCCACAGCTCCTCCTCCACAGCTCCTCCCTCCACAGCTCCTCCCTCCACAGCTCCTCCCTCCATAGCTCCTCCCCCACAGCTCCTCCCTCCACAGCTCCTCCTCCCACCGCTCTCCCTCCACAGCTCCTCCTCCACAGCCCTCCCTCCACAGCCCTCCCTCCACAGCTCCTCCTCCCACCGCTCCTCCCCCACAGCCCTCCCTCCACAGCCCTCCCTCCACAGCTCTTCCCTCCACAGCTCCTCCTCCCACCGCTCCTCCCCCACAGCCCTCCCTCCACAACTCCTCCCTCCACAGCCCTCCCTCCACAGCTCCTCCTCCCACCACTCCTCCCCCACAGCTCCTCCCTCCACAGCTCCTCCTCCACCGCTCCTCCCCCACAGCCCTCCCTCCACAACTCCTCCCTCCACAGCCCTCCCTCCACAGCTCCTCCTCCCACCACTCCTCCCCCACAGCTCCTCCCTCCACAGCTCCTCCTCCACAGCTCCTCTCTCCACAGCTCCTCTCTCCACAGCTCCTCTCTCCACAGCTCCTCTCTCCACAGCTCCTCCCTCCACAGCTCCTCCTCCCACCGCTCCTCCTCCACAGCCCTCCCTCCATAGCTCCTCCCCACAGCCCTCCCTCCACAGCCCTCCCTCCACAGCCCTCCCTCCACAACTCCTCCCTCCACAGCCCTCCCTCCACAGCTCCTCCTCCCACCACTCCTCCCCCACAGCTCCTCCCTCCACAGCTCCTCCCCCACAGCTCCTCCCTCCACAGCTCCTCTCTCCACAGCTCCTCCCCCACAGCTCCTCCCTCCACAGCTCCTCCCTCCACAGCTCCTCCCTCCATAGCTCCTCCCCCACAGCCCTCCCTCCACAGCTCCTCCCTCCACAGCTCCTCCCTCCACAGCTCCTCCCTCCACAGCTCCTCCCTCCACAGCTCCTCCTCCCACAGCCCTCCCTCCACAGCCCTCCCTCCACAGCTCTTCCCTCCACAGCTCCTCCCTCCACAGCTCTTTCCTCCACAGCTCCTCCTCCCACCGCTCCTCCCCCACAGCCCTCCCTCCACAACTCCTCCCTCCACAGCCCTCCCTCCACAGCTCCTCCTCCCACCGCTCCTCCCCCACAGCTCCTCCCTCCACAGCTCCTCCCTCCACAGCTCCTCCCTCCACAGCTCCTCTCTCCACAGCTCCTCTCTCCACAGCTCCTCCCTCCACAGCTCCTCCTCCCACCGCTCCTCCTCCACAGCCCTCCCTCCATAGCTCCTCCCCCACAGCCCTCCCTCCACAGCCCTCCCTCCACAGCCCTCCCTCCACAGCTCCTCCCTCCACAGCTCCTCCTCCCACAGCTCCTCCCTCCACAGCTCCTCCCTCCACAGCTCCTCCTCCCACAGCTCCTCCCTCCACAGCTCCTCCCCCACAGCTCCTCCCTCCACAGCTCCTCCCCCACAGCTCCTCCCCCACAGCTCCTCCCTCCACAGCCCTCCCTCCACAGCCCTCCCTCCACAGCTCCTCCCTCCACAGCCCTCCCTCCACAGCTCCTCCCTCCACAGCTCCTCCCTCCACAGCTCCTCCTCCCACAGCTCCTCCCTCCACAGCTCCTCCCTCCACAGCTCCTCCCTCCACAGCTCCTCCCCCACAGCTCCTCCCTTCATTAATTTCTCTTCATTAACAGTGGAAAACTGCACAAGTTTTGTTTATGTTGAAAATGTCACAGTTTTTTGTCTATATAACAATGCACAGAAATGAACAATTATCCCACATATTCCCTACATAATATAAATGTGAACTTTATGATGATGAGTGTAAAACATCTTGAATTATTGATCCTTCATACAATTAAAGTTAAAGGTTCAGGTTGACAGATTCATGACACGATATTATTCAGTTTCTGACGGATGTTTTGTTGTTCTTTTCCACAGAATGTCCCTTAGATACTCTGATTTCAGATTCATCTAAAGATGAAGATGAAGATGAAGATTCTAATAAACCAGAAAGGCCCTCAATGCCGCGGTTGTGGTTGAAACACAGTAATTAATGTTGCTTATTGTAATTCAGCCACACACACACACACAACAGTAATGAACAATTATCTCACATATTCTCTACATAATATAAATGTAAACTTTATGATGATGAGTGTAAAACATCTTGAATTATTGATCCTTCACACAATTAAAGTTAAAGGTTCAGATTGACAGATTCATGACACGATAATATTCAATTTCTGACGGATGTTTTGTTCTTCTGCTCCACATCATCTCTCACAGGACGACTTTCCAGTACCGGATGTAATGAACAAGGAAGGCCCACAATGCAGCAGGAGGAAGACAGTGAATAATGTTGCTTATTGTAATTCAGCCTCACATAATCATCACATCAATATAATTATACTGTGAGCTGATCAGTTATAGTTCATATTTACTACCATAACATTCACTTTCATATTCTCATATCAGCCTCTGAAAGTAAAATATTTCATGGCAAATCATTAATAATGGACACCTCATGAAAATATGAAAAACAGTTGGTCCTGTATCTCACACACACACACACACTCACACACACTGACTCACACACACACACACACACACACACAGACCTGATCAGAAACTGAATATTAACCCTTCAGTGTGTGTAAAGCTCAGAACATCATCATCCACAGCTCTGAACGATGAGGAATATTTTTTAAGTCTTTATTAGAAGTGTAACTGATGCTCTTCATCATTCGTTGCTCTGAATACAAGCAGCTGCTAAATTAGTAAAAGCAAGTTATTACTTTATGATGAAATATTATGAAGACAAACATTGTGCTGCTTTATAATAACATGCACTGATGGGTCGATATCAGTAAGAGGAACATTTACTCAGTGGTGGTAAGTAACGAAGTAAAAATACTTCGTTACTTTACTTAAGTATTTTTTTCGGGGATCTGTACTTTACTTGAGTATATTTTATTTGCATCTACTTTTACTCTTACTCCACTACAATATTAAAGACAAAGTTTACTTTTTACTCCGTTACATTTCCCCATGCCCGCTCCAAGTATTTATTACACTGGCTTTCCAAACCAATGAAAAACTTGGTTTTATTTGGAAAAAAAGTACGCGCGAGCTCTTTGCCAGCATACGCTCACATAGCAGTCAGTTCGCCATTGTGGAAGATGACCGCAGAAACTGGTGAAGGTGCAGCTCTGCCCAGCAATGATCCCGAGATTCCCGCTTACCTTGTTTCTTGCACATCTTCTATTTGATGCAGCTAATGTTATGGAACATGTCTATTGCAGAGCTGCCAACTCTCACTCATTCAGTGTGAGACTCACGCAATTGACACTTTCCACAAGCTCTCACGACACACATCCATTTTCTCACGCAGAGAAAAATCGTGAAGCATAGAGGACATTGACACCGACAGACAAGACAGAGCAGGTTACTTTTGATATAAAACAAATTCTCAGCTCTCAGATTCTGTCCATTTTATTACGAAATTCAAACAATAAATACCGTTTTGGAGCTTTTAAATGTGACGTGACAGATAGCTAGCGCCTGCTATGGGGTGCCGTTAATCTCTTTACTACTAGTTAATTGTAAATAAACACAAATGAACAATAATAGGTAGCCTATGTTGAAAGATACAGTACAACTTCCCGAAATTTAATATTAGTATAAATTAGTATTTTGCTAAATATGTGCACTATATATTTATTATATTTTTACTTATAAGCTATCATTAAAATATTATAAAGTTGTTATAATAAAAATCACATGTATTTTTAACATTTAATAATACCAGCTGACAGGGCTCTCTAGCCTATGTTTACAGAATTAGGTGAGATTTTCTTAATTTAAAAATTAACATGTATCTACTGTACCAAATATTTATCAAAATGAATCTATATTGAATCAAGATTGGAATCAAACCACAATAATTGAATTGAAATTGTAAAATTTGTATCAAAGAATGGCCTACCAGTCATTGCACCATAATATGCTGTCACTAAACTTAATGAAATTGTTTAAAATTGATGCAAGGTACTTCATTGTCTCTTATGATTGCAAATCTAACAAATTCTTAATTGCAGTATCTAATAATTTGTTCAATTAAAACATTGCATATCACTCCCAAAACAATTGATCTGTTTAATTATTGATATTTACAGTTTGAATATTTACTTTTTACTTTCGGTACTTAAGTACGTTTTAAATCGGATACTTTTGTACTTTTACTCAAGTGATGTTTGAATGGAGGACTTTCTACTTTTACTGGAGTCATTTTTTATTTAGGTATATATACTTTTACTTGAGTATAATTTTTGAGTACTTTTACCACCCTGCATTTACTATATTTTTAATATTTCTATGAGGTGTCCTTTATAAATGTATTTGTGTTGTGAAATATTTTACTTTAAGAGGCTGACATCAGAAGATAATGAATGTTATGGTTGTAAATTTGAACGATATCACACTTTAACTGAAATTAAGTGAAATTGATGCTAAAACAATAGTTAATATTCAACAATATTATTGATCTCCTGCATTGACACCATTATATGAGAACTGAACTGAGCTGGACGATGACATCACGGTTTTCTCCAGAGCGGCTATATATATATATATATATATACACACACACTGTTCTTGGAGGATAAAAACAATTACCTAATGCCCTGGAATTGGTGGAACAATTTTCATGTGGCTCTGGTCTAAAACTCAATATTTCGAAAAGTGAAATTATCTCAATTCATGATATCGATGAGACCTCATTGGAAGGTATCCCAGTTAAAAACAGTGTAAAGTATCTAGGTATTCATATCACTAAAAACCCAGTTACCAGACATCATTTAAACTTTTCTGATAAAAACTAAAAATGTGTTTAACATCTGGCTTCAGAGAGATCTTTCATTGTACGGTAGAGTTCTTTTATCTAAGGTGGAAGGGCTCTCGCTTCGTATACCCTGCTCTCTCTCTGTTTATCAAAGATATAGCTATAAAGGAAATTAACAAAATATTTTTGGATTTCATTTGGAAAAATAGGCCTCACAAATTAAAAAGAGAAGTACTCTCCAATTCCAGAGGTGAAGGTGGACTTGACTTTTTGGACTTTGCTGATACTATAAACACCTTTAGGGTAAACTGGCTGAAAAAATGCATTGTGAACCCAGTGTCGTTATGGTTTTTCATTCCTAATAATATCTTCAACAAACTTGGTGGCCTGTCTTTCCTGTCGCTTGGGCGGTATTGACTTTTTAGATCGGAAATGCAACAACAGACATATTCGCACAATTTTCCAAATGAAGAGAAAGATTACTCCAAGGGGTAAATTCTACTGGGATCCCTTGTAATGAATGTAAATTGGAGAAAGGCCTGGCTTTTGCCTAGTAAATTTTGTGTATCCAACAAAGTTAAGGAAATTCATTATAAAATTCTTCATAAAATCAATCCTGTTGACTCATCCATCTCTAAATATGCTGATATTGATGAAACTTGCTCTTTTTGTGGTTTTGTGGAAGAAACAGCCGCCCATCTATTTTGTGATTGTAATGTAGCCAATAGATTTTGGGCTGAATTAAGTTCTTTTGTTTTTAGCCCTACAAATGTGACCCACACCTTCATTCTCAAAGAGATTATCCTTTATTATGAAAACCCAAAGCTGCTGTCCCTTGAATATATTGTTAATTTATTTATCTTGTATGGGAAATTCTTCATCCACAAGCAAAAATGGCTTAAGTGGCCTTTAAACTTTCCTCTTTTTCTTGCTGAATTTAACTCTTTTATTTCGTCCCTTAGACTCATAAATAACAAAAAAAAGTGCAAAATCTTTGATGCATTATGATGATTTATTCAAAGATAGGACTTAACCTTACTCTTATGCTTTTCTTTTCTCTTTTGTATATGTATAAGTACATAATTTGATGTATGCAAATCCAAGATATTTGTGTTTTCTGTTGTGTATCATTGTTTGTTAATTGTAAAGATACAACCTTGCTTAAATTCCCTGAGCTTGTAGTTATGCATAAGTTTTGCTAAAAAAAAAAAAATATATATATATATAAATGAACTAAATTAATAACCTCACTGAATTTAAGCTGGACTGTGACGCTATTTTCTCCAAATAAACTTTGTTGCATTATTTTCCAGTTATCTCTGTAAAACTGCTTTGAAACGCTCTGTGTTGTAAAATCGCTGTATAAATAAAGGTGACTTGACTTGATTTTGTGAACTTTGTGTGTATTTGTCAGTTTAAGCACAATAAGAGTGAAAGAGAACTTAGTTTAATACTCTCGGACGCTCCGCCTGACTCCAGCTTTCTGTGCTCGTGCTTCATGTGTGGCTCGCAAAACCATAAATCAGAAGTTTAGACTGATGACTTTAAAACACAGATAATAAACTCATGATGATGAAGAACTGCAGTGTCACGAGAGCGTGACGCGATACATGGATTTCACGGCGACGTCATCACTGCTTGCGGCTTGCGCACGCAACCAGGGGGCAAAAGACCCGCGGTCTTCGTATCGGAGTAAAGGGTTTAGGCTAGTAGCATAGTGGTGGTGTTGTCGCTAGTCAAAATGCCAAGGAGTTGTTGCGTGGTCAATTGGCTTTATGCCCAGCTGCACTACTTCCTGAACTTCAGCCAGCCCCTTGTTTCCTGTCTGCCATTATTGGACAAATTGATTAATTCAGGTGTGCCTGACCTCAGTAGTCATGGCAACAATAATCAGACACACCTGAATTAATCAAGTTTGCCCAATAATGGCAGACAGGAAACAAGGAGCTGGCTGAAGTTCAGGAAGTAGTGCAGCTGGGCATAAAGCCAATTGTACCAACCGAGCCAGTGCTGGGTGCCAGATGTTCAACGTGCCCAGGGGGAAGCATGGTTTTGCCAAAAACCGGCGGAGGTTATGGCTTCAAGCCATAAGAAGGGCAGATTGGGGTCCGGATGGTGCGAAAGAAGGTGAGAGTGTCTGCAGCGCACACTTCATAACTGGTAAGTGTTTTGTTTTATAGCTATCTTAATTCTCTATCTATGAGTTTGAGTTAGCACTGCATGCTCGTCCATGTTAACGTTCATAAATCAATTATCATTAAACAAAAGACGTTGCTTTGGTTCAGTGAATCTGGTAGAATCGCGATAGATTTCTCTGTCATTGATTAAATGTTAATATAAAACATTAAGAAAGTAATTATTGCTAATCTGTCAATTTTTTTTTTCTACCAGGGGAGCCATCCTTTGACTGTGATAGTCCAGACTTCATTCCCTCATAGCAGCATCACCATAGACAGTAGTGGAAAAGTGGCAAGGTGTGTCCGTATTTTTTAACCTTTTGAGTCATTTAAAATATTTTGACCATTTATTTGACAGTTTTTCTAACAGTTTCTGTGTCCTGTCTGTATTGTTTTGTTTGCTCTCGAAACAGCCTAGATTGTTTGCTGATATTTTTATGTTGATATGCCTTCCTCTGCTGTTGTCGTAGGTATGAACGAAAGAGAAGACGGGAGTCAAGGGCTCCTGATGAGAGGCCTGGTGTCATGCCTGATCTGGAATCAGCTGCAGGTATGCCAAACTACTAATTTTGATTAATTAATAAACTGACACTTTTAGTTTGTTACACAATGTGTTTGCCTTTCCTTAGTAAAATGTGTGTGTGTGTATCTCTCTCTCTCTCTCTCTCCTCTCTCTCTCTCTCTCTCTCTCTCTCTCTCTCTCTCTCTCTCTCTCTCTCTCTCTCTCTCTCTCTCTCTCTCTCTCTCTCTCTCTCCTCTCTCTCTCTCTCTTCTCTCTCTCATCTCTCTCTCTCTCTCTCTCTCTCTCTCTCCTCTCTCTCTCTCTCTCTCTCTCTCTCTCTCTCTCTCTCTCTCTCTCTCTCTCTCTCTCTCTCTCTCTCTCTATCTCTCTCTCTCATGAGCTTTCCCCTGAGAGTGTATTCAAAACTAAATATAGAGAGCTGCGTGAGGACTACTCTTCACTGAAGAGAGAGCTGGAGGCTGTACAAGAAGAAAACCAGCAGCTGAAAGAGGAACTGAAGAAATCCAAATTCGGGTTCAATTCTATTTCAGACTCTGCGCTTTGCTTCTTCACTGGTCTCCAAAATGTACAGGCTTTTTTATGGCTTTTGAGCATTCTCAAAAGAAGCTCAGCGATCACACTGAAGGGTGGATTAACATGGGAGAACCACCTCCTGTTAGTGCTCATGAAATTAAGACTTGCCCTCTCCAACAAGGACATAGCATATCGATTCGGCCTTTCCTTCTCCACTGTTTCCAAAATTTTAAGGGAGTGGGTACCCCTGCTGTCCTCCGTCCTAAAACCACTAGTAATTTGGCCCAATAAGGAAGCAGTGAGAGCAAACTTGCCTAAATCATTTAAACCCAAATTCAAAAACTATAGATGCATAATTGACTATATTATACAAAGGACATACAATTTGAAAGCCAGAGCTGAAACTTGGTCCAATTACAAACACCAGAACACAATCAAATATTTAATTGGCATAACACCTGCAGGCTCCATTTCCTTTCTGTCCGATGGGTGGGGTGGTCGGGCCTCAGACAAACTAATTACATTAGATTCAAACTTTTTAAACAAACTTGACCATGGTGATGTCATACTTGCAGACAGAGGGCTCCTAGTAAGAGAAGAGTTGGCGAGTGTGGGAGCAACTTTTAAAAATCCCTAGTTTCACTAAGGGTAATCCACAGTTGTCTGGTTTGTGCGTTGACACGTCCCGACAGTTATCGAGGGTTCGTATACATGTAGAACGTGTAATTGGTCAGCTGAAGAATTTCCAAATATTGAACAGTATCATACCAATAAGCCAGGTTGACATGCTAGATCACGTTGTCACCATTTGTGCAGGTCTCACAAATCTGAAGAGGTCTGTGGTCCCCCGGAAATAGACAGCAGCATGTGTATGTATATATGTAAAAAAAAAAAAGTATAATAATTGTCCCGACCCCTAGTTTAAGAACCACTGCTTTATGTTGTGATCAAACGGACCAACAACTTGAATATAGCTTACAATATAATGATTGTAAAAACAAGTGTTAAAAATATATAACTATGTGTGATGTATGAATAATTAATGATATTTGTAATATGATGTAATGTAACGAACTAAATGAAATTAATGAATATATATTTAACAAAGATGTATGACTTGAGTTTACTTTTTTTTTGGGGGGGGGGGCATCATGTGCAGTACAGTATCCACCTAGGCTATGGCCCTGTCCCAAATGGCGCACTTCATGCGGACTTTCGGTCTCGTGGACTTAAATTGCGCGTGCTCGCCGAGTCTACGAGTCCGTAGGCCGTCCCATTTAGCATTTTAATGCTCTGAAGTGTGCTCAGCAGCGCCCCCTTTGTACCCTTGAAGCGGTCTTCCGCGAAGCACGCATAGATGCAGGCTCCACGCACTTTAACTACCCAGGAGTCCTTGCGAAATGCCAATCAGAAAACGGATGGGAGGAGATTTCGCTCACGGACTGTTAACATGGCTTTATGATATAGCCGTACATTTTACCAGTTGTTACTTACAGTTTATACAAACATTATCGACCAGTGGTTGATATCTCAAACATAATAATAGCGTGTTAAATAATACGATCGCATTATGATTCATTACATAAATAGAACCGAATGTCATGGCTTTACTGAGTCATATAAACGTAGTATGAATATTGAAACCTATACATTTTTCTTAAACTCATTTACATTTTAATTTTGTGTTAAAATTGAACATTATGTATTATTATGTACAACTGTATTGATCATTTACATAACCATGACATCTATTCTAATGCCCAGGTGGCATATACAATTATAGAACTGTAAAAGCAGGCTGTGTAGTTCACATGGACATAAGATTTGGTAAAATAAAATAAATCCTGTTCTCGATGCTAAAGACTGTAATTTTTTTTAATGATATTTGTGATATTTTTCTAATAAAGGGACTGATGAGATGACCTTTAAGTTTATTCAGCTTCTGAGCTGAGACCTTCTTCCTGTTTCCGGCGTGACGATCGAGTCTGTCCCAAAAATACCTCTCAATGCGCCCTCGCGGACTCGCGCTAAGGGCCCTATAGGTCTGCACTACATGACGTCACCGAAGTGTGGACTCTGAGGAAGTCCACAAGTCCGGAGTGTGCCATTTGGGACAGGGCCTATGTCTTCACATCCACATTTCCATCTTTTGGTCTGTCTGACAATGTTCACACATTTATAGCGGAACTGCTGGCAACAGTCTATGCATGTGATCATTTTGCCAAAGCTTGGTCTTTTGCAACGAGGACAGTTGACCTCTTCAGCCAACTGGGGTCTTGGCGGCGGCAGATCAGCTCTGGAAGGAGGTGGTCCATGAAGAACACTTCACCCTTTGAAAGGGTTTCTTCAAGGAAGTGGTCATCTCTCCATATCCGGCGGGTGATGCTATTGTTCTTTGTCCACACCATGAAATCACACATGTTCAATTGGCAAACATACATTTGCAGTTGAACCTGTGAGTAGTACGAGTGGTGTTGGCACAGCTCATAATATTCATCTAGGCAGAAGGTAGCATCAGCTTCAGACCCCTGTAGTCCCTCTCTGTATTTGTACGGACATTTGATCTCTAGTAAACCTGTTCCACAACAGTCACAGGAGAATACCCCATCAGGAGAAGCAGCCAGATATGGCTTGTCTGCTTTTACGGTTAGCCCACTGCTTTTAGGTTGAAATTTGAATGTCTTCCTCATTTCTGTTTTGTAACACTGACGTGCAGTATCTTCCATTTGCCTGCCCCACATGACAGCTGGTACAGTGAGCTCTTTGGTGTCATATTGCATTACATGTTTGACCACACTTTCAACTGAAGTCTGCGTACATCTAACAACCCTGTTAAAAGTACTTCCAGTTATACGTCCTACTCTGTGTATGTTCCATGTTGTGCACTTTGCCTGCTCTTTAGTCACATCCTGTAGATGTTCCAGTTTAAAAATTGTGCATCTTATTCTAATTTTGTCAAAGCTAACTTCACACTTAACTTTTAGGTCAGCTGGTGACAGGTCCCTTGCAGATGGATCATACATGGCTGTCAGAGGTTCAGGGAGTTCGTATTCAGTTTCAGAGGCTGTATCTGTGTCAGAGTCCATGTCTGTGTTGATAGCTGTAAACAAAACGGCATCTTGGCATATTGTTTTCAGAGCCTGAAGATCATCGGATGTAATTGCTGAGAGTAGGAACAGATTTGTATATTTTCAATAGAAAGGCAGTATATTTAATACAACTTTTTCAATGAACATTTTACTACAGTTTGTATGTTTTTTGTATTATGAAAATGCAACACCATCATTGTATTCATAATTGCATGTTGCAAGTAATTCCAAATCTAGGCAAATGGAAGAGTGGAACAGAAGGAGGAAGTTGTATGTTATATTCTTTCTATTCATAATGGTTGCGCCTCTATGATGCAGATGGCTCAGTGTGTAGGCTACCTGGAACGTTTTGGAGTGTTGGTACACAACGAGATTGGGGTAACTCGGTTAGATGCCTTTTTGGACGGCAGAAGTTAATCATTTTTAGTTTCTGTGGCTCAACTTTTGACCGGGACATATCCTTCCACTGATTGGGTTTGGAGGTGCACGCAACCTCCTCCTCAGTAGCATATTTCCGTCCCGACAGTTCAACTTGACACATGATGGCAGCAGCATGACTACAACAAGAGGCTAGGCTGGAGTGATGGACAGAGTAATGTGAGTAAAAGCAGAATTAGCATACATTATTTTTGTTTGATGGCAGATCAGTTTTGATAGACGTACCCTGCCATGCATTTGCAGTTAGCCGTAAGGATGTAACCAAGGCCCTTATGGACATACACCCAGGCATCATAAGGCTTGGCTTTAATGCCTTGCCTTTGACTAGGGAGCACATCTGACCTCAACACGCAAAAATCCGGTGCAGCATCAAAGTATTTGACGAGCTGCACATGACCACATAGCACGTAGTTGTATGCATCAAGGGATTTGTACGCTCTAATCATTTCTCTTGTATACACACTTGGTGTCTGAATTAGATAATTATATATATATCAGGCCATACAATTGCTGGCCACTTCTTGTCATCCACAATCCAAAGATCGTCAGGTATTGCGTAGGGATCCGGCAATATATCTATGGAAGCTTGTTTCCGCCACTAAATAAATAAATAATAATAATAATTGCGACTTTTTATCTCACAATTCTGACTTTTTTTCTCACAATTGCGAGTTTACATCTCGCAATTCTCACTTTATTTCTCAGAATTGCGAGATATAAAGTCAGAATTGTGAGAAATAAAGTCAGAATTGCGTGTTATAAAGTCAGAATTGTGAGATATAAAGTCGCAATTGCGTGTTATAAAGTCAGAATTGTGAGATATAAACTATTCTGAGAGGAAAAAAGTCAGTCTTTTTTCCCCCATAGGAATTGGACTTTATAACTCGCAATTGCGACTTTATATCACGCAATTCTGACTTTATATCTCGCAATTCTGAGAAATAAAGTGAGAAGTGCAAGATGTAAACTCGCTGTGAGAAAAAAAGTCAGAATTGTGAGATAAAAAGTCGCTATTATTATTTATTTATTTAGTGGCGGAAACAAGCTTCCATAATATCACCATTGCTGAGAGTACGTTTTTTTAATGTAATCGCCATGGTCGGAGGTACGTACTACTTCCCACATAATCCATCGTCAAATCTTTGATTTGCAGTAAAGTAACGTTATATGTGTGCAGTCATGATATGTTGCAGGTCGTAAAGTAACGTAAACAAGGTTAACTTATATAAATGCAAATTCGGGCTCTATAGAGGCTATTACATTACTAACTTAGTCTAACATGATAATTCATACATGCATCACAGTATGTCTGGATTTTGATTCGTAAACAGTTGGACGTTTTACATAATGTTATATTAATATGAAACACAAACAAACAGATCCAACTCTGAAATTGCAGTTTATTATTGAGTCAACAAGAAATTACAAACAATGCGAAATCTACGTTAATTACAATGTTCTTTTACAGAACTCGGCATAACAGATAGCGTTTTTTTGCCTCCTGGATGCGCGCGCATCCGGTATTGTTTGTATACAAGAAACCCGTGTATAGAGACGATAATCAAAACCAAACAGATAATTTGGTTTTCGGCAGAGTATGGAGGCTCGAGCTGTAAAGGGTCCGCCCTCTTCTGGAAAGGGCGGAGCAACATCATCTCATTTGCATTTAAAGACACATGCATGAAAACAGCATGTTTTTCCTTCCACTCAAAAATGGGCATTTACAACATTGTATAAACATGATCTGTGGGATATTTTGAGCAGAAACTTCAAACACACATTCACTTTTGCAAATCATTTGATTCGAACCAGTGATTCGGAGTGTGTATCAATCTGCCAAAGTCATGTGATTTCAGTAAACAAAGCTTAGTTACATGTCACAGAGTTGTGGACTCGAGTCGCACGACTTTTGACTGGACTTGAATTTGAGTCCCAAGTTTTATGACTTGTGACTCGATTCGTCATAATCAAAGAAGACTTCAGACTCGACTCGACGCTGTAAGTCCTGCCCAATCGGTCCAACGACAGTTTCCGATAACTTTGTGAAGGTTTACTGCGTGTTACTGTCTTTTCCGTGTGCAAAGTAATTTAATTCCAATTAAACATTTATCTGACTCAATTTGATCACAACCTCGAATTTAGGTTAGAATGGTCATTTATAATAGTTTAATATACACATTTGATTATTCTATTTAACTCTTTACTCTTATTATCCTTGTTCACTCGGGTGCCAGAGTCGCACAGGGTCCTCGCACCGGCCGTTCATATCATGCGAGCCCACGATCACAAACTCATCAGCTTCGGGTCACTAAACAGAGGTAATTGGCTAATATCTTAGACGGTCACTTTCACGCTTACTCAGTCTCAGATATTTTGTGAACCCCCCATGGATATATATACACTTGAATTAAAGTAACGTTAACTTTAGGCAGTGGTCATCACTACTACAGATATAAGACGACCAATATTACTTCTCTGATAGTAGCTTTGGTTTGGTCATGCCGTGGTTTCTCACGTACACTTGACTAGAGTAACATTATATTAAACGGAGGTAAGGCTTTAGGTTGGTCCATCAGCAGTTTGCTGTCCTAAACGGAAATTCACTTTTTGTCTTTATATCCCTAATACACTTGAATTAGTGCCAAATATTATCCTGAGCTCTAATATCTCCGTTGGTGTGCACTATATATGCTCCACTCAAAACTGTTAGTCCGTCACTAATCTGACACAGATTTGCAGTAACAATAGATGAAACGTAATCTACTAAAGTTAATCATTTCAGACTAAGTCAGAATAAATCCCAATGTAACAATGTATTATTAGTTAGGTAAATGTATCATGCCAATTACATAATCAGTTCAAAGATAATCAATACAATAACATCAAATGCTCAGAGATAAAGAGTAAAAGATGTATACCTGATTCAAGATAATGATAATGATAATTCCATAATGCCGAGTGTCTGAAAGATATTCAGCATTATGGTCCGATCTCATTACAAATCGTGCCAAGCCTCTTGAGACATTTCTTTATATACTCAGACCAAGAAAAAACCTAAACATATGCTAATAATGGGAATTTGCATTGATCTCTGTCTCCAGAGTTTACTCTTTCGAGGGCCGGATGACATGTGCATTACACAGACACATCCTCCTCTGTGTGCAAGATATCTCTAAACTCTTATAAACCCTTATTACCTTCTGGGTTACTTCTGTGGGAATGAGACCTTTGTACCAGTCACACAGACATTTAAATGATACCAGACATGTGTAAGACTGTATGATAATTATTCGCATTAAACCATGTAGATTCTTGGGTGAATGTTGTTGATCTCAGCGTGAGGGAGAAGGAGGGGAAGAGGGAACGAGATGTAGATTAGGATGATTCTGAGGGGAGACTTGTGTCTCGCACAAGAGTGAGTTCAAATGTAAATTTGCTTTGCCCTCTCTTCCAACTCTTCCAGTCTTACACTACGTTTAGCAGCGTTGATGCCGTTGGGTTCCTGCTGGCGTTACTGTGTGTCGCTGCATCTGTAGAACGGTCGTACTTCCCTGTTCATCCAGGGTTTTGGGTCTGGGAACACAAGGATGATTTTACTAACACTGTCCACACAGAATTTAATGTAATCCATAACAGAGGTGGTTTATTATTCCATATTTTTAATACCAGATTCATATGATGATGCTGATAATGCAAACATTAAAAAAAAACGGGAACACTTCCCATAAATCCTGATGAACTCATTACATTATAAGAAGGATGGCACCGGATCCAGGCCGTATCCGGATCTGATGAAACACACACACACAGACACAGACACAGACACAGACACAGACACAGACACAGACACAGACACAGACACAGACACAGACACAGACACACACACACACAGACACACACACACACACACACGAGAATGCTTTTATTTGGATCTGAAAGACATTACAAAGAAAACAAGATCCTAATACTCTGGGAAGGGTCTTTGACAAGGTGACAGATCTACAGTTCATGGCTAACACACTTGTCCAGGTCCTTCCAGTTATAATACTCGACACATTAAGGATAAACAAACATCTCCGTCTCCATGTCTGCATGCTCCCGATGGCTGAAACAGCAGAATTTTGCAGCCTTTTTGCCTCCTTTTTTTTGCAGCCCTCCTGATCACACTCTTATGTACACGGCCTAAACTTCCAAGTACCAGAATTATTAATTTACAGTTGTATCCAAGCTGGTGAATGAGATCTACCAGTGGTTGATATTTCAATAGTTTGGAATAGTAGCAAGTATCCATACAGGTCTAAACAGCAACCCACCTCAAGGACACATACATTTCATAACCTCATTTACAATTATTTGGGATGTTTTTAAAGTAATCACTGTCAGATGTGTTACGATGAAACCAGTTAAATTGTACAGTGCTATGCTTATAAGTCTTACTATCATGTCCATAGATTACCTTTTGCAAGTCCTTTGCAACCAAATCAACCAGACGGTCATGTCTGGCCACATAAAGTCCTTTATAATTGTAGCGTCCGTTTAGTATGTGAGCAACCGTTTCATTTTCCTGCTGAGTTGGATGTAATATACAGTAGGGTTCATGCTTTGATGGATACCATGTTGCCAAATTGTAGTTCGTTGGAAGACACTGTAATCTTGCTTTAATCATGAATATTAGAAGGTGATCTGAGATTGAGGGGTTTGTCAGGACAGAATGAGACACTGAACGGTCGGCAAATTGAAGTAGTGCAAGTTTTCCTTGTAGCCTGAGACCCGTCCAGTGCTGTGCGTTTGGGTCTGTCTGAGATGAAGACTCGAAGCTCTTGCGTGTTTAATCTGTAGCTGGTGAGGTGTACTGTCTTTATCCAGTGGATCGGTGATTATGTTGTCGTTGAGAGCACCTGCTCCTCCGTCGGGTCAGGACCGCTGTGTTCCGGGACGGCAGCAGAGATCATGTAAATCCAGCCAGTCGAGCGCACTCCAGATCCGGCGTCTCGTTCATGGAAGCAGCAGGTGTTTTGCGGCGCTGTAGATGTAGAAACAGAGATTCTCGTGATAGTTCTCTAACAGTTGTATCATCATTGTTGAGCATGTTTACAATAATCTACTCTATTGCTAAAGTATTTGAGAAAATAATATTTAATCAGTTATCACAGTATCTTGAGACCAATAAGATCCTTTCACCATTTCAATCTGGTTTTAGACCTAATCATTCAACAACTACTGCTCTTTTAAAACTTACTAATGATGTGTTTTCAGCATCTGATATTGGTAATCTTACAGGGGCTGTTTTTATTGATCTCAAAAAGCTTTTGATTTGGTGGATCATCTATCCTACTTTTAGATAAGCTGTATGCAATTGGTTTATCTCAAAATTGATTATTATGGTTTAGTTTAGTTTAGTATCTACATAATAGGAAACAATGTGTTGTTCTTAAAGGGAGTAGATCTGATTTATTTGTTCAACAAAGAGGTGTACTCCAAGGTTCGACGCTGGGTCCACTTCTTTTCTCTATTTTTATTAATGATCTCCCTTTAATCTGTTCTAATTCCTCTGTTCAACTATATGCAGATGATACTGTTATTTATACGTCTAAATCATATTTATTGCAAATACAAAATGCTCTTCAATTGGATTTTAGTACCTAAATGCTATTATCTAATAAACTACTGCACAATAAAACTAAATGTTTTGGTTCAAGACAGACTCTTAAAACAAAATCTAATAATCTAATTATAACGTGTAATGACGGTACTTCTCTGCATGAGGTTGATAAAGTTAAATACTTGGGTTTATGGCTTGATTCTGAAATTACATTCAAACCTCACATTGAACACCTTCTTCACAAAATTAATTTTGCAACCTGTGTTTTATTTCGATCCAGAGACTGTTTTACACTTAGTGTCCGAAAAAAAACTTGCCACACAACTGATATTGCCACTTTTTGACTATGCCGATGTTGTTTATCAAAATGCATCTAAAACTAGCCTTCTACCCCTTAATACAGCATACAATAATCTCTGTAGATTTTCTCTCGGATGTTCCTATAATACTCATCACTGTGTAATGTATAATTCACTTAATGGCCTCATTCATATAAGAAGACACATACACTGGCTGCAACTCATATTTAAATGTGTACATTTGAGCTATCCTCAATATCTGCAGCTTCTGGTACCGTATTCTTCAATACATAACCTTAGGCATTCTACACAATACTTTTTTCACTCCTATAATCAAAAAAGCAATAGGAAAGAGAGCATTTATATTTAAGGCTCCTTCAGACTGGAATAACTTACCTTCAAACATACGATCTTTAACATCATTTTACATATTTAAAAATAGTTTGTATTTTGAGCTAAATTCTTCATGTTTCAGATGATGTGATACCTGTATATAATTTACAAGTAACTATATTCTTTATTCTATGTTATGCTGGCAAGTATTTGTTCACAGTCTCTGTGTGGCTATCAAGTGGTTGTATTCACCTAAATACCTATCTTTTTTTTCTCTTTTTTTGGCTGTTGTTGTCGTTTTTGTTGTAGTGTGTTAATTGTGGTATTGTTTATGTCTTATTATTTTATTGAAATGTGTTTGATTTGTCCCTTGTTCTGTATTGTATTGTAAATTAGGACCCCCTCGAAAACGAGATGGTTCATCTGAAGGGGTTTATCCTATTCAATAAACTTATATAAATAAGGATATGTTTCATGGCGTTCATACAGTCGGATGGGTTTCTACATTAATGAAAAGGCAGGGGGTTTGTCAGACATTACTTTGTACCATCTGTTTCCTCCACTGTGTCTTTCATAGAACACAGCACATTTTGTATGTTTGATGTCTAAACCTGACCACCTTATGAGCTCATCTGTGTGGAGGAGCATGTTGGAAATTACACTTTCATCTCTTGAGAAGATTTCCACATCTTCCACATAGCCTTGCACTGGGTTTGGAGATCGCACACTGCAGGCGCGCACTGGCACAACCACTTCATCCAGGAGTTAATCGCCAGAATGAAATTGATGGCACTCCACAGGCACCCTGTTTTGATACCGATTTTAAGTGGTATGGGATTGGTTAAGGCGCTTCCACATATGACTTGGATGTAAGAGTTATTATAAACATCTTTAATTATGTCTGTTCCTGAGCCGGTGTCTGTTCCTGAGCCGGTGTCTGTTCCTGAGCCGGTGTCTGCTTCTGAGCCGGTGTCTGTTCCTAAGCCGGTGTCTGCTCCTGAGCCGGTGTCTGTTCCTGAGCCGGTGTCCTGTTCCTGAGCCGGTGCTCCTGAGCCGGTGTCTGTTCCTGAGCCGGTGTCTGTTCCTGAGCCGGGGTCTGTTCCTGAGCCGGTGTCTGTTCCTGAGCCGGGGTCTGCTCCTGAGCCGGTGTCTGCTCCTGAGCCGGGGTCTGTTCCTGAGCCGGTGTCTGCTCCTGAGCCGGTGTCTGCTCCTGAGCCGGTGTCTGTTCCTGAGCCGGTGTCTGTTCCTGAGCCGGTGTCCTGTTCCTGAGCCGGTGTCTGCTCCTGAGCCGGTGTCCTGTTCCTGAGCCGGTGTCTGCTCCTGAGCCGGTGTCCTGTTCCTGAGCCGTGGTCTGTTCCTGAGCCGGTGTCTGTTCCTGAGCCGGTGTCTACTCCTGAGCCGGTGTCTGTTCCTGAGCCGGTGTCTGCTCCTGAGCCGGTGTCCTGTTCCTGAGCCGGTGTCTGTTACTGAGCCGGGGTCTGCTCCTGAGCCGGTGTCCTGTTCCTGAGCCGGGGTCTGCTCCTTAGCCGGGGTCTGCTCCTGAGCCGGTGTCTGCTCCTGAGCCGGTGTCTGCTCCTGAGCCGGTGTCTGCTCCTGAGCCGGTGTCTGCTCCTGAGCCGGTGTCCTGTTCCTGAGCCGGTGTCTGCTCCTGAGCCGGTGTCTGCTCCTGAGCCGGTGTCTGTTCCTGAGCCGGTGTCTGTTCCTGAGCCGATGTCCTGTTCCTGAGCCGGGGTCTGCTCCTGAGCCGGTGTCTGCTCCTGAGCCGGTGTCCTGTCCTGAGCCGGTGTCTGCTCCTGAGCCGGTGTCTGTTCCTGAGCCGGTGTCTGTTCCTGAGCCGGTGTCTGTTCCTGAGCCGGTGTCTGTTCCTGAGCCGGTGTCTGCTCCTGAGCCGGTGTCTGCTCCTGAGCCGGTGTCCTGTTCCTGAGCCGGTGTCTGCTCCTGAGCCGGTGTCTGCTCCTGAGCCGGTGTCTGTTCCTGAGCCGGTGTCTGTTCCTGAGCCGTGTCTGTTCCTGAGCCGGGGTCTGTTCCTGAGCCGGGTCTGCTCCTGAGCCGGTGTCTGCTCCTGAGCCGGTGTCTGTTCCTGAGCCGGTGTCTGCTCCTGAGCCGGTGTCTGCTCCTGAGCCGGTGTCTGCTCCTGAGCCGGTGTCTGTTCCTGAGCCGGGTCTGCTCCTGAGCCGGGTCTGCTCCTGAGCCGGTGTCTGCTCCTGAGCCGGTGTCTGTTCCTGAGCCGGTGTCTGCTCCTGAGCCGGTGTCTGCTCCTGAGCCGGGGTCTGCTCCTGAGCCGGTGTCTGTTCCTGAGCCGGGTCTGTTCCTGAGCCGGGTCTGTTCCTGAGCCGGTGTCTGCTCCTGAGCCGGTGTCTGCTCCTGAGCCGGTGTCTGCTCCTGAGCCGGTGCTCCTGAGCCGGTGTCTGCTCCTGAGCCGGTGTCTGCTCCTGAGCCGGTGTCTGCTCCTGAGCCGGTGTCTGCTCCTGAGCCGGGTCTGCTCCTGAGCCGGGGTCTGCTCCTGAGCCGGGGTCTGCTCCTGAGCCGGTGTCTGCTCCTGAGCCGGTGTCTGCTCCTGAGCCGGGGTCTGTTCCTGAGCCGGGTCTGTTCCTGAGCCGGTGTCTGCTCCTGAGCCGGTGTCTGTTCCTGAGCCGGTGTCTGTTCCTGAGCCGGTGTCTGTTCCTGAGCCGGTGTCTGTTCCTGAGCCGGTGTCTGTTCCTGAGCCGGGGTCTGTTCCTGAGCCGGTGTCTGCTCCTGAGCCGGTGTCTGCTCCTGAGCCGGTGTCTGTTCCTGAGCCGTTGTCTGTTCCTGAGCCGGGTCTGTTCCTGAGCCGGGGTCTGCTCCTGAGCCGGGGTCTGCTCCTGAGCCGGGGTCTGCTCCTGAGCCGGGGTCTGCTCCTGAGCCGGGTCTGCTCCTGAGCCGGTGCTCCTGAGCCGGTGTCTGCTCCTGAGCCGGTGTCTGCTCCTGAGCCGGGGTCTGTTCCTGAGCCGGGGTCTGTTCCTGAGCCGGTGTCTGCTCCTGAGCCGGTGTCTGTTCCTGAGCCGGTGTCTGTTCCTGAGCCGGTGTCTGTTCCTGAGCCGTTCCTGAGCCGGTGTCTGTTCCTGAGCCGGGGTCTGTTCCTAAGCCGGTGTCTTTTCCTGAGCCGGGTCTGTTCCTGAGCCGGTGGAAGAAGGAAATGAATAGTTGAAATAAAGTCGTTATTTTTGTTTGTTTTTGCGCACAAAAAGTATTCTCGTCGCTTGATAAACTTAAGATCAGACATTGTTTACAAGCCAGAACAGACTAAAGAAATATGAGGGTGGATTTCGATGTGAAAAGACTTTGATTAGAGGAAGCATTCAAGAATTAAAGGGGAAGGACTCTGAAATAGTTTAAACAGAGAAAGTGAAACTATCCATCACTGCATTAGAACAGTTACTTCTACATCACGAGAGACTTTAGTTAAAAGTTTGAGCACATTCAACATGAGTTTCCAGATCTACTTTAAAGATATGAGACACAGACGCGAGAGAATAACTGTGGCGAATTCAGAAGAAGAGTTCAGGAACACCACAGTGGAGGAGTTAAAGAGAAATCTCATTCCTGAGGACCAACGTAAGTCCAACACTTCAGTCTTCTGTTCACATCAGCTCACATGTGTGAAGTAGGCCTATATTCTGATGTTGACAGGTTAACAAAGAACATTTGTATTTAAATGTAGATTCAGCTTACAAAGAAGCCTGAGATGGAGAAGTTTGCAAATAAATAACATAATTCAGAAAGCACATATTAATGAGGGAAACATCACTCTCTGACGTGGTGTGTGTGTGTGTGTGTGTGTGTGTGTGTGTGTGTGTCGCTGTTCCTCATGTTTCTTCCACAGTTGAAGACACTATACTTCGCTACTGCTTTAAGACACTGGAGAAGAATCGCACACTTGGTTTCTACAGCATTAAACATGAGGATCATATTACCGCAGTGCGCTGTGGAAGTATGTATTATTTACACTAGTATTTGACAATATTTAAAGCATTTATTTATAGTCTTTAACTGACCTTTTCATTTCAGTATCCGGTTCAGGGAAACCCCAGAGTGACTCTTTTTATAGGCCTCCAGTTCATGTGTCAGGAGGTCAGTTTCTCTTTTGAGTCAAAAGTCCACAAATGCTTGATTTCTCTATCAGTGGTTTTGTATTACAAACATTTTTATGATAACATGTTTACAGCATTTATACGCATCAGACCTTTTTTTTGTTGACATTTTTTGACACATCAGTTTTGTGCTTCATTTTGTGGCAATATAACTTGAAACTTTATTATGATGAGTGTAAAATACTTTGAATTATTGTGTTCGCTGTTGCTCATGTTGCTGTTTCTTTCACAGTTAAACATGAGGATGAAATTACTTCAGAGTGCAAGCACGGTGGACATATGCATCACACTGTAAATAAAACGTGTTTTACAGGTAATGGTCTGTATTTTTTTTACTGTAATTTTACCGTTTTGTCATTATACAGTGAAATGCCTGTTATTTTACAGATATTTGCTGTAATTTAAAGGTCCACTATTAAATTTACAGGCAATTGATTGTACACTGAACAAATTATAAACGCAACACTTGTTTTTTCCCCCATTTTTCATGAGCTGAACGCAAAGATCTAAGACTTTTTCTATGTAAACAAAAGGCCTATTTCTCTCAAATATTGTTCACAAATCTGTCTAAAGCTGTTTTTTTTTGTTTTGTTAAAAAAAAAAGTTTAGTGAGCACTTATCCTTTGCTGAGATAGTCCATCCACCTGACATATCAAGATGCTGATTAGACAGCATGATTATTGCACAGGTGTGCCTTAGGCTGGCCACAATAAAAGGCCACTCTAAAATGTGCAGTTTTACTGTATTGGGGGGGGGGGTCTGAAACATTAGGTGATGGTCGTGGATGAATGGCACAACAATGGGCCTCAGGATCTCGTCACGGTATCTCTGTGCATTCAAAATGCCATCAATAAAATGCACCTGTGTTCGTTGTCCATAACATACGCCTGCCCGTACCATAACCCCACTGCCACCATGGGCCACTCGATCCACAACGCTGACATCAGCAAACCGCTCACCCACACAACGCCACACATGTTGTCTGCCATCTGCCCTGTACAGTGAAAACCGGGATTCATCCGTGAAGAGAACACCTCTCCAAAGTGCCAGACGCATTCGAATGTGAGCATTTGCCCACTCAAGTCGGTTATGATGATGAACTACAGTCAGGTCGAGACCTCGATGAGGACGAGGAGCATGCAGACGAGCTTCCCTGAGACGCTTTTTGGCAGTTTATGCAGAATTTTTTGGTTATGCAAACCGATTGTGTCAGCAGCTGTCCGAGTGGCTGGTCTCAGACGATCTTGGAGGTGAAGATGCTGGATGTGGAGGTCCTGGGCTGGTGTGTATCTGAAATGGTTATTTGCTGTAATTTAACGGAATCCGTCTGGAAACTCTGCTGCCAGACTTTTACCGTTTTTTCACAAGATTTTTTTTTTTTTTTTTACAGTGTACACAAGTATTTGAAATGATCAAAGCATTTATTTATAATCTTAAACTAATTGACCTTTTCATTTCATTTCAGGCTTCTCACCGTCATCCACGAGTGACTCTATTGAATGGCTTGTGTCAGAAGGTCAGTTTCTCTTTTGAGTCAAAAGTTCACAAATGCTTGTTTTCTCTGTCAGTTTTGTATTACAAACATTTATAAAGGCGCTGATAGACAGATCTAAGACAAAAAATCGTAATCTTCTGTTCTTCTGCTCCACATCATCTCACAGTGTCAGGTCTGAAGAGAAATATATAAGAATATTCAGGAATATGAATCTATGGAAATATTAGTTCTTAAAATCTAAATGCATTAAAGTCACATTGAATTCAAAGAGGAATAAATAATCCATAATCCATATTTATTATGCTGTCTGTATACTGTCTCTGTCTATTTGGTGTTGTCTGTCATTTCAAGCTCAAATATTCACATTCATATATATATATATTATGGCGAGCAAACAAAGTTTTAAGCAGTATGTTGTTCCCTGCCCTCGTTTTCTCACGGGTGGGGACACACACGAGCTTTGTGTTGCATGTTTGGGAGTGGAGCATGCAGTCGGTTCTCGAGGAGCTGACTGTGAGCATTACGAGAAGCTGTCCGTGAGGACGCTCCGCTCCCGCCGGGGGTTCTTCGAGGAGGACGGTTCTGTGCGCTCCCCGAGGCGCGGGTCCCGCTACACATCTTGGGGTTCGCAAATGGATCTGACAGTGTGGTTTGAGACGGGCCCAGCCCTATCTCAGCCTTCACCTGCCAGATCCAGTGCCTTGTCTCAGGGAGAAGCAGGCGCTGCGGTTTCTTGTCCCCGGGATGAGGCACCGGTGCTGTGATTATCCAGTTCTGAGGATCTGGATGTCGTCAGTATTGATGCAGGGGATTTTGAGGATTCGCCACCTCATACCCTGCCTATGAGGAGCTTATGGAGGTTGTGCTAAATTAAATATAGATTGGCCAGCCAAGAAACAGGAAGAACATAAGAAAAGTTTACTAGATGAAAGATATCTACCATCTCACAGACCCCTGGACTCTCTGAGGAGGGTTGCAGCGCTGCCGGTTCGGTTGTTCCCTGCCGGTTCGCCGCTTCAGGGCGCCGAAGTGACCGTTCAACAAATACCAGAGGCCAGTCTCGAAAAACTGGTTCCCTTAGTAGATTTTCTGGCAGCGTGGAAGCTACTGCCAAATATATCTCATTGGGTCCTGCATACAATAGAAAAGGGTTACAGAATTCAGTTCGGTTCTCGTCCGCCCAGATTTCCACAATATCGGGTTCTTCCGTTCGGACTAGGTTTATCACCCTGTACTTTCACGACATGCGTGGATGCAGCTCTGGCTCCACTGAGACTCCAGGGCATCCGCGTGTTGATTTACATCGACGATTGGTTGATTTTAGCTCAGTCCGAGCGGATGGCGGTTCGGCATCGAGATGTCGTTCTGTCTCATATGAAGATGCTGGGGTTGCGTCTCAACGCCAAGAAGAGTTTGCTCCTCCCGTCTCAGAGGACCACTTTTCTAGGTGTGGAATGGGGCTCGACAACGATGCGGGCACAACTGTCTCCTGCAAGTATTACTTCAATTCTCTCAGCCGTAAATGGGGTAAAACTCCAGTCACTCACTGTGAAACAGTTTCAGAGACTGTTGGGTCTCACGGCAGCTGCGTCCAGCGTAATAATTTTTGGTCTCCTGTACATGAGACCCTGCAGTGGTGGCTCAGGACCAAGGGGTTTTCTCCGTTTCGCATGATCAACGTCATACGGCGATGCCTACGTTTCTTAGTCATGTGGAAGAAACCTTGGTTCCTCGCCCAAGGTCCAGTGCTGGGGGCTTCTTGTTGTCGCGTAACGCTATCGACGGATGCTTCCCTCACAGGTTCGGGGGCGATCATGAGTCACTCGGCGAAAGGTCTATGGCAAGACTATCAATAAATGGAACATTTATTCTGGAATGTTTTAGTTGGATGTTCATCTAACGTTTTAAAATGTTGCTACTTGTTTCAGAACGTTCAACATTCAAAAGTAACTTTTCCATAATGTTTGAAGAATGATAATATGGAATATTCTCTTAATGTTTTGCTGACCTTCACATAAAAAAAAAGTTCTAAAAACATTTAGAAATAATACTTTCATATCTTGGGAACGCCAGCAAAACATCCTTAGAACATTTCTGTGTTAGCTGGGAAAGAGTTTTTATGGCAACTTCTCAAAATCAGGCCGTTATCCTCGTATGCGTTACAGAACGTGACTTCATGCAATTTACAGAATGTTGGTCAAAACATTGGTTTGTTTATATTTTTTATGTTTCATGAGTTTTGTGCTTCATTATTGTGTTATTGTTGAACTTTTTCTGACCGATTAACACATATAGTGTAATAACACACTCTCTATGAGACATTTACTGTATCATTGACATTTCTCTTCTTTCCAGACCTATATCAGTGGAAAGTGCACAAGTGGACAACAATGCACAGAAATGAACAATTATCCCACATATCCTCTACATAATATAAATGTAAAACTTTATTATGATGAGTGTAAAACATCTTGAATTATTGATCCTTCATACTATTAAAGTTAAAGGTACAGATTGACAGATTCATGACACGATATTATTCAGTTTCTGATGGATGTTTTGTTGTTCTGCTCCACAGGATCTCTCACAGGTTCACCTGAAGATGATGAAGATGAAGATGAAGATAAAGTAATTCCCAGGTCCCAATCTATGGATAATGTATGTGACATGAATCAGCCTCAGCTGAAACCCAGTGAATAATGTTGATTATTGTAGTTCAGACTCACATAATCATCACATTAATAACATGTGTTTTTATATATCTGGTCATGTGACTGTTTACTGTTGTTCATATGAGGTCCATTATAAATTTACTGAAATATTTTACTTCCAGGGCCAACATCAGAAGAGAATATGATGTTGAATGTTATGGTAGTAAATTTGAACTAAATCACACTTTACCTCACATGTGTCAAACTCAAAGCCCGCCACATTATTTTATGTGTCCCACGAAAACATATTTTCTTAAAATAAGAGATAATAATCGAAAATAATCGGCCAAAAATGGCATTTTCGGTTTTTGGCCGAAAGAGACAAAAGGCAGAAAATATGGCGATCGGGTTTCACTCTGGATCAGTTTTGTGACTTTGCTCCGCTTCCGAAGGTTCAATTAAATATTGATATTTAATATTATTTTAATATAGGCCTATTTTCTGTCCAATTTTCTGTTTTGTACACATTTTGTGACACATTTATATAATAAAAAGGAAGAGTTGTATTTAAAAGTCTATTATTGGTCTGATTAATCAAGCTGTCTATAAAATAAACAAAACAAACCCTACAATTTAATAAAATAACACATATTATAAAGATAGACAAAGTTAAATGCATTAAATTGAGTTCAGCTTCAATTAAACATTAGCAGTTGTTTGTAAAAGGTGTTTTCATGCATGTTTCTGCTTGTAATTACACTGTTCTGACCAGCAGGAGTCGCCAGAGTGGCGCTAAGAATCAGTGAATCAGTTCATGAAGTAAATGATTCAATTGATCTAAGCATCATAAAGCTTCTTTTCGCACATTGCCAGGACTTAGTCATTCATTCCAAGTGATTTTAATTAAGTGAATTATATTTTGAACATTGCATTTTTCATGCTTCACTTAAGTCAATGTAATCCATCTCTTCTATCTTATTCTATTTTACTTCTGGTTATTGGATCAGAAGGTCGATGTGCTCAGTCGTAACAGCGGCTGCACATTTCAAGCACACACGTGATCAGAACAATCATCACTTTATAAGAACCAGAAGGATTGGTGAGTTAAAGTATATTGATTTATTCCTATTCGAGCTACATGCTTTCTGTGCGCTGGTTACAAACTGAAGTCTCTGCTTTACTTTTAACTTTTTATGCATTGTAACAGTCATAGCCTGTTACAAGGCAGGCTATCTTTTGGCTTATTTGGGGGCTATGTTCATCCAAGCCACTAGGGGTCATTATTAGCACTCCATGTTTAGATTTAAAAGGGGAAGTAGCAGAAGGAGAATTATACCCAGTGTGATTTGCCACATGCTGTTGACCACTGTTTTTGAAAAATCCTGTTTTGGGAAACTGTTTGTTTGCTGCCCAAACGTAAGTAAGGTTATATCATGTTTTGTTTTTTTGGATATCTTTGATGTAGTTGGAGACCTGTTAAATAGAGTGTTTGTTTATGGATGAGGATGTGATTTGTTGTATTTCTTTTTCTTGTAGAGGATTTTTGTGCTATTATGTTCCTACTGGATTACTGGCCAGAGGGCCTATATCATTGATTCCCTTTGGAGGCAGAAATGCCATTAGCCAAGGAAGGACATCTATGTGACCACTTAAACCTACAGACCAGTTTGGTCTCATCCCGAGGAAATTGACTTTTGACGTCCTGCTTTCCTATCATTAACTCATTCTCCAGTATTCACTTATGGTCATCTACGGATCATCATTGCTATTTGGGACAGTTTGTTTAGCTGGTGATTGATTGGCATGTGCCTATGTAAATATTGTCTGTGCATCAATATATGTTTGAAAAGAGTTTATGATCTTTTGACTATTTTTTCCATTACTCTTTGTTTGATTTCTTGAAATATATTATATCTTTCCCAGGGTATTATGCAAATATGATCCCCCCTTTTTTGTTTGTAACTTATCAGTTCTAGCAGTTATAGCATATTGTCATATATCAGTGATATAAGTTAGTTTCCCTATATGTAATGATAGTAGTGTGTGTATATATGAACATATAATGCAGAGTTAGCGGGTATTTAATCATATTCATGAGAGGAGCATGCTGGGAACTTTTCATTGGTCGGCTCCTCAACCCTTTACCCTTTACTGGACAAAACGTGGTCATGTGACTGAAGGCTCCAGGAAGTTTTCGAAGCACCTCATTAATATTCATGAGCACGCCTCCGCCATAGTAGGCTAGTCGAGGGCGCTGAACCGAGCCACGTGAATTATATCTCCATGGCTGCTCTTTTAGTTACAAAATGCTGCGTAATCTTCGTGTGTTGTTCGTCTGCACGCTGTTAGTCTTCTGCTCAGTGCTCTACATATTTAATCAGCTGGTGTCGTCGCTGGAGTATGTAAACAAAACGTCTCTGGTTACGAATGTAATCGTGGTTCCCTGAGAAGGTGAACGAGACACTAAACAATGACAGAAAACAACAATAACATTGGCCAGCGACAGCCTATGACATCACTTCCTGTGCGAGTATAAATAGGGCGCTTGTAGAACACGTCATTCTCTTCCGTGTCTGCAGGAGTCGTGGGCAGGAATGCCTGAAGAATGAAGCGAGTCGCGGTGTCTCATTCCCTTTCTCAGGGAACCATGATTACAGTGTAACCCGAGATGTTCCCTTTCCAATGGGAACTCGCACTGCGTCCTATAGGACACTAATGGGGAATGAATGCCCACTCCTCCACTGATCCAGAGTCATAGTTCCCCACAGTGTCCGAACTATACCGTGTCCTTTGGGGAAACTCACTTGTTTTATTTTGTTTTTTCACCAAGGAAATTTTGTTAATATGCGTGCCGCAAAAGAGGACTTACAATGACTTACAAAGATACATAACAGCTAAAAGTGTATGCACTGCTTGCTTTATGCAAGCACTATATAGGATAAATCACTATACAGGATTTACCCTATTATACTTTGTCGACACAAATTGGTAGGTCAAACAACAAACAGCCACCCACAAATAGTCTATAAATAGGCCGTCTTTGAGTTCACATGAACAACGGTTAAATTACTCGTCAGGCTACAGATGTAACAGAATGAACCAGAGGAGAGACGTACAGATCCATTCGCAAGGCTTTATTCCAAAAACGTAGTCTTAGTACAGGCAAGGTCAATGAACAGCAGACAGGTATGGCAGAGGCATAGCACAGAGAAACCCTAAGGGCAAGCGTGGGTCGACGAGGTGCAAACAGAATCCAAAGGGCTAGGCTGAGGGAGAATCCAAGTGACACAGGCAGGAATCAAAACACGAAGGACAAGGCAAGACTAGAGTTCAATGGAAGGCTCAGTAAGTAGCTAACACTTGGGGAGTGTTAAACGCTGACAATACAGTACAAAGAAACAATATCCGGCCACAGAGAGAGGAAGTCCAAGGGTTATAAAGGGTGTGAGAGTGTGTGTGATGGTTCTCAAGTGTGAGCGTGATTAGTGGAATCAGCTGTGTGAATCGTCAGTGCAATGAATGATGGGAATTGTAGTGAAGTGCAAGAGTCCATGCTGTGAGTGGGAGACCTCTGGTGGTGAATGTCCGGAAGTGAATGGACCAGATACGTGACAACAGAAGAATACCATAATTCCTCCGCTTCATAAGGCATAAGACATCGAGAGTCACGCAGACCTAGAACAACCCAGCCACAACACATGATTGGGAATAACATGCCTTATCTTAACACAGAATCTAGAAACTGAGGCCTGGGTCAGCCTCCTTTACTGTTCGGCCAGAAATCCATGAAGTGGAAGTGTGATGACCTGCCTTTATCCAAGATGTGATGAAGGGCATTGGATCGAAACTCTCTAATGAGGGATAAAGGAGCGATGAGAGGCTGTTTTCATGCACTATTGCGGGTCTTGCTGTCAGTATCATTGAGTATCCCCGCTCTGCTAATGCAGAATGGATTTCAAGGACTTCGCACAGATCAATGGCCTCCAACGTTTATATTTTTTCTACGAATCTTTTGAGTTAACATGTACTAAACATGAGTGGTGTTTGCACCGCAGCGCCACCACACCTTTATGCTTATGACAAGAATAGCAAGTTTAGTTATCTTTATTGAAGTGAATTAGGTTTAAATCGCCATCATGCATGAATGGATGATATTTATGTTCCTGGATACCAGTCAGAGAAGTGAAGAGACGGCACTGTAAAGGGTCATGAAACCACAAAACAAATGTTTTGAGATGTGAACAGATATGTACAGGCTGCACATCACTGAAAACACTAAACACGCTCATAAATCTTATCAATAAGTGGAAAATGGTTATTTGGTTATAATATGGATGGAATTAATATGGTTATAATATGGAAAGTGGTTAAAAGTTCTTCCGCATTTCTCCCTCGTTCTGGCAGTTTGTTGTATAGCGTTAGATGTTATATAGCGTTAGATGTTATACAGGGTTAGATGTTATATAGCGTTAGATGTTATATAGCGTTAGATGTTATATAGCGTTAGATGTTATATAGTTTTAGATGTTATATAGGGTTAGGTTATATAGGGTTAGATGTTATATAGGGTTAGATGTTATATAGCGTTAGATGTTATATAGCATTAGATGTTATATAGGGTTAGATGTTATATAGCCTTAGATGTTATATAGCGTTAGATGTTATATAGGGTTAGATGTTATATAGGTTTAGATGTTATATAGCGTTAGATGTTATATAGGGTTAGATGTTATATAGCGTTAGATGTTATATAGCGTTAGATGTTATATAGGGTCAGATGTTATATAGGGTCAGATGTTATATAGCGTTAGATGTTATATAGCGTTAGATGTTATATAGGGTTAGATGTTATATAGGGTCAGATGTTATATAGCGTTAGATGTTATATAGCGTTAGATGTTATATAGGGTCAGATGTTATATAGCGTTAGATGTTATATAGCGTTAGATGTTATATAGGGTTAGATGTTATAGCGTTAGATGTTATATAGGGTTAGATGTTATATAGGGTTATATGTTATAGCGTTAGATGTTATATAGCGTTACATGTTATATAGGGTTAGATGTTATATAGCGTTAGATGTTATATAGGGTTAGATGTTATATAGGGTTAGATGTTATATAGCGTTAGATGTTATATAGGGTCAAATGTTATATAGCGTTAGATGTTATATAGGGTTAGATGTTATAGCGTTAGATGTTATATAGGGTTAGATGTTATATAGGGTTAGATGTTATAGCGTTAGATGTTATATAGCGTTACATGTTATATAGGGTTAGATGTTATATAGCGTTAGATGTTATATAGGGTTAGATGTTATATAGGGTTAGATGTTATATAGCGTTAGATGTTATATAGCGTTAGATGTTATATAGGGTCAGATGTTATATAGCGTTAGATGTTATATAGCGTTAGATGTTATATAGGGTTAGATGTTATATAGGGTCAGATGTTATATAGCGTTAGATGTTATATAGCGTTAGATGTTATATAGGGTCAGATGTTATATAGCGTTAGATGTTATATAGGGTTAGATGTTATAGCGTTAGATGTTATATAGGGTTAGATGTTATATAGGGTCAGATGTTATATAGGGTTAGATGTTATATAGGGTTAGATGTTATATAGGGTTAGATGTTATATAGTGTCAGATGTTATATAGCGTTAGATGTTATATAGCGTTAGATGTTATATAGGGTTAGATGTTATATAGCGTTAGATGTTATATAGGGTTAGATGTTATATAGTGTCAGATGTTATATAGTGTTAGATGTTATATAGGGTTAGATGTTATATAGGGTCAGATGTTATATAGCGTTAGATGTTTAAACCTCAACTCTGTTTTTTTCTCTCCGAGGTAATATTTTAATATTCATGCAGGTCTGTGTTTTATTGGTTATCTCCCCTTTTGTTTTTTTGTTGTTTTTTTCCCCTTTGGTTGTTATCTCCCCAATGGTTTCAGACACTTTAATGCTCGCTGTGAACTCGCTGGGTCCCAATCCATGTAGAGCAAGTGTGTTCCTTCTCAAAGGTACAAGATATTCTTCTTCATTTCTCTACTATAATGCTGTGTTATACACTCTTAAAAATAAGGGGAACCAAAGAACCTTTCATTATATATCCTTAAAGGGATATATAATGTCCCTGTTCTCCCAAAAAAAAAAAGATCTGTCGTTTACTCGCCCTAAAATTGTTCCAAACACAAGTTTATTTCTTCTGCTGAACACAAAAGTAGGCTATTTATTATGTTTTATTAACTGTTCATTATTAGTTCATGTGCAGGTCCATTAAATAATACTTTAGTTATGTTTAATGCTAATGTAGTTAATTAATGTAGTGTTACTGTATTTTTAAAGTTCCATGTTTAATGCAACTTTCTTGAATATCAAGCCGTGTTCTCACATGTTTTAAATGTTATGAATAAATGTTTTACTATCGAATTTTGGCCAAAATATTGCTTTGTTTACATCAGTGCTGTTTCATGAGTTTTGCGCTTCATATTTATTGTTTACATTAGTGTGTAATAACATGCTCTATATGACATGCACTGTATTTGTCCAGTGAAAATCTCTTTTCTGAACAATAACTGTGGAAATGCTCACATTTGTTTTTAGTTTGTGTACAAAAACAGGCAGAAATGAACAATAGCCCAAGTCTCCGCATGGAAACATGAATTCAGACTGTATTAGTGTAAAAGATCTTTAATCATCACTCCTTCACACAATTAAATGATATAAATCATGAATCTTCTGTTCTTCTCTCACAGGTTCTCCTGAAGAATGAAGATCCAGGACTGAATATGGAAATATGAACTCTTAACATGTAAATGCATTAAACTCACACTGAATTCAGAGAGGAAGCTTCAAACATGTTGCATTAAATTAGTATTAAACAGGGATGAAACGCATTACATAATCCACTATAAATATATTCATACTGAGGGTTGAAGTGGAATATTAATCTAAATTACTTCATTCTCTGTCAAACTTTGAATGTAAGGGGTTAGGGTTATTTAATTTCATTTATTTTACTTAGGTGTATTAAATCAAGCATACACATTAATTTTTTTGAAAATTGTTTTCCTTGTCCTTTCAATGGCTAAATTGTTTTAAGGGATCTGTAAGTAATTTTAATATAATTACCCCAACAACCTCAAAACAGAGTGAATAGCCTACAGGAATAGAAAGGACAGAAATAAACTAAACAAAAAAAATCTTTCTTTGCTTAGTTTTTTCACATTAAAACGTTTTGGTGTTTTTTATTTTATTTTTTTATTGCATTTCTTAGAACATAAAAAATCAATGCCATGGGGTAAATATAATTGAGAGTACAATTACATATTATAAATTCAGAAGAGTATCATGCAAATGACACAGTGAGATAGTTTAAGAGCTTTGGAGTTGCTGGATGTACTGAGAGTGTCCAGGATTTAAGTTCCTTACAAAAAATAAAAAAGTAGGGCTTAGCACCCTGAAATTCACATTTGTGTAAAAAAAATTTCTCAAGAAAAATAAATAGGTTTATCAAAAAATATTGGACCTTTACATCTTTTTCAAAGTTGTGCTGACCAAATAGAACATCTTTGTATGACAAATAAAAACTCTGTGATGAAAATGTGCGAACAAAGATACAGAAATCCTTCCAGAACAGACTTGTATATGGGCATTCCCAGAAGAGATGGGAAATAGATTCGTGTTCAGTATCACAAAAAGAACATAAAGTGTCAATATCAGGAAACATCTTTTTCAAGTAAAGCTTCACAGGACAAAAAAGATGAAGTAATTGTAAGACACATCCTTAACCTTATTGGTTATTAAATATTTAGAAGACAAAGTCCACACTTTCTTCCATGGAATATTGACAAACTGGCCGTTCCAGTACGACACAATGTATGGAAGAGAGACAATCTCATTTTGAAATAGCTGTCTAATTCTTCTGTTCCGACTAGAAGAGTTAGATAAAAAACAAATATTTCCAATCATTGTATCAAAAGGATGAGCTACTGACAGAGAAATCTGGGATCTAGCTGAGTCTCTGAGAAGAGTTATTGCTCCATAAGGGATGGCATCCATTACAATAGCAAATTCTCGAGGAGTGACAGGTATATTGTACTTGTTCAAAAACTCTGAATATGAATACAGGTATCCATCAGAATTGATTAATTGAGAAGCCAAAATAAAATTATTTTTAACCCAGTTTGGGAAAAACAACGACTTATTTTTATAAGTAATATCACAGTTATTCCAAATAAAGTACCGGTGAGGACTAAAATTGTGTTTATAAATTAGGTGCCAGGCCAAAAGCGCTTGTTTATGAAAATTTGACAATTTAAGGGGCAATTTGGAGATGTTGTTACATAACAATAGAAAAGGGAGACCTCCCACCTTAGAGAAAACAAGACTAGGAAGAGTATTCCAGAAAGAATCAGGGTTTGTTAAGTACTGTTTTAACCAATTTATCTTGAAAGTATTATTTAAAGAAGTAAAATCTAGAAAGTTTAGACCACCACACTCATAATTATTAATAACCACAGACTTTTTAACGTAATGCCTCTTATGCTTCCACAGAAAATCAAATAGCATTCTATCAATATCTGCACACGCAGCTTTATCCACATATAAGGAGAGAGCTGGGTAAGTCATTCTTGAGATACCCTCAGCTTTAGCAATAAGAGTTCGTCCTCTCAGAGATAAATCTCTCTGTAACCATGAATTGAATTTCCTTTTAGCTTTCCCAACAACTGGGTCAAAGTTCAGTCTGCATCTGACTTTATCATCCTTACATATGGATATACCCAGATATGTCACCTGTGACTTAACTGGAATACCGTAAAGAGAGAGAGAAGGACAGGTTTTAACAGCTAACAGTTCACATTTATTAAGATTTAAGTTTAAACCAGAAGCTTTAGAGAAAAATGTAATGTGTTGGATTGCAATCGGAATCTGTAATTCATCCTTTAGAAACAGGGTAGTGTCGTCAGCTAGCTGACTAATAAGTATATGTTTGTTGGGAATAGTAATACCTTGCAGATGGCTACTCAGAAGAAAAGAGGAAAGAAGTTGTGCAGCCACAAGAAATAAATAAGGGGATACAGGGCAACCCTGACGAACTCCTCTTGACAATTGAAATCTAGGCGAGGTACCTGATTTAAGGTTGATGGAACAGTTGGCATTGTTATAAAGAGTTCTTATAAACTTGCAGAATGGATCACCAAACCCAAGCTTTTGGAGAGCTAGAAAAATAAACTCGTGTTCAAGAGAGTCAAAAGCTTTGTAAAAATCTAGAAAAAGAATAAAACTGCCCTCATCAACTAATTCGCTATAGTCTAATAAATCTAGAACATGTCGGATATTGTTTGCTATGTCTTTTTGGCATAAATCCTGATTGAGTCTCATCAATAACTGAACTCAGAACACACTTAAGTCTTTTGGCCAAAGCCCAAGCTAATATTTTATAATCGTTATTAAGAAGACAAATAGGTCGCCAATTATCTATCAAAGTTGTATCTTTTTTAGGTTTAGGTATCAGAGTTAAAAGCCCTTGTGTTAAACTAGAAGGCAATGTTTCTGACTGAATACTCTCCAAAAACATCTCTAGCAGGAACGGTGCTAATTCTTCAGCAAAGTGTTTATAAAACTCGGCCGTTAGGCCATCGGTTCCAGGAGATTTGTTATTTTTAAGGTCCTCAATCCCCTTAATTACCTCAGTGATAGTTATAGTTTTATCACAGGCAAGCTGCTCATCTTTAGATATTGATTTAACCTCCTTTAATGACTGAAAGAAAAGAGAGGCTGAGTCCTTACAGTTATTAGATTTATATAGTTTAGAATAAAAGTTGCTACAAAAAGAGGCAATTTCCTTAGAATTATCTGTCAAAACGCCATTAATTTGTAGCGAACTAATGGAAAGATTCCTAGAGTTGTGTTTTTCCATTCTAAAAAAATAAGCAGAGCTCTGTTCACCTTGTTCTAGCCATTTCCTCCTTGAACGAACATAGGAGCCTTCAGCTTTGTATTTATAAATATTGTCTAATTTAGATTGGAGCTCTGTAAGTTCTGTTAGAACAGTTTCCGATAAGCTTCCCTGAATTTTGCTCTGAAGTGTTATGATCTTTGATATGACCTTCTCCTCTTCATTCCTTCTCTGTTTTGCCAAATTGCTGCTAAAATGTCTAATACACATTCCTACTTCATATTTTAACAATTCCCAATTTAGACTAAACATTTTTTCAGAAGAAGCTTTTACCCAGTAGTATCGAATCAGAAAGGAAATTCTTTTTTTCAATTCATCATGCTTAAGTAGAGATGAATTCAGTTTCCAGTAAGAGGCTCTAGAATTTATATTTGAGTGTCCTGTGGATAGAGGAGTAGAAAGGAGAATAGTGTGATGATCTGTTAAAGGAGAGGGAAGAATACTAACCGAAACATTATAATCTTTGAAAGAGTTTGGTACAAGCCAATAATCTAAACGGGAAAGTCTTGAGCGATTCTTGTTACCCCATGTATAAGATTTAGTATTTGGAAACTTCTCCCTCCAAATATCAACTAAATCCAACTTTTCCATGAACATTTTCAATTTTGAATTAGGAGAAGTAGACTGCCTAGGAGGAAATCTATCAAGATTGTTATCAGGAGTGACATTAAAATCACCACCGATACAAATTACAGCATCAGGAAATTTATTAAACCATACTAAACTTTTGTCTCCTATCTCATCAAGTAACAAGTCATTTTCTCGAGAGGTATTATATCCGTAAATGTTCACCAACAAAACAAATATATTATTAATACAAATTACCAACATAAGAAAGTGCCCCTTAGGATCTATATAACTCTGTAACACTGAACCTGCAAAATGGTTTTTCATTATCATAACACCAGCAGAATGTTCTGAACCATGAGCCATCCAAACCTCATTACCCCATTGGTTTTTCCAAAAAGTAATGTCATTTGAAGCAGAGTGAGACTCCTGGAAAAAACAAAAGTCACTTTTGAAAGACTTAGCGTACAAAAACAACGCTTTCGAGTTATTTTTTATTTTTTTTTAGATGACTTAAGTGACATAAATGAATATGAATGAATGAATGAATGAATAATTCAAGACAAGAAAATTCTGATTTCATGATCAATATACCTGCCAACAACTGCTGCTGTGTCTGCCAGCGTTTAAGTCATGCGCATAATCTAGACACCTCGCGAGTGCATAGACACTTCGTGCGCAACTGCGCATAGTCACGGTATCGGTTTAAGTTGGCGAAAATAGCCGCAGGGGAACTTAACCTTCTAGGTGTAAGGGTAGCAGTTTGAATAAATAATAAGCATAGCAGTTTGAACTCTTCTCCACTTTATTATACCACACATCAGATGATCACTAACTCCAAAAACCCGCGACACTCCAGTACCAAGTGCGCACGACCCATTCCTATCTACGGCAAGCCTCGAGGGGAAAAATAGATTGCATACACACATACAACGAGCGCCAGTACATCATTTCCGGTATTATAGTAACAGACTTTGTTGGATTCTGTCATGTACAATCCAACAAAGTCTGTTACAATAATAATAATAAAAAAGATTTTGAGGACAGTTACACTGTATTGAGACAGTTGAGAAATAATAATAATATTTTTACAGTTTTCAACAATAATTGTCATTGTTGAACCCTTGCTCTTATTATGTTTCTGATTTCTCAGTTTTGTCATTATTTTTTGCAAATAATTTATTTTATATGTTTTGAGACAGTTTGTTTTAAGAAGTTTCAAAGAGTTAGTAAAAGAGTAAAGTAAAAGTTAAAACTTTTTTATTTAAGTAGGCATCTATTTTTTTATTAAGTATTTATTTTGTATTAATACATAACCTCACTGTATTCATTTATAAAGTATCATTATTGCGTGACATTTGTGTCAATAATCGTCAAGCACAGGTGACTTCGCGTAGTGGGAGGGGCCCCCAAATCAAATTCTGCTTAGGGCCCCCAAAAGGCTCGGACCGGCTCTGGTTGCTTCCTCCCTCAGGGAAAGTGGCTTCACAGATACGGATGGATTCCGCCCTGACGTCATCTCTTTCCTTCTCGGTAATACCGTGTAAACGTAGATTCCAGCGACGGGAGTATCTTTCCAAGTCAGTGAGACGCTGTTCACAGAATCCCATCTTTTCCTCTTCAGTGTTCAATCTTTTCTCTACGTGAATGACTTGGCCTTTGATGTCGTTTAGTTCAGCACATACGAAGTCCACTGTTTTTTTTAAACCTTCAATTTTTAGGGCATTTTCACTCACCATTTTCTCTATGGCGTCAGAGCGAGTGTTAATCAAATTAGAGAGCGTCGAAACAATAGAGGAGATATCATCATCTGCCTTGCCTTTCTTAGATGGAGTTTTAGCTGGGCTATCTGGAAGTGGCGTTTTGGCCCCAGGCAGAGTTTCTTCCACAGATCCATAGACCAACGCTACTTTTGCGTCATCGAGGGGTAACGCCCCTTTTTGGGGGAAAACAAACGGATTCCTCTGAGAACAGAACTCGCTCTGCAAAGTTTCTTGATAGCAAAAATGGCACAAACACACACTCTCTTTGCCGGCCGAGGACCGTGAGCGGTATTTAAAGAAGCTACTGGATACGGGGTTACAGAGGTGTCCCTTTGTAATGGTCGAAAACTGGATTAATGACCCCACGCAGTGGCCAAATATGGACTATTCAGACATCTACCACTATCTCGTGGAATCACCAAGTAGCCTATTTTTTTGTCATTAACACACTCACAGTATGACAAACTAGACGATGAGGCCATGTCACTTGGATCATATTTAACTTGATTTAAGCTATTGACATAGTTTTGTTGTCGACTAGCTATACTAGTTAGAAAGACGAAGCTGCTAGCAGCTACGTGATTAGCTCTCACTAGGCACGCTACCTTGGCTGTTAACTGATTTTACTGTTGAAATAGTGGCAGGCTAGGACTAAAGTGGACTTGGCTGGTTTCTGCTTGTGTCTAGAAAGTGCTAGGACTTTGAAAGTTGTAAAAAGGTTTACAGTGTACGGCAAAATATGTAGCGTTGGTCTATATGATCCTAACAAATTAACGTTATCTCTATTCTGCGTTCACTTGCAAAACTTTTGAATTGCCCGCGAAAGTTTTATTCGGTCATAAAATTTCTACGAAAAATTTCCCCAGAGAAACTTTGGAGAATTAAATAAAGAGCTGGGAGGAAATATATAGCCTATATCAACACAAAAGTTATGCAAGTAAACGCAAAAACTATTATAGCCTAATCTTTCCTGGCATCTCATCTTTTCCCATCACTTTAGGTTTGGTTAACATCTTTAATATATAATTTCACAAGCTATCTTGAACGAACAGAGGCATGGTCTGAGATAATAGTGTATTTACCGGTGTTGAATTCTCGGAAGATGAAGAAGATATCCGTCAGATTAAAAAAAAAACTTTTCTTCACCAAAATACAAACCGCCACAATGGAACATCCCTCATGGCCTCATCGTCTAGTTTGTCATACTGTGAGTGTGTTAATGACAAAAAAATAGGCTACTTGGTGATTCCACGAGATAGTGGTAGATGTCTGAATCGTCCATATTTGGCCACTGCGTGGGGTCATTAATCCAGTTTTCGACCATTTCAAAGGGACACCACTGTAACCCCGTATCCAGTAGCTTCTTTAAATACCGCTCACGGTCCTCGGCCGGCAAAGAGAGTGTGTATGTTTGTGCCATTTTTGCTATCAAGAAACTTTGCAGATCTAGAGCGAGTTCTATTCTCAGAGGAATCCGTTTGTTTTCCCCCAAAAAGGGGCGTTACCCCTCGATGATGCAAAAGTAGCGTTGGTCTATAGTTGTGAAAGTCCATCTTGTCAGATTGCCGCGAAACACGCGACATATCTTTCCTTTTGTCAGCGGTCGACTTCATATTTCGAATATCAGAGAAAGCAGAAAGATAGATGTGGGTGATTTTGCATAAAGGTAACTTTAAAAAGTGATATTTATGCCGTTATTAAAGTTTGTCAGCAGAGCTCGGCGAAAGTTAAGTTAGCAGGACGCCATCTTGGACTCCCCCACGTTTTGGTGTTTTTTTCAATCATGTCTGAAAAGCTGCGTCACGTGGTCACATGACTGAAGGCTCCAGGGAGTTTTCGAAGCATCTAATTAATATTCATGAGCACGCCTCCGTCATAACTGTGTAAACCTCGTCAGTGTTTGATGTTAGTTGTATTATCAAGAGTGTGTAGTCGTACTCGTTTTATTATAATAAATATATCGTCGTCATTAATCTCAAACGCGTGTGTTGTAACGCAAAGTTGAGATGTTGTTGCCCCCGAGAGAAAAACAATATGTGTGTTGGAGGAAAAGATGCACGAGAGAGAGATGGCGTATTTTCCCCGGGTTTAATACAATTACTTGAACGTCACACTCGTCCACATACATGGCGATTGAGTGAGAAAAAGTATACAAATAAACATTCAACTCTGGTCACAAATATAAAGGGAAATAAAAGAAAGAGTACAAAAGTCGGTAGAGCTGTTATCTCTTCTTCTCTCCTGTCACATCTATTACTGACACTCTACTCACATGCGCAGTTCTCATTTACCTCACATTACCATAAATGCACAAAGTGACGGTTACAGTGAGGAGGATTTTCTTCATCGGTAAATCTGGATCCTGCAGGACACACTTCAACACGACTTTCCATTTTCCATTTCCATTGTGACCAGAGTTGTTTTTGTTAGTTTGTTCTGCGTTTAGTCATTCTTTTCCTATCAGTTTCACCAAAGACGAACTACTGGACATTAGGAAACACACACCAGAAACCTTTTCTACAGTTTTTGATTATTCGGACGTTTTGCTGGACATTCTCGTCGGAGGGGCAGCGTTGTTGTTCAAACGCGCAGTCAGACGCAAACGCGGGAAGCGAGCCGGCGCGCTGGTTAAACTCCGCGAGCGCGGCCTGCGCACTGCACTCCCCAGTATTCATCTCGCGAATCTCCGATCCCTTCCTAACAAAACGGATGAACTTCTTCTCCTCACCCGCACTAACAAGGATTTTTTAAACTCTGCTGCTCTGTGCTTCACTGAAACCTGGCTGAGTGAAGCCATACCGGACAACGCAATACATCTGCCGGGCTTCCAGCTGTTCCGAGCGGATCGCATCGCGGAGCTAACGGGGAAAACGAGAGGTGGTGGATTGTGTTTCTAAAGTTGGTGTTCAGATGTAACAACACTGAAGAAGATGTGCTCTCCTAATTTAGAGGCACATTTCATAAACTGTAAACCTTTCTACTCGCCTCGGGAGTTTTCCTCTTTCATTCTCGTGAATGTATACATCCCTCCAGACGCGTGTGTGAGCGCGGCGCTACAACAGCTGGCTGAACAAATAGCTGAAACAGAACAAAGGTATCCTGACTCTCTTTTAATCATTCTTGGGGATTTTAACAAAGCAAATCTTTCCCGTGAACTACCAAAATACAGACAGCACGTTACATGTCCCACCAGAGACAGTAATATACTGGACCACTGTTACACCACAATAAAAGATGCGTATCACTCCGTCCCACGAGCAGCTTTGGGGCTCTCTGATCACTGTTTGGTTCATCTCATACCGACCTACAGGCAGAAACTGAAATCAGCTAAACCTGTAATAAGGACTGTAAAAAGATGGACTAATGAAGCAAAGCAGAATCTACAGGCCTGCTTTGATTGCACTGATTGGACTGTTTTTGAAGCTGCTACCAACAATCTGGATGAGCTCACAGATACTGTAACATCATATATAAGTTTCTGTGAGGATACATGCATTCCTACCAGGACATTCTTATCATTTACTAATGTTTTACTAAGGTTTACTGGGAAACTCAAACACCTTCGTCATGCCAAAGAGGATGCCTACAGAAGTGGGGATACAATCTTGTATAACCAGGCCAGAAACAGACTGACAAAGGAGATCAGAGTTGCTAAAAGGAACTACTCTGATAAACTGAAAAAACAGTTTTCATCCAACGACCCATCATCAGTCTGGAATGGCCTGAAGAACATCACCAACTACAAGTCACCATCCCCCCGATCTGTGGACAATCAACACCTGGCTGATGATTTAAACTCATTTTATTGCAGGTTTGAAAAGCCCTCATTCACACCACACACCCGGTCTGATCTGCACTTCACACATTCACCATCACCTCCTGCACCCCCATTACTCCCCCCTCCTGCCATCCAACCTGAGCTTAAGGTCTGTGTGGAGGACGTGAGCCAAGTCTTCAAAAAACAGAAGACTAGGAAAGCCTCAGGCCCAGACGGCATCTCATCTGCTTGTTTAAAAGCCTGCGCTGACCAACTGGCCCCGGTCTTCACGCAGATCTTCAATAGATCATTGGAGCAGTGTGAAGTTCCCTGCTGCTTCAAACGCTCCACTATCATTCCTGTCCCCAAAAAAACCCAAAATCACTGGACTTAATGACTACAGACCTGTCGCTCTCACGTCTGTGGTCATGAAGTCGTTTGAAAGACTGGTGCTGGCCCACCTGAAGGACATCACTGGACCCCTGCTGGATCCCTTTCAGTTTGCTTACAGAGCAAACAGGTCTGTGGATGATGCAGTCAACATGGGACTGCATTATATCCTGCAACATCTCGACAGACCAGGGACTTATGCAAGGATCCTCTTTGTGGACTTCAGTTCGGCCTTCAATACCATCATGCCTGGTCTTCTCACAGCCAAACTGTCCCAGCTCTCCATACCATCCTCGATCTGTCAGTGGATCACCAGCTTCCTGACGAACCGGCAGCAGCGAGTGAGACTGGGGAAACACACATCCAGGACTCTCACCACCAGCACTGGCGCCCCTCAAGGGTGCGTTCTCTCCCCACTGCTCTTCTCCCTGTACACTAATGACTGCACTTCTAAAGACCCCTCTGTCAAGCTCCTGAAATTTGCAGACGACACCACTGTCATCGGTCTCATCCGAAACGGTGACGAGTCTGCTTACAGACTGGAGGTTGAACAGCTGGCTGTCTGGTGCAGTTATAACAACCTTGAGCTGAACACGCTCAAAACAGTGGAGATGATCGTGGACTTCAGGAGGAACAGCCCAGCACTCCCCCCACTCACCATCATGAACAGCACTGTGGAAGCAGTGGAGTCATTCAGGTTCCTGGGCACTTCCATCTCTCAGGACCTGAAGTGGGACAATCACATTGACTCCACTGTGAAAAAGGCCCAGCAGAGACTGTACTTCCTTCGCCAGCTGAGGAAGTTCAACTTGCCACAGGAGCTGCTGATTCAGTTCTACTCAGCCGTCATTGAGTCTGTCTTATGCACTTCCATCACTGTCTGGTTTGGTTCAGCTACCAAATCAGACATCAGGAGACTACAACGGACAGTCCGGACTGCGGAGAGGATTATTGGTGCCCCCCTGCCAACCCTCCAGGACCTGTACTCTTCCAGAGTGAGGAAGAGAGCAGGTAAAATCACCACAGACTCCACTCACCCTGGACACCTCCTGTTTGAACTGTTACCGTCAAGACGGAGACTCAGATCACTGGCCACAAGAACATCTCGGCACAGGAACAGTTTCTTCCCACAGGCCATTTCCCTCCTGAACAGTTAACACTCCTCCCAAGGCATATGCCTGTAAGTGCAATACTCCCACTGTTTAGTGCAATATCTTAAAAATTCAGGTGATATTTATATTTATATTTATTCATACTACACAAAATACTGTAAATATGTTCATAATCTGTAAATGTTTATTCTGACAAAACCCAACTGTGACCATATATTTTTATAGTATTTTCATATTTTTTATAATTTTATTTGTAGAATTTGTATTACTATTTGTATTACTATTACTTGTTGTATCTGTATTTGTATATGTGCACTGGAAGCTTCAGTACCAAGGAAAATTCCTTGTGTGTGCAAGCACACTTGGCAATAAAGCTCTTTCTGATTCTGATTCCGATTAGCAGTGACTGAAATACAGTATTGGTAATGACAATTAAAAAGAAATGTACAATGGAAAAAATGTAGGCCTACAATGCAAAAAACAAAATAGGCCTACATTAAAACTATATTAATAATCACTAACTTACAATCTCAACTTTGGTGGTGATACTGATTTTTTTTACTCACGCATGAATCATGTTATGACAATCAAATGTATTTTTATTGAAGATTATAAACAAACAAAGTAATTAAATAATAAAAAAAATAATTAAATGCACATAGCCCATACCAGTCATTCTCTGCCCATACATAGACTACAAAAAAAAAAGGAAATCACTTCCGGAAGAGAGTTATAAAGTGGGCGGAGTCTATCTCTCAGCGGAAGGCGACGTTACAACAGTGAAAGTAAAACTAAACTCTGCGCAATATTCATTTTATAATCATTTTAAGTTCTACATTAATTCGGCAAAGTGAGTTGCGAAAGTTTTGTAAACAACGTTACCGGAGAGACAATATCAGTACATGTGGAGGAACCTGAGAACATGACCGGTGGAGAGATCAGAAGAGTCGATGATGGCGCAGCTCAAAGTAGGTCCAACTCTTCAGAGTTATGTGTTAAAGTAACACTATGTAGTTTTTCAACCTTCATTATATATTTCCAAGACCCTTGTGATGGTACATCGACTTACAATAGGTTGAATGACACGTCTGCCATAGCCTGACAGTGTCTGTATCGCTTTTACTGGCACTATGTAACTTCGGGTTTCGGGTAGGAACCCGAGCACAAAAAAAACTACAAAATTCGACTGCTTTACGGCATACGTCACTTCCCCCACTTCCTCAGATTCTGACGTGAGAGCCCAACTAGCGTTTTGATACCCGCCTGTATGTTGTTGTCATGACCGAAGCAACAACTAAAAGGAAGAAGGCAAAGGTTTTGTCAGAGGAGACTAAAAGAAGAAAAAGGGAGAGTAACAACTTAAAAGACCAGACGAGGATCAATATTGGAGGGAGAGCAAGACAGTTTGAAGACGGTGAGAGTGCGCGCGCGCGACCGGCTCTCTCTCTCTATGCTCGTTCTTTCAGTAACATGAACCCTGTCACAAGCGCAGCAGTCAGTCATCTATAAAGTGTTTATACATTTATAAATAAATCAGGGAGTCAGGGAGCTGACTATTGCGCGAAATGTAAAAGGCTGAATAACATGGCCTGGCCATGTTACGGAATCTATCTGGTCCTCCATTTATCTTCATGAATCAAGTAATGCTAGTAGAGTAGCGAATTATCAATCTGGTAGCTACACTAACATGCTAGTTTACGATGGTTATAATAAATAATCTTTCAGGATAACTATCCTAATGTCTGCAGGCTGATATGTTTGTGTATTTATTTTTCTGGTGAAAGTGTCTTGCCTCTGGCTATAATGCAAATCGATTTTCAAATTTGCATATTCATCTATGGTAGCTTGATATTATAATATTGACGATATATGGCTATTACCTACCACACAAACATTGAATTGAATTAGCATATCCGTTATGTAAAACAGTAACGTTAGACAATAGGCTACTATAATGACGCTGTCTTGTAAACGTGAGCTACGCGATCTTTTGACGTTTGAAAAAAATAAAACCCATGAAATTATATTCATATGACATGCTGAAATATATGCCAATGTACCTGGGATGAAGACATTTCACACGCAACACTGGCAGTCTGCCCGCGAGAACTCAAGACAGTATCGGCTTGTCAACAAATGCACACGTGTATCGCCTGGTGTAACCATGACAGATTTTATGACGTAGTAGAAGACAATACTGTTTCCCAACTGTAGGGGGACCCCGAGAGCAAAAACCGCAAAAACGACATAGTGTTGCTTTAATATCCTTGTGTGTTTCTGTGACTCATTTAATAATAACATTAATTATTCTTATATGCGAAATTGATATAAACAGGAAAAACTCCGCTCTGATCGACCGAAAGACGCTGAACTACAAGAAGATTTTATGAAATAACATCTGTAGGCTATATGATATTTATAGTAAAACTGTGTTAATTACAGGAAAAGCCTCTTAATGATGAAATGATCGTGTTCAGCTCTTAATGAGGATTATACACTGATGTTTACTGTTCCTCACGCATTCGTTGTGTTTATAGGTGAAAATGACAGACCATTCTCCAAAACCAGAAAACAGGAGGATTGTGATAAACATAAATCTTCACTGCTTATGGTTGGAGGTCTAAGAGGTAAAAACAGTTCATTTATAATCTTTAATCTGACCTTCATGTCGTCACTGAAGACAAACACTTGTTTTCTCTGTGATTTTATATGAATAATTCTTCAGTGAATTCTGTTCTTAAACTGAAAGTCTATGTATATTGTATTATTGTATGTCATTATTAATATCTGTGACACATTTAAACCCCACAGAGGAACAGTGTCGAGTGTCAGTGTATGATCACAGTTTTAACCAGGATTTTATAATAACAGGGAACGTTCTGGAGATTCTCCAGATTATGAGCAAACATTCTTCCAGTAACATTAAACATTTCTGCTCTTTAAAATAATGTTCTGAAAACATCAGCACAAAAAAACATTATTTATATACAGGTCCTTCTCAAAAAATTAGCATATTGTGATAAAGTTCATTATTTTCCATAATGTAATGATAAAAATTAAACTTTCATATATTTTAGATTCATTGCACACCAACTGAAATATTTCAGGTCTTTTATTGTTTTAATACTGATGATTTTGGCATACAGCTCATGAAAACCCAAAATTCCTATCTCAAAAAATTAGCATATCATGAAAAGGTTCTCTAAACGAGCTATTAACCTAATCATCTGAATCAACTAATTAACTCTAAACACCTGCAAAAGATTCCTGAGGCTTTTAAAAACTCCCAGCCTGTTTCATTACTCAAAACCGCAATCATGGGTAAGACTGCCGACCTGACTGCTGTCCAGAAGGCCATCATTGACACCCTCAAGCAAGAGGGTAAGACACAGAAAGAAATTGCGGCGTGGCATGGAGGCAATCAGCCTGTGGCACTGCTGAGGTGTTATGGAGGCCCAGGATGCTTCGATAGCGGCCTTAAGCTCATCCAGAGTGTTGGGTCTTGCGTCTCTCAACTTTCTCTTCACAATATCCCACAGATTCTCTATGGGGTTCAGGTCAGGAGAGTTGGCAGGCCAATTGAGCACAGTAATACCATGGTCAGTAAACCATTTACCAGTGGTTTTGGCACTGTGAGCAGGTGCCAGGTCGTGCTGAAAAATGAAATCTTCATCTCCATAAAGCTTTTCAGCAGATGGAAGCATGAAGTGCTCCAAAATCTCCTGATAGCTAGCTGCATTGACCCTGCCCTTGATAAAACACAGTGGACCAACACCAGCAGCTGACATGGCACCCCAGACCATCACTGACTGTGGATACTCCAGTGCTGCTTCTCTGTAGCCCAGGTCAGGCGCTTCTGCCGCTGTTTCTGGTTCAAAAGTGGCTTGACCTGGGGAATGCGGCACCTGTAGCCCATTTCCTGCACACGCCTGTGCACGGTGGCTCTGGATGTTTCTACTCCAGACTCAGTCCACTGCTTCCGCAGGGCCCCCAAGGTCTGGAATCGGTCCTTCTCCACAATCTTCCTCAGGGTCCGGTCACCTCTTCTCGTTGTGCAGCGTTTTTTGCCACACTTTTTCCTTCCCACAGACTTCCCACTGAGGTGCCTTGATACAGCACTCTGGGAACAGCCTATTTGTTCAGAAATTTCTTTCTGTGTCTTACCCTCTTGCTTGAGGGTGTCAATGATGGCCTTCTGGACAGCAGTCAGGTCGGCAGTCTTACCCATGATTGCGGTTTTGAGTAATGAAACAGGCTGGGAGTTTTTAAAAGCCTCAGGAATCTTTTGCAGGTGTTTAGAGTTAATTAGTTGATTCAGATGATTAGGTTAATAGCTCGTTTAGAGACCCTTTTCATGATATGCTAATTTTTTGAGATAGGAATTTTGGGTTTTCATGAGCTGTATGCCAAAATCATCAGTATTAAAACAATAAAAGACCTGAAATATTTCAGTTGGTGTGCAATGAATCTAAAATATATGAAAGTTTAATTTTTATCATTACATTATGGAAAATAATGAACTTTATCACAATATGCTAATTTTTTGAGAAGGACCTGTATTGTTCATGGGACTTTTTCTGAAAGCTTTCAGTTGGTTGTTTGGCTCGTGTTTTTTAAATATTAATACTTGTTATTTGTTTCAAAACAATCAAAAGTAACTTTCTCATAATGTTTGTAAAATTATAATATGGACCGTTCTCTTAATGTTTTGCTGACGTTCACATAAACATGAATAATATTTTTAAAACAATAAAAAAAGACATTCAGAAATAATGTTTTCATAAATGTTAGCAAACGTTCTGAACATTTCTTTGTTTACTGGAAAGATTTAATGATTTATGGCGACTTCTCAAAATCAGGCCGTTATAATAACACACTCTCTATGAGACATTTATGATTGACACTTCTCTGCTTATGAGCATTAACAGTGGAAAAGTTTTGTTTGTGAAGAAAAGTTCAGTTTGTGTCTATATAACAATGCACAGAAATGAACAATTATCCCACATATCCTCTACATAATATACATGTAAACTTTATGATGATGAGTGTAAAACATGTTGAATTATTGATCCTTCACACAATTAAAGTTAAAGGTTCAGATTGACAGATTCATGACACGATATTATTCAGTTTCTGACGGATGTTTTGTTGTTCTGCTGCACATCATCTCTCACAGGACGACTTTCCAGTACCGGATCTACTATATCTACTGGATCTACTGGATCTAATGAACTAGACAGGCCCACAATGCAGCAGGAGAAACACAGTAAATAATATTGCTTTTTGTAATTCAGCCTCACATAATCATAATCATCACATCAATATAATTATACTGTGAGCTGATCAGTTATAGTTCAAATTTACTACTATAACATTCACTATCATATTCTCAAATCAGCCTCTGAAAGTAAAATATTTCATGGCAATTAATTAATAATGGACACCTCGTGAAAATATGCTAACAGGGAATGTTCTGGGAAGATTCTCTCAAAGTTATGAACAATCGTTCTTACAGTAACATTAAACATTTCTGGTCTTTAATAATGTTCTCTAAACATCAGCACAAAAACATTATTTATACATCATTAATGGAACTTTTTTCTGAAAGCTTTCAGTTGGTTGTTTGGCTTATTTATTTCATAATGTTTGTAAAATTATAATATGGAACGTTCTCTTAATGTTTTCCTGTTATCTCTGTAAATCTGCTTTGAAACACTCTGTATTGTAAAAAGTGCTGTATAAATAAAGGTGACTTGACTTGATTTTGTGAACTTTGTGTGTATTTGTCAGTTTAAGCACAATAAGACGTAAAAGAGAACTTAGTTTAGTACTCTCGGGACGCTCCGCCTGACTCCAGCTTTCTGTGCTCGTGCTATCACTACTATCATTACATATAGGGAAACTAACTTATATCACTGATATATGACAATATGCATAAAAAGTTAAAAGAAAAGCAGAGACTTCAGTTTGTAACCAGCGCACAGAAAGCATGTAGCTCGAATAGGAATAAATCAATATACTTTAACTCACCAATCCTTCTGGTTCTTATAAAGTGATGATTGGTCTGATCACGTGTGTGCCTGAAATGTGCAGCCGCTGTTACGACTGAGCACATCGACCTTCTGATCCAATAACCAGAAGTGAAATAGAATATGATAGAAGAGATGGATTACATTGACTTAAGTGAAGCATGAAAAATGCAATGTTCAAAATATAATTCACTTAATTAAAATCACTTGGAATGGATGACTAAGTCCTGGCAATGGGTGAAAATAAGCTTTATGATCAGTGGTGTCATGCCCATTCAAAGTGCCCCCTCAGATTTTTCCTCCCTGATAATTTTTTTGTCACAACTTTATTCCTATTATGCTTCATAATTACCAGAGCCTATAACGACTCAAATGTATTCTTCTGGATGTGTAATAAATCGGTCAGCATCAGTCCGCCCCTTTTTCCTAATATGTGTCTGTGTATATCAAATCTAGAGCGCTACGCGCGTAGCGCTCTAGAATCTTTGCTGTGTATGTTCAAGCAACGCACTCGTCTCGCATGTTGAGCTGGCAATGTTTTACAGATGGTCTTGAAGTGGTAAGTGGGCAAAGCAACAAATCGGCATTGAATTAGTTATCGGATGATATTAAAAGGTAGTGGTATTATTATGTCCCTTGCCGCTCACCGTACATGCTAACCTAAGCTAGCCATTTTTTTCTTGTGTTGAATCCATAGAAAAAATATGGACGTAGTGTCCGTGACGTCACCCGTAGTGTTTCTGAAGAGCGTTTTTGAACCCTAAAGTGGGCGGAGCCGGCGTCGCCATCTTGGCAGCGTCACTCCCGGATAACAGAGGCAAAGAGGCAAAGAGGCGGGCTTGGGTGGAGCTGAGACCACGCCCCCTAGCTCAAGTGATCGAGTTAGCTCAGGCTAAGAAGCTAATGCTATATGCTACTGGCCTCGCGCTACAGTGACAGCTGACTTGAAGAAGTAAAGCCAATAGTTGAAGTTCATGTTTTTGCCCTTCGAAATACTATAATAGTTAAAGACATAGCTAAAGTGAGATATTGTGATGCATTATTATTCTGCTAGTTAAAAATGTATTATCATGCAGTAACTTACAATATTAAGTGATTCATGCTCATGCATGTCAGTCAGCGCCGCATCGCATGTCAAGTTCGTAGAAAGCTTTATTCATATTCAGTCCATTTTAAATTCTGATTTTGGCCGCCTCTCAAATCAGTCAAACCAAAAATATTACCTCAGAAGTTCAAGTAAACGCGCTAGAAAGCCGCGCTCATTCAAGGGTGTGCATTTATTGCGTGGACGGAGAAAGCACTGACACTGCAGGATTTCATCTGACGGTACATTTTATTTAACACTAAAAAGTTAAATAAGCATATATAGTATATGTGTTCCGTGAGAGCAACGGTAGCGCAGAACGAGTGTCTATATCTACAAACGTTCTTAAATCTGAATACTCCAAAAAGCAACGAAATTGTCAGACATCCATGAATGCATGTTCACAGAGGAAAACAACTGAAGAACAGCGCTGGTTGATCTCTCGATAGTCGACAACGACGGAATCCAACGACGTGGGCGAAGGTTTAATGCGTGTATTAAATTGTATGAAATAATCCAGAAAAAAGCGCAAACACGGCAGAGATGTTAAGTTCAGCGGCGGGAATTAGCTCAGGTGACGTGACGCTAACAGACAAACGGCTAGCAGAGACCAGCGGCAATTCACCTGTCACTCAAGTGGCCACGCCCTTAATTATGCAGAACTTTAAGACTTAATATAATGTAAACGGGTGAGTTATAAAAAAAATTCACCCCCCTCACAGTCGTCATGAAGGGCAAAATGAGCTATATAGCTCAAAACCACTTTTTGCACCAGGCTGTAAACATGTTTTTTCTGCTGTAATGTTGGGCTTTTTAACATGGGGGAGATACAGATTTGACTCACTTTTGCATCCAGCCTCAAGCGGCCAGTCGGTGAACTGCAGTTTAATTCACTTCCGTGTTGGTTTCAGGGAGAGGCCGCTTAGTTGCATCGGAGAAAGACATGAATGAATGAAGGCGATAAATGTTTTTGATGAAAGTAATGTTTGAAGAGAGAATAAAAGTTTTACTTCACAAATTCATATATATACAACAGTTTATAATAAATTTTAAGAGATTAAATTTTGAGGCGTCCATCAAACATATTAATAGCTGCAGACTTACTATAAAAAATTAGTAAGTCTGAAGACTTTCCTAACAAAATTACTACCTACAGAATTGAACTTTTCTTTTCAAAACACGTACTTCTGGTTGCTGGATCAGAAGGTCGATGTGCTCAGTCGTAACAGCGGCTGCACATTTCACGCACACACGTGATCAGACCAGTCATCACGTTGCAAGAACCAGAAGGATCGACGAATGAATGTTCATTGATTTGTTCCTATTCAAGCTACAGGCTTTCTGTGCGCTGGTTACAAACTGAAGTCTCTGCTTTTCCTTTTAATATTTGATACATATTGTCATTTATAAGTAAAATAAGTTAGTTATAGTTTCCCTATATGTAATGATAGTAGTGTGTGTATATATGAACATATAATGCAGACAGAGTTAGCGAGAATTTAATCATATTCATGAGAGGAGCATGCTGGGAACTTTGGATTGGTCGGCTCCTCAACCCTTTACCGGATAAAACGTGGTCACGTGACTGAAGGCTCCAGGAAGTTTTCGAAGCACCTCATTAATATTCATGAGCACGCCTCCGCCATAGTAGGCTAGTCGAGGGCGCTGAACCGAGCCGCGTGAATTATATCTCCATGGCTGCTCTTTTAGTTACAAAATGCTGCGGAATCTTCGTGTGTTGTTCGTCTGCACGCTGTTAGTCTTCTGCTCAGTGCTCTACATATTTAATCAGCTGGTGTCGTCACTGGAGAGCGCGAATCAACAGTCGCGAGCGCAGCGGACACGCGCAGTGGATCCAGGCCTGAGTGAGCGCGCGCACGATGACAGGTATGTAAACAAAACCACACTCGATGTTCAAAATCAACCTCACAACAAAACTACACACATTTACTGCACTAACTACCTCACGACAACACAGAATACAGCTCATAAATACTGGTTTGTTATGTGAAATGACCAGATAGTCGTTATAAATAAGGGAATTCTCAACGAAAGTAGCCTTTATGAGTAATTTAGTGCGGCTAGTGCTTATTTCAGGGTGTTTTGTCAATTTTAACAATTATTTGGGATGGATTTCTGGTCATTTAGCCTTATTGTGTACTATTAATGGATATATATATTAGTCACGCTGATTTTTCTTGCTTAACTTCGGCTAATATCTAATTAATTTTCATAAATTTCCTTGATAGTAGTAGCCAGCCGTTAATTCGCCCGCTGGTTAACACCCGCCTACCGGTATGACCTTTCAGCCAATCAGCGACGCCTACTGGGCGAACGTCATGTTACGTGATTAATATTCAGGAGTCAGGTCATCTTGAGTTCATTTGGCATGTTCCTTAAGACATGTTTCCATTTTATTATTATTATTCTCATTATTTGTGGTGTATTCACCGCTGAATGAATCAATAGTGATTTTGACTTTATTTTTGTTGTTAGTACAGGGCTTTTCATTTTTGTTTAAATCAGCTTTATATTTCATGTATAAAGACCCAATTTAGACTAATTTTAAATACTGTACCAATTAAAAATATTATTTGGAAAATATTTAGTTTCTATTAAGTTACATGATTGTTGTTGTTTTTTTACTCTAGTACTTGCTAGATTTATTTATGTATTATCTATTCATTTTAATCAGATTTTGGTTGTTTACTTAATATGCTAATCTTTTTTTATTATATATATATATATATATAATTATTATCTTTATATATATTATTGTTTTTTTTATCATTTTTTTAAATAATTTTGATTTATTTCTTTATATATATATATATATATATATATATATATATATATATATATATATACAGTTTGTTTCTAAACTCTTCCCTGGACCCCAGTTTGAAAGCCCCTGTGTTATGCAGTTTATGAATCTGTTCTATATTGATTTATCTGGGTGCACAGGCTGGTTATGCTCAGGTACAGAGGTTGTTGATGCGTCTGAGGTTGTTAACCCCGTTGGCCTGAGCTGAAGGTGTTCATGAAGAGCGTGTGTGTGTGTGTGTGTGTGTGTGTGTGCCGGCAGGTGTGACTCGGGCCCGGTCTCTCGCTGGGAGCCGTACGGGAGACTCCCGGCTCCGGTGTGCGAAGACCCGCTGGACGGACACGGCTCATAGGTAGGCTCTCCATGGGTCTCAGGCTTCAGCTCTGTTCTCAGTGTGGAGCAGATCCAGCTCCATGTGAACGTACACACTCCCAGTGGGCGCTGACCTCTGACCTGTGTGCTGACCTCTGACCTGTGTGCTGACCTGTGCTGTTGGCCTGTGTGCTGACCTCTGGCCTGTGCTTTTGACCCGTGTTCTGACTAGGGATGCACCGAAATGAAAATTCTTGGCCGAAACCGAAAACCGAAAAAGAGGAAACCAAGGCCGAAAACCGAAACACCGAAAGAAATTATGCCAATTATTAGTACCATTGCATTTATGGCTATGACTGTGTACTAACTTTACTAAAATCAAGTCATTGCAATTGCATAAATTAATATTAACGTTTCAAAGAATAAATCAATTACAAATTATGCTAATATTTATTTAGCACATTGCAACAATGTACAGTATAAAATAAAATTCAAACTAAAATGTTTAACTTGTCCCCACTCATGTGTACATTAAATAATAATGTACAGGCCTACTGGCCTGCAGAAAGGTTTTAAAATTAAATGTTCTCTCATAAAACACAGTGCATTTAGGTCAAGTGCATTTAAAATGTTCTCTCTGTAGGAAACTTCCTTGCCTTTTCAAAACCGTCCGGCACAGACGGAGTGGGCGCGCTCGGAGGCATTTTCCTTTTCTGTGCCGCGTTCCTCTCATATTCAGCGTAGCGATCGGAATGTTTGGATTTCAGGTGATAAATTAAACCCGACGTGGAGAAAGTCTTTGTAGATGCACCCCAGGGTTTCCCATACGTTCATTTATTTGTGGTGGCCCGCCACAATACCAATGCCGACCGCCACACATTGATTTTCGATTGTTTTTTAATTAATTTTTTTACTAAGCCTATTTAAAATCGTATTTGATTGCAGAGCGCCGTAGCGCATTCGCGCAGCACTACCTCTCGCTCGTCCCTTTCTCTCTCTCTCACTCACCCGTACCTCTCGCGCTCTCTCTCTCTCACGCGCTCTCTCTCTCAGAATCAGAATCAGAATCAGAATCAGAAAGAGCTTTATTGCCAAGTGTGCTTGCACACACAAGGAATTTGTTTTGGTACTGAGGCTTCCAGTGGACATATACAAATACAAATACAACAAGAAACATAATACTACAAATTATAAGAATAAAAATAAAAATATAAATATATGAGTATCACAGTTGGGTTTAGTCAGAATAGACATTTTCAGATTTACAGATTATGAACTATGAACATATTTACAGTGTTTTGAATACTATAAATAAAAAATCTACATATAAGTTAACCTGAGTTGTACGATATTGCACTAAACAGTGGGAGTATTGCACTTAAAGGCATATGCCTTGTGAGGAGTGTTAACTGTTCAGGAGGGAAATGGCCTGTGGGAAGAAACTGTCCCTGTGCCGAGATGTTCTTGTGGCCAGTGATCTGAGTCTCCGTCTTGACGGTAACAGTTCAAACAGGAGGTGTCCAGGGTGAGTGGAGTCTGTGATGATTTTACCTGCTCTCTTCCTCACTCTGGAAGAGTACAGGTCCTGGAGGGATGGCAGTGGGGCACCAATAATCCTCTCCGCAGTCCGGACTGTCCGTTGTAGTCTCCTGATGTCTGATTTGGTAGCTGAACCAAACCAGACAGTGATGGAAGTGCATAAGACAGACTCAATGACGGCTGAGTAGAACTGAATCAGCAGCTCCTGTGGCAAGTTGAACTTCCTCAGCTGGCGAAGGAAGTACAGTCTCTGCTGGGCCTTTTTCACAGTGGAGTCAATGTGATTGTCCCACTTCAGGTCCTGAGAGATGATAGTGCCCAGGAACCTGAATGACTCCACTGCTTCCACAGTGCTGTTCATGATGATGAGTGGGGGGAGTGCTGGGCTGTTCCTCCTGAAGTCCACGATCATCTCCACTGTTTTGAGCGTGTTCAGCTCAAGGTTGTTGTAACTGCACCAGACAGCCAGCTGTTCAACCTCCAGTCTGTAAGCAGACTCGTCACCGTTTTGGATGAGACCGATGACAGTGGTGTCGTCGGCAAATTTCAGGAGCTTGACAGTGGGGTCTTTAGAAGTGCAGTCATTAGTGTACAGGGAGAAGAGCAGTGGGGAGAGAACGCACCCTTGAGGGGCGCCAGTGCTGGTGGTGAGAGTCCTGGATGTGTGTTTCCCCAGTCTCACTCGCTGCTGCCGGTCCGTCAGGAAGCTGGTGATCCACTGACAGATCGAGGATGGTATGGAGAGCTGGGTCAGTTTGGCTGTGAGAAGACCAGGCATGATGGTATTGAAGGCCGAACTGAAGTCCACAAATAAGATCCTTGCATAAGTCCCTGGTCTGTCGAGATGTTGCAGGATATAATGCAGTCCCATGTTGACTGCATCATCCACAGACCTGTTTGCTCTGTAAGCAAACTGAAAGGGATCCAGCAGGGGTCCAGTGATGTCCTTCAGGTGGGCCAACACCAGTCTTTCAAACGACTTCATGACCACAGACGTGAGAGCGACAGGTCTGTAGTCATTAAGTCCAGTGATTTTGTTTTTTTTGGGGACAGGAATGATAGTGGAGCGTTTGAAGCAGCAGGGAACTTCACACTGCTCCAATGATCTATTGAAGATCTGCGTGAAGACCGGGGCCAGTTGGTCAGCGCAGGCTTTTAAACAAGCAGATGAGATGCTGTCTGGGCCTGAGGCTTTCCTAGTCTTCTGTTTTTTGAAGACTCGGCTCACGTCCTCCACACAGACCTTAAGCTCAGGTTGGATGGCAGGAGGGGGGAGTAATGGGAGTGCAGGAGGTGATGGTGAATGTGTGAAGTGCAGGTTAGAGCCGGTGTGTGGTGTGAATGAGGGTTTTTCAAACCTGCAATAAAATGAATTTAAATCGTCAGCCTCTCACTCACTCTCTCCCCCCGGATTTTCGGCATTACATGTTTTGCAAATCGCTGTCCGTGGAAATACTGAAATACGTCCACACCGCAGACATGTTGCTTCAGACAAGCACGTGCAGGTCGCGGTTTTTGTTTGCGTCATCACAACATTTCCGCCGTATTGTTTCGGTGATAAAAGTCTTTCAGCCGAAAACCGAAAATGCACTTTTGGGCCATTTTCGGCCGAAAATATTCGGTGGCCGAATATTCGGTGCATCCCTAGTTCTGACCTCTGACCTGTGTGCGACCTGTGCTGTTGGCCTGTGTGCTGACCTCTGGCCTGTGCTTTTGACCCGTGTTCTGACCTCTGACCTGTGTGCGACCTGTGCTGTTGGCCTGTGTGTTGACCTCTGGCCTGTGCTTTTGACCCGTGTTCTGACCTCTGACCTGTGTGCGACCTGTGCTTTTGGCCTGTGTGCTGACCTCTGGCCTGTGTGCTGACCTCTAGCCTGTGTGCTGACCTCTGGCCTGTGTGCTGACCTCTGACCTGTGTGTTAGCTTCTGACCTGTGTGTTAGCCTGTGTGCTGACCTCTGGCCTGTTTGCTAACCTCTGACCTGTGTGTTAGCCTGTGTGCTGACCTCTGGCCTGTGTGCTGACCTCTGACCTCTGGCCTGTGCTGTTGTCCTGTGTGCTGACCTCTGACCTGTGCTGTTGTCCTGTGTGCTGACCTCTGGCCTGTACTGTTGTCCTGTGTGCTGACCTCTGGCCTGTGCTGTTGTCCTGTGTGCTGACCTCTGGCCTGTGCTGTTGTCCTGTGTGCTGACCTCTGACCTGTGCTGTTGTCCTGTGTGCTGACCTCTGGCCTGTACTGTTGTCCTGTGTGCTGACCTCTGGCCTGTGCTGTTGTCCTGTGTGCTGACCTCTGGCCTGTGCTGTTGTCCTGTGTGCTGACCTCTGGCCTGTGCTGTTGTCCTGTGTGCTGACCTCTGACCTGTGCTGTTGTCCTGTGTGCTGACCTCTGGGCTGTACTGTTGTCCTGTGTGCTAACCTCTGGCCTGTACTGTTGTCCTGTGTGCTGACCTCTGGCCTGTGATGTCCTGTGTGCTGACCTCTGGCCTGTGCTGACCTCTGGCCTGTACTGTTGTCCTGTGTGCTGACCTCTGGCCTGTGCTGTTGTCCTGTGTGCTGACCTCTGGCCTGTGCTGTTGTCCTGTGTGCTGACCTCTGGCCTGTGCTGTTGTCCTGTGTGCTGACCTCTGGCCTGTGCTGTTGTCCTGTGTGCTGACCTCTGGCCTGTGCTGTTGTCCTGTGTGCTGACCTCTGGCCTGTGATGTCCTGTGTGCTGACCTCTGGCCTGTACTGTTGTCCTGTGTGCTGACCTCTGGCCTGTGCTGTTGTCCTGTGTGCTGACCTCTGGCCTGTGCTGTTGTCCTGTGGGCTGACCTCTGGCCTGTGTGCTGACCTCTGACCTGTGTACTGACCTCTGGCCTGTGTGCTGACCTCTGACCTGTGTGCTGACCTCTGGCCTGTGTGCTGACCTCTGGCCTGTGTGCTGACCTCTGGCCTGTGCTGTTGTCCTGTGTGCTGACCTCTGACCTGTGTGCTGACCTCTGACCTGTGTACTGACCTCTGGCCTGTGTGCTGACCTCTGACCTGTGTGCTGACCTCTGGCCTGTGTGCTGACCTCTGGCCTGTGCTGTTGTCCTGTGTGCTGACCTCTGGCCTGTGTGCTGACCTCTGACCTGTGTACTGACCTCTGGCCTGTGTGCTGACCTCTGACCTGTGTGCTGAACTCTGGCCTGTGTGCTGACCTCTGGCCTGTGTGCTGACCTCTGACCTGTGTGCTGACCTCTGGCCTGTGTGCTGACCTCTGACCCTCTGGCCTGTGCTGTTGTCCTGTGTGCTGACCTCTGGCCTGTGATGTCCTGTGTGCTGACCTCTGGCCTGTGCTGTTGTCCTGTGTGCTGATCTCTGGCCTGTGCTGTTGTCCTGTGTGCTGACCTCTGGCCTGTGCTGTTGTCCTGTGTGCTGACCTCTGACCTGTCTGCGGTGCAGGTCCGGCTGGGATCCGGTGGGGCTGGCGGTGGTGGCGTGTGGCTCTCGGCTGGAGGAGACGCTGACGATGCTGAAGTCCGCTGTGCTGTTCAGCCGCAGAGATCTACACTTCCACATCTTCGCAGAAGACGAGCTGCATGCGGGCTTCACACACGCCGTGAGCTCCACTGACACACACACACACACACACACACACACACGAGATGTGCATACGGCACAATACACATGAAGAAACATTAGATGATGCTATTGTGCGTTTGAGAGATGATTTAATAGTGTTTCTGATTTCAACTTAAAGGGATAGTTCACCCAAAAATGATATTCTGTCATCATTTACACCCACACTGCTTTTCTTCCTCAGGCCCCATCCACACTACTACGTTTTAGTTTAGAAACAGAGACCTTTGTCTACGTTTGCTCCTCCCGTCCACACTAAAACGGCAAAAACGAAGACCTAAAACGGAGAAGTTTAGAAACGCTGCCGACCCCGTTTTGCGTTTTGAATCTGCGGAGGGCGTTTTAGTGAAGACGGGTCAAAACGGAGGACTTTAGAAACGATGACGCAGAGGCTCACGTGGATAACGAATTACAAGCGTTTCTGACTTTGATGTCTTTGCTAGCAGCTGTTGTGCAAGTAAATTGGTACCTTTCCAATATGTCGCCGTATTTGGTTTGCGACGACTCGCAGTCTGTTTTCTGCCGCCATGGCTGTTTTGTATTCCCTTGTAACTTCAAGTAAAAGTTCCACCTCGTCGTCGGTCCATGAAAAGAAATCTCTGGTCTTCGACATTGCTAATCTTTGCAGAGGTAACTTAGCTACTTTCTTCTTCGTCAAATCTGAGGAATAGTCAATCTGTTTCCTGTTTACACCGGCACGCGCACGCCCAGTGTAGGAGAATGGTGACGTGATCCGCGTTTTCAGTCGTTTTAATGTGGACGGAGATCAATTCTAATACGCAGCTGAAACGCTGGTGTGGACGGAGATTGTATTCGTTTTAATCCTCCGTTTCTAAACTAAAACGCAGTAGTGTGGATGGGGCCTCAGTGTTTCTGTCTTGTTTACAGTCCGAATATCTAAACATTCTTAAATCAAGAAGCATTTACTAGATGAGTGAAATACTATAAGATATTATGTCTTGTTTTCTGGGGGAAAAAATCTAAATGAAGTAAGTTTTTGCTTAAAACTAGAAAAATTCTTGTTTCCGTTTGAATTAACATTATTTTTCTTGCCCATCGGCAGATAATTTTTCTATTTTAAGCAAAAACTCACTTCATTTAGATTTCTTCTTATCCACAGTATTCCTGCGCCCCATGACGCTTTGCGCGAATTATGGGTGTAACATCCGTTAAGCTGTAAACAATCAGTGAAAGGCTCGCTCTATGAACGCAATAGGTTAAAAAAGTGTCACAATGAGATGACATTAATCTACTCACCCTTCAACCATCGAACATTAAAAGGAAATTTAAAAGTGTAAAAGCATCAACAAGGCAGAGAGCTGCACGGGTCCGATTTTGTAAATCCGCACCCGCCCGTACCCGCAGTGCTTAAAACCGCATCCGACCCGTTTTCCGACAGCAGCACTAATTAAAATCCGCAACCCGACCCGACCCGCTTAAAATAGAACCGAGACCCGACCCGCACCCGAAATAAAATCAGTTTAGCCAATCACATTATAGACACACTTTTTTCAAATTTGTATTACCTTTGGCGGCTTGCCTTAAGACAAGGACGACAGCCGAAGCTGTCAAAAAGCCGATAGCCTATACAGAACATGGTTAACGTTACCACAAAACAATGCAATTTCGTCTAGCACATCAGACAATTTCACACCACACATAGGCCTACTTAACAGTTTTAAATTAGACAATAACAACAGTGTACTGTAACAAAAGATACTGTTCGATAGAACTGGTGTTCGGTTTGTTACTGCAGGTATCTGCGTGCTTCCTCAGCGACGAAGTTCCATATTTTCGGCTATCGAACACGAAAACTTTAAGGCAGGTTTTGCATGCAGCAAAGCCTTTCACAATGTTGCTTTCTTCATCAGAGATGACTCCAAATTTCTCCCACACACTTGACTTGAGTTTCGATGAAGTATTGTCGACAACTTTATAATCTCCTCTAGCTATTTTTTTTTTCAACTCCTCACTATCCATCTAGACGACTCATGCAGCAGTTCGGGTGGTTGTGATTTTTTAAAAGTGAATGTAACGTTAGGCCTAGAGACTCATGGGAGGGCGCGGGCTCAAATAAACTAAAAACAAATATTTTATCAACTTGAAATACAGGCCAGGCATAGTTTTGTAGATGTGTTCCTAAAAATATGCATTTATTTTTACATTTGCACGTGACTGTTTTGAACCCGTGTTTAGACCCGCGTTTCCCCGTGTCCGACCCGACCCGCATCCGTATCCGACACAGTTGGATATTTTTCACCCGTTTGAGCAAAATTTGCGGGTCACCCGTCGGGTACCCGAACCCGTGCAGGACTCTGCAACAAGGTACTTTCAACAGACCAAATAACCCTAAAGCGCGAGTCTTTGGTTAAATAAAAAAAATTATGTTACCTTAATCAAAAATGTTAATTAACTTCAGCATAACGTGATACTATTTCAAAGTAATTTCCGTCATTTTGACAGATTATAAATTGCATTTACCTGTGAAAACAAACCTGAAAAGAGACGTGAGGATTTTGAGGAGAATAACGAGAGATTCTTCATGCATTCCAGTGAATTATTAATGGAATATATCGTAAATTAAATTTGGGAGAACAGACCACAAATGTGCAGTATATGTTGTCCTTTTTCATACATTTACTGCGGAATGCAAAGGGAAAAAAGAAAATAATCATGAGGAAAAGAAAGCAGCGACTGAAAAGAGCTCTTGCCATAGATGTTCTTATAAAATGTCACGTTAAAATACCAAGTATAACGTTATTCTCATGATGTCTGAAAATAAATCATGAAAGAAAATTGACAGCTCATCCAGTCAAAACTGACGGATCAGCTTTATTTGTAGGACAACCGATTTGAAATGATTTGTTTCAGCCTTTTTGAATGGAAGTTCCCCAAACCGGAAGTGCCGCCCATAATTCAAAACGCAGTAAGGTCGTCAGGAATAAGGTGGATAGCATTTTACTACTATCTTGATTTGCGAATTTTGTGTGCGTGTGTGCGTGTGTGTGCGTGTGTGTGCGTGTGTGTGTGTGTGTGCGTGTGTGTGTGTGTGTGTGTGTGTGTTGCAGCTGGACTCGTGGCCGCACAGGTTTCGCTCCCGGTTCCTCTACAGTGTTTATCCCGTCAGTTTCCCGAGTGAGAACGCCAGAGAGTGGAAGAGGCTCTTCAAGCCCTGCGCTTCCCAGAGACTCTTCATTCCTGTGAGTGCCTGAACCCAGCAGAACCACACACACACACACACACACACACACACACACACACACAAGCACGCACGCACGCATGCACACGCACACACACATACACACACACGCGCACACACACACACACGCACGCACACACACACACAGACACACGCACGCACACACATTCACACACGCACGCACACACGCCCACGCACGCACACACGCCCACGCACGCACACACAGACACACACACACACACGCACACACACAGACACAAGCACGCACACATACACACACGCACACGCACGCACGCACACGCAGACACAGACACACACACACACACACAGACACACACACGCACACACACACGCAGACGCACGCACACACACAGACACAAGCACGCACACACACACACACATACACACACGCGCGCACACACACGCACACGCACGCACACACACACACACACACACACAGACACACACACACACACACACACAGAGACGAACACGCATGCACTAGGGCTGGTCCGAATACCATTTTTTGAGCTTCGAAGCTTCGGTAGTAATGAACATCGAATATTCGAAGCTTCGGAAACGCTATATGTCTCAGACATCCCAAGTCTCCCGCATATTGATAGCGGCTCCCTGATGCCCGCAAATGAGTTAAAATCTCTCGGAATCTAGAACTCGCGAGCTCCAAACCGTGTAGCGCGCGCACACGACAGAGAGGGAGAGAGCGAGAGACCTTGCGTGTGTGTGCAAATTGTGTGTGCCTATTGAAGCACATGTAAGACCCCCCCACCCGTCAACAAAACCGAAAAGTCTTCTTGCAAGTTGGGATGTCTGTCTGTCCGTTTGCATTTTGATTATTTCGAGAACCGTTCATCCAAACGACTTCACAAGGGAGTGCAGTGTCATATTTGGTGCAATATAGATAGACAGGCGAGACGTTCAGAATTAATAAACTTTTAATAAACTACAGAACAGCGCGAGCGGGAAGCGGCGCGCCTCACGCGAGCAGAGCTTATATGCTCCGAGAACGGACACTGCACTAGTGATATAAAACACACACACACACACACACACACACACACACACACACACACACAGGTCTGTTAACTTAAGCAATATTTTTAATAAGGTAGTCTAATATTTTTCTCACTAACAAACTACTGACAAAGTAGGGTAGATTTAAATAAATAAAAACGAAATTCAAATAAATAAAAACGAAATTTAAATAAATAAAAAATAAAAACGAAATTTAAATAAATAAAAATGAAATTTAAATAAATAAAAATGAAATTTAAATAAATAAAAAATAAAAACGAAATTTAAATAAATAAAAAATAAAAACGAAATTTAAATAAATAAAAACAAAATTAAAGTATAGAAAAACTAAATTTTTCCTATATTTCACAGTAGATTAATTTAGATTGATAATAACGGGTAAAAAGGATAATACATTTTGTTTCTATTATTTTATTTTCCACAATGTCAAAGCAACGCAGCTTAACCCAAAACACAAGCTCAGACACACACTTCTGTCCACACACACTCCGCTGTTCTGCGCTCGAGCCGGAGAATACTCCCGTTGCAGGAACACTTTTAGTAGTCCAAGAAGAAGCAAATATATTTATTAAGTAGCTATAACAAAGTTATATGTTAAGTATTATATTGCACCAGATTTTATAGTGTAAAACATATTCAAGTGCGAATGAGAACCGTTTCGAGGGGGATGCCAGGTGTGCACAAAAAAAACTAATATTCGAATGTCACATTTTCAGATCGAATACCAACCCACCGAACGAATATTAGCAGCACACACACACACACACACACACACACACACACACACACACTTTTAGCTAAAGTTCTTGCTGTGTTTTTGTCATTTTATTATTTTTATATTTTTTTATATGCCTACACTACCAGTCAAATGTTTTAAACATTAAAATAATACTGCATTTATTTGATCAACAATACAGTAAAAATACAATAAAAATACCAACATATTTTTGAAAGAAGTCGTTTCTCTTCTGCATTTATTTGATGGAAAATGCAGTAAAAATTCTGAAATATTATGATTTAAAACAGCAGTTTTCTTTGTGAATATATAGTAAACACAAACACTTTCTCTTCAGTAAATCTGCCAGAATCCAGAAGATTTAACAGGATTAATTCTATACTAGGAGGTTTGAGTTCATATATATGACTATTAATATCTCGCTCCTCATCAGCATTTTATAATAAATAGCCTAGTATTTATGGAGTAACACAGAAATCATGTTATTATGTGTAACTGAAGCAGGATTGTTGCCATACTGTGAGTTAGTTTTGTGTAATGCACTTCATTCACTGCCGAACGTTTGGGATCGGTTAGATTTTTAATGTTTTTAAAAGAAGTCTCTTCTGCTCACCAAGGCTGATTAAAAATACAAAATATAATTATATATACAGTGATGTGAATAAGTTAGGACACCCATGCTAAAGTTGCCTAAAAAGAGGAATAAAAAATCATCTTTTGGAAATTGATCTTAATGGTGATGGGAATGTGATGATGTGGGATATTTTAATCCCAAAGGCCAAGGGAACTTTATCAGGATGCATAGTATCCCGGATCCATGAAATAACTGGCCTTTAAAAATAAAAATCTGCCTGTCTCTATGGGAGTTTAACATAGGGGTGTCCTGACTTATGCACCCTGTATTTTAAGGAAGAACATTTATTTATTTATGATACATTATTCATACACAAAGAAAATTGGTGTCCTTAAAGGTTGTTTTTTTTTTCTCATTTTTCTAATTAAGGCATTAAGATCAATTTCCAAAAGATGATTTTTTATTCCTCTTTTTAGGCAACTTTAGCATGGGTGTGTTCACTTATTCACATCACTCACTTTTGATGAATTTAATGCACCCTTGCTGAAATAATGTATTAATTTCTTTAAGTTCTTTTATATTCTCAATGACCCCAAACTTTTGAACGGTAGTGCAATGTTACAAAATATTCTATTTCAAATAAATGCTTTCAACACTGATAATAATCATAAATGTTTCTTGAGCATCAAATCATCATATTATAGTGATTTCTGAAGGATCATGTGACACTGAAGACTGGAGTAATGATGCTGAAAATTCAGCTTTGATCACAGGAATAAATTACACTTTACTATATATTCACATAGAAAACAGCTGATTTACATTATAATAATATTTCCAAATATTATTATTTATTTTTTTGTATTTTTAATAAAATAAATGCAGCATTGGTGAGCAGAAGAGACGTCCTCTTAAAACATGAAAGATCTGAGCGCTCTGAAACGTTTGCCGGCAGTGATTATGATGATATAGATGATATGAAGGAATGCTCTGAGTGTAAATCAGGGCTTAAAGTCAAAGTGAAATAAACTTTGCTCTGTCTACTTCCTTGAGGAATGTATTTTCAGTTGTGAATATGTGAGTTCACCCGAAGTGAGTTTGATGATAAGTCGTTTGATGTCGACTCTCAGCTTGAGCTCTGAAACTGATTTGTCTGCGACTCTTTGAAGTTTGCGTTTCGAATCCTGAGCAGAACTTTGTGGAAATGATCATTTTCCTCCGTTACAAAAGATTCTCAGAATAATGTTTTGCTGAGCGTCTGTGAAGCAGCCGGCCTGTTTCACAGCTATATATATATATATATATATATTCTTTTTTTTTCTCAGCTAGTTTTTTTTTTTTTTTTTTTTTTTAATTCTCAGCTGATTTTATTATTATTTAATTTTTTCTCAGCTGATTTTTTTATTTTTTTATTTTTTATTATTATTTCTCAGTTGATTTTCTTTTATTATTTAAAAAATATATATATGTTTGTCTTTCTCAGATGATGTTTTATTATTATAATTCAGCTGATTTTTTTAATATTTTATTATTTTTCAGCTGATTTTTATTATTATTTTTAAAAGAAATGTATTTTTCTCAGCTATTTTTTTATTATTTTTAATTATTATTATTTTTTCTCAGCTGATTTTTTTATTATTTAAAAAAAAATATATATATATATATATATATATATATATATATATATACCGTATTTGTCTTTCTCCGCTGTTTTTTTAAAACTTATTTTAAAAATTTTTTTTTTCTCAGCTGATTTTTAAAAAAAATATTATTATTTTTTTTATCATTATTATTATTATTATTTTTTCTCAGCTGATTTTTTATTATAAATTTTTTTTGTATTTCTCAGCTGATTTTTTATTATAAATTTTTTTTTGTATTTCTCAGCTGATTTTTTCAAATGATTTTGAATGATTCTGATGATCTGGTCTCCCTCAGCTGATTCTGCAGCATGTGGACTCAGTGCTGTACGTGGACACGGATGTGCTGTTCCTGCGCGCGGTGGAGGACGTGTGGCGGCTCCTGGCGGGGTTTAACGAGACCCATGTGGCGGCGATGGCCCCCGAACACGAGGAGCCGCGCATCGGCTGGTACAACCGCTTCTCTCGACACCCGTACCACGGTCACACCGGCCTCAACTCCGGCGTCATGCTCATGAACATGACACGCATCAGACACACACACTTCAAGGTCAGAAACACCTGTGATGAACATGACACGCATCAGACACACACACTTCAAGGTCAGAAACACCTGTGATGAACATGACACGCATCAGACACACACACTTCAAGGTCAGAAACACCTGTGATGAACATGACACGCATCAGACACACACACTTCAAGGTCAGAAACACCTGTGATGAACATGACACGCATCAGACACACACACTTCAAGGTCAGAAACACCTGTGATGAACATGACACGCATCAGACACACACACTTCAAGGTCAGAAACACCTGTGATGAACATGACACGCATCAGACACACACACTTCAAGGTCAGAAACACCTGTGATGAACATGACACACATCAGACACACACACTTCAAGGTCAGAAACACCTGTGATGAACATGACACGCATCAGACACACACACTTCAAGGTCAGAAACACCTGTGATGAACATGACACGCATCAGACACACACACTTCAAGGTCAGAAACACCTGTGATGAACATGACACGCATCAGACACACACACTTCAAGGTCAGAAACACCTGTGATGAACATGACACGCATCAGACACACACACTTCAAGGTCAGAAACACCTGTGATGAACATGACACGCATCAGACACACACACTTCAAGGTCAGAAACACCTGTGATGAACATGACACGCATCAGACACACACACTTCAAGGTCAGAAACACCTGTGATGAACATGACACGCATCAGACACACACACTTCAAGGTCAGAAACACCTGTGATGAACATGACACGCATCAGACACACACACTTCAAGGTCAGAAACACCTGTGATGAACATGACACGCATCAGACACACACACTTCAAGGTCAGAAACACCTGTGATGAACATGACACGCATCAGACACACACACTTCAAGGTCAGAAACACCTGTGATGAACATGACACGCATCAGACACACACACTTCAAGGTCAGAAACACCTGTGATGAACATGACACGCATCAGACACACACACTTCAAGGTCAGAAACACCTGTGATGAACATGACACGCATCAGACACACACACTTCAAGGTCAGAAACACCTGTGATGAACATGACACGCATCAGACACACACACTTCAAGGTCAGAAACACCTGTGATGAACATGACACGCATCAGACACACACACTTCAAGGTCAGAAACACCTGTGATGAACATGACACGCATCAGACACACACACTTCAAGGTCAGAAACACCTGTGATGAACATGACACGCATCAGACACACACACTTCAAGGTCAGAAACACCTGTGATGAACATGACACGCATCAGACACACACACTTCAAGGTCAGAAACACCTGTGATGAACATGACACGCATCAGACACACACACTTCAAGGTCAGAAACACCTGTGATGAACATGACACGCATCAGACACACACACTTCAAGGTCAGAAACACCTGTGATGAACATGACACGCATCAGACACACACACTTCAAGGTCAGAAACACCTGTGATGAACATGACACGCATCAGACACACACACTTCAAGGTCAGAAACACCTGTGATGAACATGACACGCATCAGACACACACACTTCAAGGTCAGAAACCCTGTGATGAACATGACACGCATCAGACACACACACTTCAAGGTCAGAAACACCTGTGATGAACATGACACGCATCAGACACACACACTTCAAGGTCAGAAACACCTGTGATGAACATGACACGCATCAGACACACACACTTCAAGGTCAGAAACACCTGTGATGAACATGACACGCATCAGACACACACACTTCAAGGTCAGAAACACCTGTGATGAACATGACACGCATCAGACACACACACTTCAAGGTCAGAAACACCTGTGATGAACATGACACGCATCAGACACACACACTTCAAGGTCAGAAACACCTGTGATGAACATGACACGCATCAGACACACACACTTCAAGGTCAGAAACACCTGTGATGAACATGACACGCATCAGACACACACACTTCAAGGTCAGAAACACCTGTGATGAACATGACACGCATCAGACACACACACTTCAAGGTCAGAAACACCTGTGATGAACATGACACGCATCAGACACACACACTTCAAGGTCAGAAACACCTGTGATGAACATGACACGCATCAGACACACACACTTCAAGGTCAGAAACACCTGTGATGAACATGACACGCATCAGACACACACACTTCAAGGTCAGAAACACCTGTGATGAACATGACACGCATCAGACACACACACTTCAAGGTCAGAAACTTTTGCTTACAAGATACATTTACTGGAGAAGAAGCAAAATGACAGAAGATATTTTGTTTTGTATATTAGTAAAGTATGATAATGAAGTGTGTGTGCACAGATGTCTGCCAGTGTCAGAGAATAAACTCAGTTCAGAGGGAAACAGATTTATCCGGTTTGATTGGAAAAGCTGTTTAACCGACACTGGAGAGTTAAAGCGGCAGAATAATTACAGTACAATCATAATCATTATCTATTGCCTCTCAATGCGTACACTTTCTCTTATATAAATGTCTAACACAAAACACATCTAACACATGCATTCTTATATATAAATGTATACTTTGTTGATAAAAACACATGCGTGTGTGAGCATCTCCAGCAGAGGTCGCTGTTGTGCTTCTGTTGCTCAGAGTGAATGATCTATTACTGTATTCTCATTACAGAAGTGCTTTATTCATTCATTTATTTGTCACACATGAGACTGAGCAAGAGTTAATATTATTATTATTATTATTATTATTATTATACATACATGCATACAAATGATTGATCTGCTTGACTGAATACAGGGAGGAAAAGGACTGTCATTCACTCAGTGTGTGTGTGTGTGTGTGTGTGTGTGTGTGTGTGTGTGTGTGTCACAGAATGACGTGGCAGCAGTGAGTCTGAAGTGGGCTGATCTACTGATGCCTCTGCTCAACAAATACAAGCTCAACATCACCTGGGGAGACCAAGACCTGCTGAACATCATCTTCCACTATAACCCAGGTACACAGGTCACATGATCACCGCATCATCACCAGTACAACTGGTCACATGATCACCGCATCATCATCAGGTACACAGGTCACATGATCACCAAGTACACAGGTCACATGATCACCACATCATCACCAGGTACACAGGTCACATGATCACCGCATCATCACCAATATAGGGAGGTCACATGATTACCGCATCATCACCAATATAGGGAGGTCAGTATTAATACAGGATTAAGGCAGTATATGCTCTCCAAGTATACAGTTTTAAGGTGGTATATGCTCTCCAAGTATACAGTTTTAAGGTGGTGTATATACTCTCCAAGTATCAGTTTTAAGGTGGTATATTCTTTCCCAGTATACAGTTTTAAGGCGGTATATACTCTCCAAGTATACAGTTTTAAGGTGGTATATGCTCTCCAAGTATACAGTTTTAAGGCAGTATATGCTCTCCAAGTATACAGTTTTAAGGCGGTATATACTCTCCAAGTATACAGTTTTAAGGTGGTATATGCTCTCCCAGTATACAGTATTAAGGCGGTATATACTCTCCCAGTATACAGTTTTAAGGCGGTATATACTCTCCCAGTATGCAGTATTAAGGCGGTATATACTCTCCCAGTAGTATCCAATTTTATGGTGGTATATACTCTCCCAGTATACAGTATTAAGGCGGTATATACTCTCCCAGTATACAGTTTTAAGGCGGTATATACTCTCCCAGTATACAGTTTTAAGGCGGTATATACTCTCCCAGTAGTATCCAATTTTAAGGTGGTATATACTCTCCCAGTATACAGTATTAAGGCGGTATATACTCTCCCAGTATACAGTTTTAAGGCGGTATATACTTTCCCAGTATACAGTATTAAGGCGGTATATACTCTCCCAGTAGTATCCAGTTTTAAGGCGGTATATACTCTCCCAGTATACAGTTTTAAGGTGGTATATACTCTCCCAGTATACAGTATTAAGGCGGTATATACTCTCCCAGTAGTATCCAGTTTTAAGGCGGTATATACTCTCCCAGTATCCGGTTTTAAGGCGGTATATACTCTCCCAGTATGCAGTATGAAGCGCAGTGTCCCGCTCTGAATCCCTCTCTCCGCATCCACAGAGACTCTGCTGGTGTTCCCGTGCCACTGGAACTACCGGCCCGATCACTGCATCTACGGCAGCAACTGCCCCCCCGCCGAACGCCACGGCGCTTACATTCTCCACGGCAACCGCGGCGCTTACCATGACGACCGGCAGCCGGCGTTCAGAGCCGTTTATGACGTCATCCAGCAGGTATGATCTGGGTTATGAGCGTTCATTAATATAGCGGTTTTCTGAAATTTTCTGAAGCTGAAATTTTCAGCATCAAATCATCATATTATACTGATTTCTGAAGGATCATGTGACACTGAAGACTGGAGTAATGATACTGAAAATTCAGCTTTGATCACTGGAATAAATTACACTTTACTATATATTCACATAGAAAACAGATATTTTACATTCTTAATAATATTTCATAATATTACTGTATTTTTCTTCAAACTTCTTTTAAAAATATTAAAAGTTTTCAATTAATTATGGTATTTTTACTGTAATTTTGATCAAATAAATGCAGCCTTTTATTTTAAAAATGTAAAAATCTTAAAGGTCCCATATTATACACTTTTCTGGAGTTTTATTTTAGGTTTCGATGTCCTTAAGAATATATATTTGTGGTATAAGTACCAAAAACCATTTCAATATATTTTTACAGCTCCTTTCTCAGGAGCTCTGCCAAGAACAGCTCGATTTTGGCTGTATATACTCTCTAAGTATACAGTTTTAAGGCGGTATATACTCTCCAAGTATACAGTTTTAAGGCGGTATATACTCTCCCAGTATACAGTTTTTAAGGCGGTATATACTCTCCCAGTATACAGTATTAAGGTGGTGTATACTCTCCCAGTATACAGTATTAAGGCGGTATATACTCTCCCAGTATACAGTATTAAGGCGGTATATACTCTCCCAGTATCCAGTTTTAAGGCGGTATATACTCTCCCAGTATACAGTATTAAGGTGGTATATAGACCTTATGCGCCAGAGAAACGAGGGCGCCGCCATCTTTAGAATATTGTCTTTGAACTTCCGTTTTTGCGGTCGCTCTTTATATTTCTATGGCATCGCTGTCCAGGAGTAATTAGCTGGTGAAGTTGATTTACTTATTGTAGAGTTAACGAAAGTTATCATGAGCATTGTAATGTTTATCATAAGCATTGTAAAGCATATGTCTTAACAAATAGACCTTGGAAATTTTTTAAACAAGCCGTTCATTCATAACTACGCAAGATCGCTGTGAAAATACAGACCGGAAGTCAAAAGACAACGAGCTCAGCGCTGAAAAGGGGCGGGGCTACATAAGGTCTATACTCTCCCAGTATACAGTATTAAGGTGGTGTAAACTCTCCCATTATACAGTATTAAGGTGGTATATACTCACAAATCACTGTTAATTCAACATAAAAGCAAGCATAGGCGACTACGTGCATGGTTTGGCATGACAGAAACAGTCAAGTAAAATAGAATAAATAGAGCAAAGTGCGCTCCCTTAATAATTCCTAAAAAGCTGAATCTCAGTTCATCACAATCTCACAAAGCTCTGTTATTATCAGTGAAGCTGACGGCATAGTTAATCTTTCATAATGTCAACACTTCGTTATAATCAGAGGATTTTCCAGCATGCAGAATTCAGCACTGAACAAAAACTCAGTTTTGAGCGGATCTTAAACGCATCTGATTGGCCCTTGCGTTGGAGAAATCAACATGCATGTCTGTGATTGGCTACACTGCTCAACGCTGCAAACACGTTATAGATAGAAACTCGTTCTGGCCTGTAAATCGTTTTTATTTAGTTTTAGTTATTCTTGTTGCTTTTGTGCAACATATGAATGACAATTTATTTGTTTTTAGATATTTTATTTTTAGATATTTCTATTTTGCGGAGTTTTATTCTCCCGCACACACACACACACACACACTCGCCATCAGATCCAGCTACTGTATGCAGGCTGTGTGCTTTTGTCCGTGGATTGACTGTTTACACACTTACACACTGCTATCATGAAAAGGCCAGGAAATTAAATTTTTGACAATATGGGACCTTTAATTATTCCAAACATTTGACTGGTAATGTTTAAAAAAAAATTCAAATTTAAAGTATTTATAAAAAATAATAGTAAAATGACAAAAACACACAACAAAATTACTAAAACATTAGCTAAAATTAAAATGTAAACAGAAAATATTAATACAAATGTAAATAACTGGCTATGATCCAAGGGCTTAATATTTCATTTTCAGTGGTCAGAACTGTTCATTTTTATATTATCCAGGTTTATTTTGCGGTTATCTTCAGTTCCTCTCGTCTCCCGCCGAGAGTTCAATATCCGGATGTGTGATTTCATTAGGCTCGTTTGTGTAACTCATAAAACATAATTAACCGCTGTTAATGTGGGAGTTCCTCTGGGTGTGTGTGTGTGTGTGTCCGGATCACACCTGCTCAGGTGATCTGATGGTCCCGGGACACACACTCTCCCGCACTCGTGTTTCTCCTCAGTATGTGTGTGTGTGTGTGTGTGTGTGTGTGTGTGTGTCTCTTCTCCTCGTCTGGACCGGTTTAGGTGCCAGGGATTTTCCGAATCCAACTGGCAACATTGTGATATCAGGATTTGTTTGCACTGCAGGGTTTGTGGAGTCTTTTCACACACAGTCGGGAATGCGACTGGAACGTGTGTAATGAAATGAAATAATCTACAGATAATAGATAGACTACAGAACCACAAGCAGACACACAGAGCAGTGTTAGTTCTCGAGTGTGTGTGTGTGTGTGTGTGTGTGTGTGTGAGTGTGTGTGTGTGTGTGTGTGTGTGTGTGTGTGTGTGTGAGTGTGTGTGTGTGAGTGTGTGTGTGTGAGTGTGTGTGTGTGTGGTCATTATGGTCAGTGTTGCTGCTATCACAGGAAGTCTCGTACACCATTAGCTAATGTGAGCATCCATTAGCGGCGGCTCATGATTCAGTTTCTGATGCGTCTCAGTGTTTCTGCGAGTTCATGTCCAGATCAACAGATCAACAGCCCAGAGACACACTCACTCACACACACACACACACACAGGAGGAGCTGTCCATCAGGAGTGTGTCACACACACATTCAGTGTTCGCTATTCAGAAACATCACATTTATGTTGCTTGCTTTATACATTTCTTATTTTTCACACACACACACACACACACACACACACACACTGGTGTGAGTCCCAATGTCGATTCCGTTCAGTTCAATGTCGATTCAGTTCAGTTCAGTGTCGATTCAGTTCAGTTCAATGTTGATTCAGTTCAGTTCAATGTTGATTCAGTTCAGTTCAGTGTCGATTCAGTTCAGTTCAATGTTGATTCAGTTCAGTTCAATGTTGATTCAGTTCAGTTCAGTGTCGATTCAGTTCAGTTCAGTGTTGATTCAGTTCAGTTCAATGTCGATTCAGTTCAGTTCAATGTTGATTCAGTTCAGTTCAATGTTGATTCAGTTCAGTTCAATGTTGATTCAGTTCAGTTCAATGTCGATTCAGTTCAGTTCAGTGTCGATTCAGTTCAGTTCAATGTTGATTCAGTTCAGTTCAATGTCGATTCAGTTCAGTGTCGATTCAGTTCAGTTCAGTGTTGATTCAGTTCAGTTCAATGTCGATTCAGTTCAGTTCAATGTCGATTCAGTTCAGTTCAATGTTGATTCAGTTCAGTTCAATGTTGATTCAGTTCAGTTCAATGTCGATTCAGTTCAATGTTGATTCAGTTCAGTTCAATGTTGATTCAGTTCAGTTCAATGTCGATTCAGTTCAGTGTTGATTCAGTTCAGTTCAATGTTGATTCAGTTCAGTTCAATGTCGATTCAGTTCAATGTTGATTCAGTTCAGTTCAATGTTGATTCAGTTCAGTTCAATGTTGATTCAGTTCAGTTCAATGTCGATTCAGTTCAGTTCAGTGTCGATTCAGTTCAGTTCAATGTTGATTCAGTTCAGTTCAATGTCGATTCAGTTCAGTGTCGATTCAGTTCAGTTCAGTGTTGATTCAGTTCAGTTCAATGTCGATTCAGTTCAGTTCAATGTTGATTCAGTTCAGTTCAATGTTGATTCAGTTTAGTTCAATGTCGATTCAGTTCAATGTTGATTTAGTTCAGTTCAATGTTGATTCAGTTCAGTTCAATGTCGATTCAGTTCAGTGTTGATTCAGTTCAGTTCAATGTTGATTCAGTTCAGTTCAATGTCGATTCAGTTCAGTTCAATGTCGATTCAGTTCAGTTTAAAGGGATAGTTCACTTTGAAATTAATGTTTGGTATGTTTTAGCTTACCTCAAGGGCATCCAAGATGTAGGTGTCTTTGTTTCCACAGTATTTTCAATTTTGATATTTTTAGGTCAAACCGTTCTTGTCTGTCAGTCATATAATGCAGGTCTATGGTCACCACCTCAAAGAGCATGCACAGAGAAGTCCAAATTAAACATGATTTAATGACTCGTAAATGTAAGTACACATTGATGGCCTAAGACACGAAACGAGCGGTTTGTGTGAGAAAACGAACAGTATTTATATCGTTTTTACCTCTTGTAACCACAGCCACGTCCAAGTGATCTGAGGGCGCGGGCACTTCGGTCTGCGCAAGCGCCGGAAGTGATCTCTCGCGCGTGTACGTCACTCATTGTTTACACAGAGATTTCGGAAGTTTTACCTTTCACTATGAAGATCTAAACATATTTAGATATACAGGAAATCACAATGGAAGACGATTACCTACAATCTCTGTTCTGTGTAAACAATGAGTGACGTACACGCGCGAGAGATCACTTCCGCCGCTTGCGCAGACCGAAGTGCCCGCGCCCTCAGATCACTTGGACGTGGCTGTGGTTACAAGAGGTAAAAACGATATAAATACTGTTCGTTTTCTCACACAAACCGCTCGTTTCGTGTCTTAGGCCATCAATGTGTACTTACATTTACGAGTCATTAAATCATGTTTAATTTGGACTTCTCTGTGCATGCTCTTTGAGGTGGTGACC
>JAVALU010002495.1:160000-262089 GCA_030770095.1 Gila robusta
ATTTGACAAGAAGACTGGAGGGACGTGAAATAACTTGTCAAGGCCGTTAGCAAATCAAAGTGAAATTAAAGTCGTCAGCGCTCGGCTGTTCAGTGAAATCAAGCGTCCGTTTCATCTGTGATTTAATGAACATCTGCGACGCTCTGACATTCTCCACATCACTGACATTTACCAGCGTCTGAACACTACACAACTCACTCAGAGCTGAGAGCCAGAGCACACGATACCAGACCAGAGCACACGATTCAGGAGAATACCAGACCAGAGCACACGATTCAGGAGAAGACCAGAGCACACGATTCAGGAGAATACCAGACCAGAGCACACGATTCAGGAGAATACCAGACCAGAGCACACAAGAGAATACCAGACCAGAGCAAACGATTCAGAAGAATATCAGACCAGAGCAAACGAGAGAATACCAGACCAGAGCACACGATTCAAGAGAATATCAGACCAGAGCAAACGATTCAGGAGAATATCAGACCAGAGCACACGATTCAGGAGAATATCAGACCAGAGCACACAAGAGAATACCAGACCAGAGCAAACGATTCAGAAGAATATCAGACCAGAGCAAACGAGAGAATACCAGACCAGAGCACACGATTCAAGAGAATATCAGACCAGAGCAAACGATTCAGAAGAATATCAGACCAGAGCAAACGAGAGAATACCAGACCAGAGCACACGATTCAAGAGAATATCAGACCAGAGCAAACGAGAGAATACCAGACCAGAGCACACGATTCAAGAGAATATCAGACCAGAGCAAACGATTCAGGAGAATATCAGACCAGAGCACACGATTCAGGAGAATATCAGACCAGAGCAAACGAGAGAATACCAGACCAGAGCAAACGATTCAGAAGAATATCAGACCAGAGCAAACGAGAGAATACCAGACCAGAGCACACGATTCAAGAGAATATCAGACCAGAGCAAACGATTCAGGAGAATATCAGACCAGAGCACACGATTCAGGAGAATATCAGACCAGAGCACACAAGAGAATACCAGACCAGAGCACACGATTCAGGAGAATACCAGACCAGAGCAAACGATTCAGAAGAATATCAGACCAGAGCAAACGAGAGAATACCAGACCAGAGCAAACGATTCAGAAGAATATCAGACCAGAGCAAACGAGAGAATACCAGACCAGAGCACACGATTCAAGAGAATATCAGACCAGAGCAAACGATTCAGGAGAATATCAGACCAGAGCACACGATTCAGGAGAATATCAGACCAGAGCACACAAGAGAATACCAGACCAGAGCACACGATTCAGGAGAATATCAGACCAGAGCACACGATTCAGGAGAATATCGACAGAGCACACAAGAGATACGACAGAGCACACGATTCAGGAGAATATCAGACCAGAGCACACGATTCAGGAGAATATCAGACCAGAGCACACGATTCAGGAGAATATCAGACAGAGCACACAGAGAATACGAGCACAGATTCAGGAGAATATCAGACCAGAGCACACAAGATAATACCAGACCAGAGCACACGATTCAGGAGAATTCCAGACCAGAGCACACGATTCAGGAGAATACCAGACCAGAGCACACGATTCAGGAGAATTCCAGACCAGAGCACACGATTCAGGAGAATACCAGGCCAGAGCACACGATTCAGGAGAATATCAGACCAGAGCACACGATTCAGGAGAATATCAGACCAGAGCACACAAGAGAATACCAGACCAGAGCACACGATTCAGGAGAATATCAGACCAGAGCACACAAGATAATACCAGACCAGAGCACACGATTCAGGAGAATTCCAGACCAGAGCACACGATTCAGGAGAATACCAGACCAGAGCACACGATTCAGGAGAATACCAGACCAGAGCACACGATTCAGGAGAATATCGGGATTATTCGAGATAAAGCCCGCGGAAAGGCCCGTTCACAAAAACATCCAGAACTCTAATCATAAACATATTTCCATCACCGAATAAATAAAAGGTACTTGCCGCTTTTTATCTCATAATTTAGACTTTTCTGACTAATTTTCTCAGAATTGCAAGATATAAACTCGCAACTTTAATATAAAAAGTTGGAATATCCAGATAAAAAGTCGCCATTACCTTTTTTTTTCTGTGGTAAAAACGGACAAAAAACTGAATTGCGAGATGTAAACTCAGAATACAGAGAAAGTTAGAATTGCTAAATTTAAACTCGTAATTGCGAGAAAAAAGTCTGAATTCTGAGATTAAAAAAACTTCGCAATTACCTTTTATAATTATTTTTTTATTTCATGGAGAAAACAAAAAAAATGCAAGAAAAACAATTTGGAGACAAAAGTTCGAGTTAACCTTTTTATCTTTTTTATTTTGTGGTGAAAAAAATTAGCAAATTTATATATATATGTATATATATATATATATATATATATATACACAATTGTAAGCAAAAAAAGTCAGAATTGTAAAATAAAAAGTTGCAATTACTTTTTTTAATTGTAATTTTTATTTTGTGGCGGAAACAAGTTTTATAATTCGCTTTCAGAGCGACTTTTTCCTGTTGATGAACGATAAAAATATTGACAGCCAATCAGAATCCATCCAGAGCTCGAATATTTAAAGCTGCAGACAACATAATAAACAGAACGTTGTGGACGCTAATATAGTTATCGTTATCTTTAGTTATCATTCCTACTCTGTCATGTCTTTGTTCAGTGATATTAAACTCAGACTCTCAGAAGCGTAGTTGCGCATGATATGGACTCGGCTCCGGTTATGTCTTGTCCAGGTTTAGTTGATGATGTCAGAGAGCTTGATGAACATCATCAGCGCGAGACAAACGAAGTTATGAACTGAGAGCACATCCGCAATTAATATATTCACAATCGAATTATAAACGAGACACAAACATGTCTCTTCCTCTCAGACAGAAAGCATTCTCTCATTTCCAGATCGCACACAGTGTTTCTCCCACAAGGCTTTGCATCATGTTTATTTAAGCGATCTGTCAGATGCTCATTGAATATTCATGAGAGATGTAAGCGACCGCGAATAGCGTCCCACAAACCCTCAGAACCGCCGCAACACGATCATATGAACATCCGTTGTGTCTATTATTCATTCGTTATATTGCTGACAGTGACGGAAATGTCAGTGTAAAGAATGTTTAGGCCTAAATTGCATATACAGTTTCCAATCATCCAGTTTACATATAAACGTACTGTTAAACTGAATGTGATGCATATTTGTCAACAAAACAGGTCAGATTTACTAATAAACTGTGTTTTAAACACACAATAACCACCTTTATATATTCATCAACAAACTGAAGTTTTAATCTCACTGATTGTAACTGAATGAATATTGCTTGTTCCACAGCTAGTCATATTTTAATGTTCATGCTTTTAACTAACACATTTTTGCTAATTCAAAGCAATCTGAATAAATGCATTTTGAAAATATGAGTAGGCCTATTTAAATTAAATAAAAAAGATGCAGTGTTAACTAGATGAGGAAAGTTTGATGACAAACGTGGATGTTGGCTTGACAAATGTCTGAAAGTTTAAAACAACTTTGAAAAGCTTGAGGTTTTACTCAGAGAAAGTAAAAAAAATGTTTTAGCATGTTGCTAACATGATTTAACACATTGCTAGTATGTTTTAACATGTTTGCTAGCATGATTAGCATTTCGTTAGCATGATTGCTAACATAATTAGCACATTGTTAGCATGTTGTTAACATAAGCATGTTGTTAGTTTGTGACTAGCATGATTTAACACAATGATAACATGACTTAGCATGTTGCTAGTATGATTTAACATTTTGTTATTAATCTACTGGAGATTACACATTAAAAATAAAAGCACACGTGTGTTTTGGAGCAACATGAGTCAATACAATAAATATTTTTTTCCCCAAAACTATCATCAAATACAAATATCTGACAATGGAATCAGAGAAATAAACTTAATTCAAAGGGAAAACAAACATTTTTCTGTTAATATCTGTTTTCTGTTAATATCTTCAGTGTTTGTTCTTCTCCAGTAAATGTATGTTAATGTAAGAATGTTTATATATTTGTTCTAGAAAACAAGACAGAAACTCTGAGGAAGAATCATATTGAGTGATTCACAAATGATTCATTGTATCAAAGTTTTGAACTGATTCTTTGAAATGAACATGATTCAGTGAAATGAATCAATTAACTACGACCACTAAAGTTTTAAACCAGATATGCTAAATAATCACAATGTTGCTCAATTTTGCATATATTGTGTGCAGTGTTGTGCAAGTTACTTCCAAACTGTAATACATTATATATTACTTGTTACTGTTATTTAAAAGTAATTCATTACCTTACAATATTACTGTCTCAGAATTGTAATGCGTTACATTACTCCTGTATTACTTTTGAGTTACTTTCACCAAAATAACTATACAGAAGTAGAACTTAACATTCTAAAATGACTAGGGCTGTAACGATATGCGATATGAAACCGAAATCGCGACACTCAGATCCACGAACCTGCAGAATCGCGACACACCCCTTCCAACTCCCAGCGTTATCCATACCGTCCAGATCCAATGCTACCACATCTTTAAATTACTATTAGTATTATTTGAAGTTAACTTAACATTATAAAATACGTAGACCTACACCACAAAACTAGTTGAGGATAAATTATTTAAAATTTGGGAATTCCAGCGTTATGGACATGACATTTGCAGTCAAAACTTGAAATATAAATTCTCAGAAAATGCATTAATACCAAACTATTGAAACGTCTGTTTATCCATAGGCTCCTCCCTGAAAGGAGTCCAGACATTAGAAAAATATCAGTCTACACATGCGTTTTATATTTAATATTAGGGAAATAGACAGTCATGCGTGACAAAAAAAATCTTTAACTTTTAGGAGGCAACGATTTTTGTTGTTGTAATTCTGTGAATTACACTGCGCAAATCGGATGAAGAAGGGTTGGCTCTCCACAGAACATAAAATATTCATTTTATTTTATTTTTCGTGTTGGCATTTATGAGGAAAAAACAATGTTACAGACGTGACAGTTCTCCGTTACGGACGCGACCGCTCTGAAGCAGCACTAAAAGACTGCTTTAAAACTTTCACAGAGACCTTACACAGAAAGCCTTTCTTTAAAGTGAATTTCGTTTTGTATTAATTGTATCTTAATTTTAATCAATGTTTCATCAACCAATTGCCTGGATTTAATAAATAAGAAGTAGGCTAAATATAGCAGACAATTATAGATAATCACGACACGGAGGCGCCAGCGCGTGAACTGGAGCGCGTCTCATAAATGAACCGAAACTCAGCGTATAAGGTAGCCTATTCACGGACCTGAAAATATATATATATATTGAAATGTCTACTTGTAAACAGAACAATTCAAAACGAAAGAAAACAGACTGCTCTCTGCTTATGAAATGAAATGTGCATTTCTCTCTGGTGCATTCACTAGCCTACTGCGAAGATCGCGAGTCAGCATCGTCAACTTCATCTTGACTTTATTAATAAACAATTAAAATGTCTCCTTGCTATATTTGACATATTCATAATCATTGCTTTTGCCGGTTCTTTGTGACAGCTTTTAGGTGCTTTATCGGCAGCGCCGCCGCCCTTACATGAACGCGTCACCACCGCATCAAAAACATGATTGCGTGATGAAAACATGAAAAATACCACATAAACATAGCCTAACTGTTTAGAAAGAAAACACAGAACGAATAGCCTAATGCGCATACGTCCATCTCGCGAATGTATAGTCTTCTTCATGCCATCTTCACCATTAGCCGCTTTTCCACTGGCCAGCGCGAGCACAGAGGCCGAAATCATGCCTCACGGCACTCCTGTAAAAAATAAATCGCTATACAAATATATCAGACGCTGCCATTTAGTCTTTATTTACAGACTTGGACACCACACGCGGCTATTGACTGACCACGAACAGGTAATTAGCCTACTTGCATTTTTCATTCGTTAATGTCTCGCGGTCTTGCTGTTTTTTTTTGTTTGTTTTGTTTTACAATTAAAACTAAAAGTCTGTTGTAACGCAAGCCTTACTGAACATGTACCGAGTAAAATATTACTGAAAATTGATTAGTAATGCCTTACACTACTGCGTTACAGCAAAAAGTAATATGTTACTGTAATGCATTACTTTTGTAATGCGTTACTCCCAACACTGATTGTGTGAATATTCATTTAAAGCGATAACTTTTTTTGCTGAATGAACAGATTTGTTCTTTTGTCCAGAGGCTCATGGATCTGAAACTTTAATCATGCATTTAAACATTCATAAGCTCACAATCTCTCTGAGAGAGACTGAGAATAAAAGCTGGTGAGTTTAATGTGAAGTATCATTCTTGAGTTTTCTAATGTTCCTCCTGAACGGTTTCGAGTCACGTGACTTCTGTTTGCAGAGGTCAAAGGTCACCGTGTTCGGAGGATAATTACTCTAGCGAACGATCTGTCATATTACAGAGATTTATCTGTTTAACGATCTTGATAAAGATATCTGCAGGATCGTTTGCTCTCGGTGACGAACGGCCAATTACTCTAAAGTGCAGCGTGAACAATAACCCAGAGACGACTGATGATCTTCTGCACTGGGAATAATGTTGTTGGTTTAGCTGGAAAAGTAAGTTACATGGTTGCATTAACATTTTGAGTTCATTGAAATAAGAAAAATATAGTTAATACAATGAAGGAGATTGGTTTAATAAATAGAAAATCAAAATATTATGGACCATATTAATTATCTAAGTTGATTTGACAATAGCGATAACAAATCATGAAAATAGATCATTGACGGGGAGCTGTGCAATTATATAACCTATATATTGTATATAAATACTATTAGTAAATGAGCAAAACTTGACCACTCAATATTTAATATTCAATTATTTTAATTATCACAATTAAAGTTTTAATTTTACTAAATTGAATAAGCACAACATTCAGCATTCAATCAAATATTCTTAAAGATTTATTATTAATAATTTTATTTCAACATAATATCTCGTTATTTCGACATAATATCTGTGTGTGCAACATAATCAGAGAGTCGCGTATTTCTCAGAAACCCTGAGGAAGAACATCATGATGTGCAGTGTGTGTTTACTGGCCGAATGAAATCCAATAATTGATGCATTGCTATTCATCAGAGGAGTGTATGAGTGTATCGAAGCACCTGCAGCCGTGTGTGTGTGTGTGTGTGTGTGTGTGTGTGGTGTGTGTGTGTGCGTGTGTGTGAGGAGTGTCTGATTCAGAGCTGGAGGTCAGAGGTCAAACACACATATTGATCATCAGACTAATGAACTAATGAACTATACTGAGAGCTTAGAGTCTGTAATGAGTAATTCAGCAGCACACAAACAGATCATTACACACACATACACACTCACTCACACACACACACACGAGAGAAACGCTCATTGGCGTGTGTGTGTGTGTGTGTGTGTGTGTGTGTAATGGCAGAGAATCACAGCATCAGTATATCAGATATTTGAGTGAAAGAACTGAAACTGAGACTCGACTTTGTTTTTATCATTTCTCTTCATGATCTCTTCCATCAGATGAAGATTTGTGAATGTTCTCAGTTCTCCGTCAGACTCTGAATCTCTGTGTTTAAACACTGAAGTAAGAACACACACACACAAACACACACACACTGATTCTTCGGCTCCCGGATGAGCTGATGTTTTTATTTTATGCATTTTGCTTTTATCCCAAGGAACTTATATTGCATTCAATAAATTTATTTTATGTTACTTTACTTGCTTTATTTTATTTTATTTTTTATTAATTTTTAAGACGCTGATGTTGACGCTGATGCTGACGCTGATGCTGACGCTGATGTTGACGCTGATGCTGACGCTGATGTTGACGCTGATGTTGACGCTGACGCTGACGCTGATGTTGACGCTGATGTTGACGCTGATGTTGACGCTGATGTTGACGCTGATGCTGACGCTGATGTTGACGCTGATGTTGACGCTGATGTTGACGCTGATGCTGACGTTGATGCTGACGCTGATGCTGACGCTGATGTTGACGCTGATGCTGACGCTGATGTTGACGCTGATGCTGACGCTGATGTTGACGCTGATGTTGACGCTGACGCTGACGCTGATGTTGACGCTGATGTTGACGCTGATGCTGACGCTGATGCTGACGCTGATGCTGACGCTGATGCTGACGTTGATGCTGACGTTGATGTTGACGCTGATGCTGACGCTGATGTTGACGCTGATGCTGACGCTGATGTTGACGCTGATGTTGACGCTGACGCTGACGCTGATGTTGACGCTGATGTTGACGCTGATGCTGACGCTGATGCTGACGCTGATGCTGACGCTGATGCTGACGTTGATGCTGACGCTGATGTTGACGCTGATGTTGACGCTGATGTTGACGCTGATGCTGACGTTGATGCTGACGCTGATGTTGACGCTGATGTTGCGCTGATGCTGACGCTGATGCTGACGCTGATGCTGACGCTGATGCTGACGTTGATGCTGACGCTGATGTTGACGCTGATGTTGACGCTGATGTTGACGCTGATGCTGACGTTGATGCTGACGCTGATGTTGACGCTGATGTTGACGCTGATGTTGACGCTGATGTTGACGCTGATGTTGACGCTGATGCTGACGTTGATGCTGACGCTGATGTTGACGCTGATGTTGACGCTGATGTTGACGCTGATGTTGACGCTGATGCTGACGCTGATGTTGACGCTGATGCTGACGCTGATGCTGACGCTGATGTTGACGCTGATGCTGACGCTGATGCTGACGCTGATGTTGACGCTGATGTTGACGCTGATGTTGACGCTGATGCTGACGCTGATGCTGACGCTGATGCTGACGCTGATGTTGACGCTGATGTTGACGCTGATGCTGACGCTGATGCTGACGCTGATGCTGACGCTGATGCTGACGCTGATGTTGACGCTGATGCTGACGCTGATGTTGACGCTGATGTTGACGCTGACGCTGACGCTGATGTTGACGCTGATGCTGACGCTGATGTTGACGCTGATGCTGACGCTGATGTTGACGCTGATGTTGACGCTGATGTTGACGCTGATGCTGACGTTGATGCTGACGCTGATGTTGACGCTGATGTTGACGCTGATGTTGACGCTGATGTTGACGCTGATGCTGACGTTGATGTTGACGCTGATGTTGACGCTGATGTTGACGCTGATGTTGACGCTGATGCTGACGCTGATGTTGACGCTGATGCTGACGCTGATGCTGACGCTGATGCTGACGCTGATGCTGACGCTGATGTTGACGCTGATGTTGACGCTGATGTTGACGCTGATGCTGACGCTGATGTTGACGCTGATGTTGACGCTGATGTTGACGCTGACGCTGACGCTGATGTTGACGCTGATGTTGACGCTGATGCTGACGCTGATGTTGACGCTGATGTTGACGCTGATGCTGACGCTGATGTTGACGCTGACGCTGATGCTGACGCTGATGCTGACGCTGATGTTGACGCTGATGTTGACGCTGACGCTGACGCTGACGCTGATGTTGACGCTGATGTTGACGCTGATGTTGACGCTGACGCTGACGCTGATGTTGACGCTGATGTTGACGCTGATGCTGACGCTGATGCTGACGCTGATGCTGACGCTGATGTTGACGCTGATGTTGACGCTGATGTTGACGCTGATGTTGACGCTGATGCTGACGCTGACGCTGATGTTGACGCTGACGCTGACGCTGATGTTGACGCTGATGTTGACGCTGATGCTGACGCTGATGTTGACGCTGATGCTGACGCTGATGTTGACGCTGATGTTGACGCTGATGTTGACGCTGATGCTGACGTTGATGCTGACGCTGATGTTGACGCTGATGTTGACGCTGATGTTGACGCTGATGTTGACGCTGATGTTGACGCTGATGCTGACGCTGATGTTGACGCTGATGCTGACGCTGATGCTGACGCTGATGTTGACGCTGATGCTGACGCTGATGTTGACGCTGATGTTGACGCTGATGCTGACGCTGATGTTGACGCTGACGCTGATGCTGACGCTGATGTTGACGCTGATGTTGACGCTGATGTTGACGCTGATGTTGACGCTGACGCTGACGCTGATGCTGACGCTGATGTTGACGCTGATGTTGACGCTGACGTTGACGCTGACGCTGACGCTGACGCTGATGTTGACGCTGATGTTGACGCTGATGCTGACGCTGATGTTGACGCTGATGCTGACGCTGATGTTGACGCTGATGCTGACGCTGATGTTGACGCTGATATTGACGCTGATGTTGACGCTGATGTTGACGCTGATGCTGACGCTGATGTTGACGCTGATGCTGACGCTGATGCTGACGCTGATGTTGACGCTGATGTTGACGCTGATGTTGACGCTGATGCTGACGCTGATGTTGACGCTGATGCTGACGCTGATGCTGACGCTGATGCTGACGCTGATGTTGACGCTGATGCTGACGCTGATGTTGACGCTGATGCTGACGCTGATGCTGACGCTGATGCTGACGCTGATGCTGACGCTGATGCTGACGCTGATGTTGACGCTGATGTTGACGCTGATGCTGACGCTGATGCTGACGCTGATGCTGACGCTGATGCTGACGCTGATGTTGACGCTGATGCTGACGCTGATGTTGACGCTGATGCTGACGCTGATGTTGACGCTGATGTTGACGCTGATGTTGACGCTGATGCTGACGCTGATGCTGATGTTGACGCTGATGTTGACGCTGATGTTGACGCTGATGCTGACGCTGATGTTGACGCTGATGTTGACGCTGATGTTGACGCTGATGTTGACGCTGATGCTGACGCTGATGTTGACGCTGATGTTGACGCTGATGTTGACGCTGATGCTGTATTTTAAGTGTGCACGCGGATGCTCCCATCATGCATTGCAGTGCTTGTGAGTTTGACGATGTTTATTTCCTTCATTGATCTTCCAGATCCAGAATCCCGGAGATGTATTTAGTTTAGCGGACTCACATCGGGACGGGTCTCGGCTTTATAATGCACTTTAAAATGATTTGATCACGGTTCATCATTATCCGATAACGGCAGCAAGCGTTACCGGCTTCGGGGGCAGACGAGGATAATTCTGCATTTGCATATAGATTATGCGTGAACGCTGAACCTGCGCAGGATTTTCGTACATGCTTCTGTCAGAATGGAGAAATGCTATAATTGTGTGATGGCATGTTCCCTGTCAGGTCCTGTAGAGTGTGGGATATTCCCGGCGGCGCTGAGAGACTCGTTCTCCTGACTCCATCAACACACCTATAGATGAATATCAATCAGCCTTTATCATCATATACAACATGTTTTTTTCTCTGTGGCATTTGCAGATTTATCCAGTAGCATGTTTGCAATTTCTGAAATACACATAATAAAATGTCAACAAAGAAGGATTATATATATTTAAATTAAACAGTTAAATTAAAAATCTTTCATTATTTGATCAGTTTTACACATCTCTTCCTTAGATTTCAGTGTTCTCCCACATCACTGTTCTTTCAGGCTCATGTTTATATTTTATTAGGTGTTCAAGTACGAAGTGCTGAAAACCTATTGTATTTGTACTGATTTTTATTATTAGGGGTTCAAGCACGAAGTGCTGAAACCCTATTGTTTTTGTTAATTTTCCCATGATGCAACATCTTCACATAAAACTGATCGGGCAGAACAAACCGTAAGTCGTAGAGACTTGAAACTTTGGGGGCTGGTAGTACTCACACCGCCTACAACGTCACCAAGGCACCGCCCCGATCGGCCTGACGGGGCGCTACAGCGGCAAAAAGTACGAAACGGCTCATAACTCCTCAACCGTCAGGCGTAGGCTCAAGTGTCTTACGTCGTTGGAATCCTTGGCTCAAGCTGGACAAGATGCATGCCTCGGATTGGCTCGTCACCCTGGGTACATTTTCGGGTATTTTGTGTTTTTCGTAAAACCTACTTTTGCGAACTAGTCCTAGGTTTTTGGCCCGGCCGGAACCAAACCAGTGCAGCAAGATTCTGTGGAGTCTGAATGTCAATAATTATCAAAAAAAAGTGGAAATTTCGGTTCACGGTCCCTAAGGGCCGCCAAAACGTTCGCGCCAAAAAGGGGAGCCCCCTTTACTGAATTGGCCATAACTCGTGAATGGAACGAGATATTTTCACCAAACTCAGCGCGCCTGTGTTAGAGCTCATTCTGTGGTCGCGTGAAAAAGAACGGGGCGACTGGCCACTTGGTGGCGCTATAACTGTTAAAAAGGTGTCAAAATGATGTATTTCAATGGCAAATCCCATGAAATGGCTGAAAGCGGCCCTTTTCCTGCCTGATTTGCATACAACCTCACAAAACCGGGCGTGCGCATGCGTCACCTGATCCTAAAGAGGCTTGGAAGCTTTTATGGACGTCGGGCCATCGGTGGCCCTTTAACTGTTATAAAGGTGATAAATGCTCTGTAATATCCTATGGAAAATGACATTTAAATGACTGAAAAATGGTCTGCTCTGCTCAGAACTTCACCAAATTAGCTGAGCATGTGCGGTCACTGTTGCCTGCCTCTGATATAGCCTGAGAAAGAACCAACCCCTAAGGTTTGAATGGACCAATGAGTAAGGTGACATGTCCGAGAGGGGAACCGGCTCTTAGTTGATTTATGGTCTTTGTCCCCAACGTGCTTAGACTGTTCATTCAAGCTCAAATAGACATAACAAATTCACATTGCATTCTAAGAGAAGGTGATGTACAACAAGGTGTGTGTCATTAAATGAGGATTAATTAGGTAGGAAGCATGATACAGGTGAGGTTATATTGACTGTTGGGTGGTTGTGCAACCACATACACCCCAATCAAACATACCATGTTGTTATACATAATCGTACACGAGACAGTAAATCATCACAGTTTCTGTGAGGCATGTTCCTTCATAGATCAGAGTAATACTGCAAAGTTTATTTAATTCAAGATTGTCTCTCTCTCTTAAGCATGTGGCGCATGTGGCCACATTCCTTTGAGGTCGTAAAAGTCTGTTATCAGTCTTAAAGTGTTCTGTAACCGGACACCCGGCTGACAAAGTAACTTCATTTGTGAGGTTAGTTTTGGGGGAGAGTTTCATAGACCTTTATATTCATTAAATATAATGAATATGAATAATTAGTGTGTGTCGGATTGGTCCAGACCCTACATTCCCCCCTTTCGACCGTTGTTGTCCCCCTCAAGGACAACCACGATCGAAGCTGAAAGTGCCGAGAGATCAGACACACCTTTGTCATAGAAGGCTGGAAGGCCTTGGTGGCCTCTGGTCAGTGGTGGTAAGTAACGAAGTAAAAATACTTTGTTACTTTACTTAAGTATTTTTTTCGGGATCTGTACTTTTCTTGAGTATGTTTTATTTGCATCTACTTTTACTCTTACTCCACTACAATATTAAAGACAAAGTTTACTTTTTACTCCTACATTTACCCATGCCCGCTCCAAGTATTTATTACACTGGCTCTCCAAACCAATGAAAAACTTGGTTTTATTTTGAAAAAAAGAATGCGCGAGTTCTTTGCCACCATACGCTCACATAGCAGTCAGTTCGCCATTGTGGAAGATGACGGCAGAAACAGGTGAAGGTGCAGCTCTGCCCAGCAATGATCCCGAGATTCCCGCTTACCTTGTATCTTGCACATCTTCTGTTTGATGCAGCTAATGTTATGGAACATGTCTATTGCAGAGCTGCCAACTCTCACTCATTCAGTGTGAGACTCACGCAATTGACACTTTCCACACGCTCTCATGCCACACATCCATTTTCTCACGCAGAGAAAAATCGCGAAGCAAAGAGGACATTGACACCGCGACAGACAAGACAGAGAAGGTTACTTTTGATATGAAACAAATTCTCAGCTCTCAGATTCTGTCAATTTTATTACGAAATTCAAACAATAAATACCGCTTTGGCGCTTTTAAATGTGACATGACAGATAGCTAGCGCCTGCTATGGGGTGCCATTAATCTCTTTACTACTAGTTAATTGTAAATAAACACAAATGAACAATAATAGGTAGCCTATGTTGAAAGATACAGTACAACTTACCGAAATGTATATACCTCATACATAATATCGATAAATCAGTGTTTTTCAACCGCGGAAAGAGGTCAATAAAACAGCTGGAGAACAATGTGTCACATAACGTTACATTTACCTCAGGAAAAAAAAAACATTTAATGACCATATTTTGTAATATATTTAGTATTAGTATAAATGAGTATTTTGCTAAATATGTGCACTATAGTATATATTATTATATTTTTACTTATATCATTAAAATATTATAAAGTTGTTATTATGATAAAAACCGCGTGTATTTTTAACATTTAATAATACCAGCTGACAGGGCTCTCTGTAGCCTATGTTTACAGCATTAGGTGAGATTTTCTTTATTTAAAAATTAACATGTATCTACTGTACCAAATATTAATCAAAATGAATCTATATTGAATCCAGATCGGAATCAAACCACAATAATTGAATTGAAATTGTAAAATTTGTATCAAAGAAATAATAAAAGCAATAGCCTACCAGTCATTGCACCATACTATGCTGTCACTGAACTTAATGAAATTGTTTAGAATTGATGCAAGGTGCTTCATTGTCTCTTATGATTGCAAATCTAACAAATTCTTAATTGTAGTATCTAATAATTTGTTCAATTAAAACATGGCATATCACTCCCAAAACAATTGATCTGTTTAATTATTGATATTTACAGTTTGTTTGAATTAGTTTGAATATTTACTTTTTACCTTCGGTACTTAAGTACGTTTTAAATCGGATACTTTTGTACTTTTACTCAAGTGATGTTTGAATGGAGGACTTTCTACTTTTACTGGAGTCATTTTATATTTAGGTATATATACTTTTACTCGAGTATAATTTTTGAGTACTTTTACCACCCCTGCCTCTGGTTGCTCGCGTCTTCTGAAGCGGTGGTCGTTCCACGGCGGTTGATGTGGACAGTAGCCCAGTACAGGTCTCTGCAGCAGGTGTTGGGGCAGCAGGTGCCTTGACTGGGTGTCACCTGTCATTCTGGAGTTAGGGTGAAATTGTGGTTCTTGAAGAAGGATGAGGTTTCCAGCTTTGATTTAGGTTTGGCCTCAGCAGGGCAGCTGTGTCTTCGATCAGAGACTGCAGACCAGCTGAGTTTGAGTAAAGTCATTCTGGAAGACAGTAAACAGCTGTTTCATGGAGTTCACTGTCTGGTTCAGCAGAACGCTGTGGGTGTTGAGAATTACCACAGTTCCCTTCAATGTCTTGCCGATGGTCGGCAGGGAGGCACTCTGTGTTGTGAGTTGCCCTTTTAGCTGTGGGATTTCAGTTTGAATTTCAGCCACACGTTGTCTCACGGTGGCTAGGTTCAGTGCGTTGACACTGGACATGCCAATGTTAACAGAGTTCCGACAGCAGCGGCGGTTGTGTCCATCTAGCTCTGCTTGTGTGACAGTCCTTTTCTCAAGTTGGTTGAGCATGTGTTCGACATTGGCCTCAGCGTGGGCGAGGGAGTGGAGTCGAACATACACTCTCTGGGTGTGGGTCCTGCAGTTGGTGATAAGGAGTCCCGGTTGTTCCTTCGGGACGCTGCCTGATACCAGACCTGGTGAGATGACCGACTGCGGCTGTCCTCTGGTTGGCTGGAGGCACAGGAAGACTAACCACAGCAGCATCCTGGAACAGACAAAGGGGAGAGGGAGAGAGAAAGGGAGGAAAGATCTCAGCGACTGTCGTCCTTTGTTGGCTAGGACAGTCTTTCCGCTTCGAGGACGCCGGTATGCCACTTGCTTCGGTGTTCTGGTGCTGCGGTGTGCAGCACATGGTGCGTCATGGGCATACACTGGCATGACCCCCCCTTTTGCACTGTGGCACCACAAGCTTTGGCGCAGCGATGTCATCAGGTGCATAACACAGAGTGTTGTCCTGTGCACGCAGCGTGTGCTTGTTGACCTCAGTTGTCTGGGGCACCGGTTGTCGGTGGGTGCAGACGGCGTTCGTGGGTGGTTGGAGGGGTTAGAGGTGGTTTCTCATAGTGTCCATTGGTTTGTCATAGTCTTTGGTAAGCTGGAAGGTTGGGGTCAGGTTAAGCAGAGGCTCTGTGACATTTTGGCACACTTGTGGTGAGAGACTAATGCATGACCCTAAAAGTTCAGAACCACTGTTTAATGGGTTCGCTAGATATGTAGCATAAAGTTAGGTGCTTCATGTGTATCTAGCTAGTGATGTGTCTCTTGTATCTTTATCATCTTAGCTGTGGATGTTAGGAGGCTACGACTTGTGTGGTTCCTAGAGTATTTCCTGGAAAGGGCATAGCCGAGATGAAATAAATGACTTAAGATGGTTGTTATGACTAAATTATTTCTCTGGACTTAAATGGTGGTTCACTACGGCTTGACGAAGTGAAGGATAGGAGGAAAAGGGACAGCTTTCCTATTCAAATTATGCTTATTATCAATCCTCAGGACTATAGTTATGCCCTAGTAATTGTTGAAATTACTTGTGTTGCAGGGTCACAAAAATGAGTGCACTTGTTGAAAATAAACACAATCACAAATAAAGGTGTCTCTGTTTCCTTTCCGGGCCCAATGGGAAATGGAACCACATTCGAACAAGAGAGGAAATGGAATTAAATCATATAGATGACCAAATAGACAAGGGAATAGCTGACTGCTATTATTATCAAAGTGGAAATAAAAAAAAATAGAAAAAAATAAAATAAAGTAAGTAATCAAAACAGCGGTAATGATCTGAATGTGAGAATAATCAGTAGCACTAGTGACTAAACTTTGGATTTGCCTGGACCAACACTCCATAGTGTGTTACAGCGGTTGCGTGTTCAAGACCACACTGTGTGTGTCCGGGGACATTCACCAGTGCCCTGGTCCAACCATCGCAACAGATGATCGCATTGTTGACAATTTCATCAGCAACTCTACCACTACTCAGGTATGTAGCTCATTCAGAGACTACTCATGTTTTAAAACTAGACAGCAACCTTACACTATGTGCCGTGTGCTCTACCCGAGCTCCATAGAGGATCCGCTGATGGCCCAGCTGAGCCTAGATACCGATTTGGCTCGGTCGACGGGCGTGGCTCCTGGTGAACGTCTGGAGCAAAACACATGGAGGGGAGGGCTGTCGTTGCCATTGGAGCACCCGAGTTCTCCGGAAGCTTTAGCGGACGAGTGGCGGGTTCGATCTGTTGGCATGTTGGTGTCGACTGACGGTCAACCATCGATGGATTCGCGGACGGGAGAGCCGGTGGGGATTTACTCTGTGTCGAAGACGGCACTTTCTCAGGTCGCGGTCGGAGGCAGTTTGCACGCAAACGCAAGTCTAAGTGATATGGAGTTGAACGAGATGGAGTTGAGTGATACACTTGATGTACATAATAAGAAGAAGCGTGCAGTGGTCAACAGAGCAATACAAAAGAATCGTAAATTTAAAGTTTTTCAAACTGTAAATAACTCTAGAATTATTTGGGATCTGAATACAAAACCGAAGGGTATATTAGGTGGACACCTAAATATACGAAGTTTAAAATCAAAAAGTGATCAGATTAACCATATACTAGTAGAATCTAATTTAGACTTCCTCTGTCTATCGGAAACCTGGCTTCATGACAATTCTCCATCAGCTGCTTTAAATATCCCGGGTCATGACTTCTATAGGAAGGATCGAATTGAAAAGAAAGGAGGTGGCGTAATGATTTATGTGAGAGGCACTATCCGTTGTAATGAGATTATATGGCAAAATCCTATTGATTTAGAATGTATAGGTTTAAATATGATTTTATCACCTCAGATGTCTTTTACACTTATAGTTATTTACCGAGCACCTGCTTTAAATAACAGTTTTTATGATAACGTATTATGTAAATGTGATTTTAAGAAGGAAGTTATTGTTATGGGTGATTTTAACTTAAATTGGGAAGACACATTTATAAGGAAGAAGCTTAAGCAAGTCGTTGATGGTTTTAATTTAGTACAATTGATCAAGGGTCCAACGCGATTAACAAACAGCACTAGTACTCAGATTGATCTAATATTCAGTAACAGACCGGAGAGAATTGTAAAGTCATATAATATGATAACAGGGTTGTCACACCATAATATGGTGCTTATTTCTAGAAAATTAACGAGCAAACGATTTACTATACATGCCAGTAATAAGGAATTCTTCGGTATTCCAAAAAATAAGCAAAACGAGTTTAAATTAGCAATTGAAAATATGAATTGGGAAGATTTGGTATCATCTGATATAGATTTGGAAATATCTAGTCAGATCTTTACAGAAAAGATACAATCTACAATTAGTGATTTTTCAATAAAGATGAAATACAAGTACAAGAAACAGTCCCTTCCCTGGGTTAACAACAATATTAAAAAATTAATGAAGGAACGGGATAATGCTCTAAAATTAGCAACAATGTCAAAGATGGTCCATGATAGAAATAAATTTGTTATGTTAAGAAATAAGGTAGTAAGAGCATTAAGGAAAGCAAAGGCAGATTTCTTTATCATAATTATTGAAAACGCTCATGGTAACTCAAAAATAATGTGGAGACAGATTAAAAAACTGGCTGGTCAAAAGAATATTAAAACAAGTCCAACTGAATTAAAGATTAATGATACATTTCTACAGAACCCAATTGACGTGGTATACAAGCACTAAATCACTATTTTGTTGAGTCAGTGGATAAAATAGCCCAAAGTTTTACTGTACAACAACCTTATCTACAAACAATTAATGCAAGTGACACAGCTTTAGTCTAAAGACCAGTAACTAAGTTAGAGGTTGAAAGAGTGGTCATGTCACTGAGGTCCTCAAGGGCTAAGGATATTTATGGTATGGATACACTCTAATTGAAAGAAATTAGCTCCTCAATAGTCAACCCTCTAACACATATCATTAATAGTTCATTAGATCAAGGGATATTCCCTAGTTCTTGGAAACCAGCGGTTGTGGCTCCTATATTTAAGGGAGGCGACATTCGCTTACCTTGTAATTATAGGCCCATCAGTGTCCTACCTACAATATCAAAGGTTTTTGAAAAACTAGTGGCCAAACAAATTATTGATCATCTTAATAATAGTTCCTTCCAGTTACATCCGATGCAATTTGGTTTTAGGGCAAATCACTCAACAGAAACTGCAATATGTTACTTTACAGAAAAGGTAAAAGCATTAATGGATAAAGGTGGAGTGGTAGGGGCTGTTTTTCTTGATTTACAGAAAGCTTTTGATACTCTAAACCATCATAATCTTTTGCAAAAAATGTATGATTTTAATTTTTCTATACATTTTGTAAATTTAATCAAGTCTTACCTTTCTTCCCGTTCACAATTAGTAAAAATTGATAATTTTAAATCTAATTTATTAGGTCTATCAACTGGTGTTCCACAAGGGTCCATATTGGGCCCAATTCTTTTTAGCATGTACATTAATGATTTACCCAAGGAGTGTGAACAATGTAATATCCTAATGTATGCTGACGATACAGTCATTTTTACACATGACAAAAATGAGAAGAGATTGCAAAAAAATTGACAGACATTATGGTAAAAGTTACATCATGGCTTAATCAGAGTTCCCTTTCGAGGGAACTCAACACTGCGTCGAGAACTCGACACTTTGGGGACGCTCCCTTAGCGTGCGCCTCTGAAGTAAGAATGCAACTATTCCAATCCTGATTGGCGTTGCGTCCTGACGTAACATGTGACGGCATAACCGGAAGTATAAAGGTGACGCTGAAACACACACATACCAGCTATCGCTCTAAAGGCAAGCGCTCTATGTCGAAACTGTCTGTCCTATTTATTGTTGTATGTCCTTGAAAGTATGGCGAGTGAACAATTTACGAGATGTGTGCACCCCTGTCCTAGATTTATTACGGGTAGAGACACGCATCCGTTATGTGTAAATTGTTTGGGAGTGCAGCACGCACAGGCAGCTCTCAAGGTAGCCGCTTGTGAGCCCTGTGAACACTGTGAAGCACTCCCACTAAGAGTGCTGCGCTCCCGCTTGGCTATTTTTTCTAAAGATGGCCAAGCTCGCGATCCTTGCGGTTCAGGTCCTGCGTCTGTTGAGGTGGCGCGGAGGCTTAGATCGTGGGGATCGCAGAAGGATCTAGCAGATGAGAACGAGACTGCCGAGGCACTTTCTCGTTCGTCATCTGCGGATTCTATAACGCTCGCTCATGGTGCAGAAGCCCGCGCTGCAGCTTCTTCTGCCCGTGACGAGTGCCCGGTGCTTGAGCTGTCTGCTTCCGAGGAAGTGGATGTGCTCAGCATCGGGAGCGCGGAACATAAGTCACACTCGCCAGCTCATGTTCCCGCTTATGAGGAACTGGTGGAGGTTGTAACGCGTGCTGTGGCCAGACTCAACATCAGCTGGCCACAAGATAAGCAGGAGGAATCTCGTCAGAGTAAATTAGACGAGAGATTCCTGCAGCACCGTTTACAACCTCAGCGCCGGGGCTTGCCTTTTTTCCCAGATCTCCATAAAGAGATAGTTAGATCCTGGGAAAAGCCCCACTCGTCTCACATCTCACATAATACATCGTGTGATTATAGTAATGTTGTGGGTGCGAGAGAGGCGGGGTATGGCAGGATGCCGCGTGTGGAGGAAGCTTTAGCGAGCTATCTTTCTCCCGAAGCGGCATCCTCGCTTAACCCTCTGGGGACCAGAAACGCGCCCGCGCGTTTTGCTTGTTTTTTTTCACATAGCAGAAAAATAGACTTAAAATACTACCATCATTTCTGTTCATATAGAGTTAAGAAATATGAGAAAATAATCTGTTAAATGTCTACTTTTTTATGTGCCCACATACAATCGAAATACAATATTGTGCTTTTGTAAAATAAAGAAAATAAACAGGGTGTGCGTTCTGCCTCTCAGTCACCGTGAACTTTTTTTCTGGAGCACGTCTCTAATCTTCAACAAAACTCAGCAAATACTATTCACCCAGCCATAAGCAATATATCTTTTAAATCATTTGATTTTGTACTTTTAAATGATCCGATTCAAAACTAAAATAAATATTCTCCGTTTATGTCATCTATATAAAAAGAGAGACGTGTCAGCCGGTCTAATTATCTTCCTCTCAGCTCATTATTCTGGTAATGTGACACGCCCACGGAGAGCACGCGCTAATTCAAACGCAAATATGTGAAGCAACACATTGAGACGCGTTAACGCCCATACACTCTGAAAACACACTATATTTTTTAGTCAGATTAATCTACTGTCGTCTTGCGCGGCTATATGAGGAACAATCCTGGGACATTTACCTACCTCAGAACAAGTGCAGGTTTATTTTCACCACGAGGAGGAGCAACAGATTCAGCTGAGAAGTGTAAGTGTTTTATGCTTGTGCTTTGTTCTAATCGCGATATAGAATAACGTTAGTGTCTGTAAACGGAAAAATAGCATACCGTTTAAATGTGAATCATGTTTCTGTGTGTGTGTGTGTGTGTGTGAATGAATGAATGAATGAATGAACACACAGATACGCACTGTTACAGACGAAATAAAAGACAACATTTCATTGACTAGTCTAAAATAGACATCAAATAAGCTTTTGTTAGGAGTTTCTGCTCATATGTTAAATATTTAGTATGTTTTGTCAATAAACTAATCAACTAAGATGTTATAGTGTTTGTTCCAATGCAAGCTATATCAAAACAATGAATCCTCAACTTTGAAATATGTATGATCAAACTAAGACATTTATCGAAAAAGACAATTTTCTTTTCAAGATGTTTCCAAGTCTAACTTTGAACTTTGAACTGAAATAAAACCATGTCTATATGGTGAAGGGTGTATGATAGAAGTGTCCAGACGTATGCACCCTGTATTTTAAGATTTTTTATTCCTCTTTTTAGTCAACTTTATCATGAGTGTGTTCACTTATTCTAAGCAGTGTGTGTGTGTGTGTGTGTGTGTGTGTGTGTGTTGTAAATAAATCCAAACAATCTAAAAGCCATTCTTTTTTAAGGGTGTATTCACACCAGGAAAGTCCGATAGTTCACTTGCTTTGGTCCGGACCAAATAATTTTTTTTAATTTTTTTTTGGTACGGTTCGCATTCACACTGCTCTTTTTGCAAGTGAACCAAAATTTGTAAACAAAACCACACGTGTGCTAAGGTCGTCCATTCATTGGACAAGGATTCTCAAGTAGGGAAATCAGGAAGTGCAAAAAAGGCTTAACGTAAATGAACGCAGCATCATCCTTGTATTGTAGGCTAACTATCGTTACATTATATGAACTGCAAATGCTTTTTTTTGCATCTATGCGAAAGAGATCTACTAAAGAGAATGCTCTGTATGTGAATGTCCTGATGCACTCACTCATTAATTTATTCCATTCCAATGATGCACACACGACGCGCAGAAAGACGCGCAACAGATGTAATGTAGTAGGCTACAAAAGATCACTTTCCCATAACGCAACTCCGACTACGGAAGCCTGTTAACTCAAAGGCGCAGTGCTTTCTTGCAATTGGGTCGGTTCATGTTCACACCGTAAACGAACCGTAAACGAACCGTACCAGAGTTCGTTTGGAACCGTACCGAGACCACCTCTTCAGCTGGGTCTCGGTTCGGTTGTTTGGTCCGCACCCGAGTTCGATTGCTGTATTCACACCTGCCCAAAAGGTCCGCACCAAGGGGGGAAACGAACTAGAGTTCGATTCAATCGAACCAAACAAGGCAGGTGTGAATACACCCTTAATCTCATTCTTTGTGCAAGGCTCCTCGTAATGATATGGCCTGATAGCACACCTAATAGGGCCATTATGGGAGGGTCTTTGTCTTTCTCAGGTGTGAAATGCCACACATATTAATGAGAGATCACGCCCCTTCGCATAAAGCTTTCTCAAACAAAACACGTCATACACATTCTAAAAGACTTTATTGACTTATCTGAATGAGTAGTCAGGATGATTCTCACATAGTTTTGGAGCAAATATTCTAGACTATGTGATACAATTTTCAAAAGTCTTGTGAAGAAATAATCAATATGTGTTTTGTGGCCTTATTTCAGAAACTTTTAGTTTTAGTTTTTTCAATAACCATGCATAAATAATATTCTCTCAAAAATACAAACATGTACATACATGTTGCTCATATATTATGGTAGCCCCGTTTGTGCTATATAGAGTGAATTTACACCTTTGCCATTAACATGTTTATAAATAACTGAAAAAAGCACAAATGTCAGTGCATGTCAAAACATCCCAAGGGCCCCAAAAACCCCTTGGTCCCCAGAGGGTTAAAGCCCCGGCGCTGCCCAGCAAACCATGTAGGGACACCTCTGCATTGGTGAGCAGGGCGTATATGGCGGCTGGTCGAGCTGGTGCGTCCCTGCACTCGATGGCTATTTTGCAGGCGTACCAAGCCGATATTCTCAAAGATCTAGATGAGGGAGAGGGACCAACACCTGCTGATATTGCTGAGCTAAGAAGAGCCGCAGATTTATCTCTCCGTGCCACTAAGGTGACGGCCCGTGCTATTGGCCGCTCCATGTCAGCTTTGGTGGCCACGGAGAGGCATTTGTGGTTAAATTTGTCGGGCATGAAAGATAAAGATCGTTCCTTTTTGTTAGATGCTCCGATATCGCCTTCTGGCCTGTTCGGCGACGCAGTATCTACTGTCGTCGACAGGTTTCAGGAGGCGAAAAAACAGTCGGCAGCTTTTCAGCAGTACCTCCCCCGCCATTCTAGATCTGGGAGGGCTGGTCCAAGTGGCCAGCCTCAGCCGTCAGCCAGCTCCTCTCATCGCCTGGAGCAAAAGGAGAGCGTTTCCTCTCGAGCCCCTCCTATGGGAGCTTGGCAACAGAGAAAACGCTCTCATTCTAAATCCGCTGGCCAGAAGGGCAACTTGAGGGCCGTCATTCAGGCTAAGAGGGCTTCAGGAAAGAGGTCCTAGCCAGAGTAATAGGACCTCTAAGGGCTGTCCCCCTCGCTGTGAGGCAACCGAGGTTGTTTTCCCAGCGGAGCCCTTCGGAAAAAGATGTTGTCCCGCCGTCACTGACGCTTCGGGTCGCATCAATTTCCAGCGAACGCACACCGTGGCGCTCGCCCCAAGAGCTTGCAAAAGAGCACCACCTATGGTCGAAAAATCATTCTCGTCCGCTTCCTGCCAGTTCGCTGCTTCAGAAGGTCGAGAACAGTGCTCGAGAAACACCCGAGGCCAGCCTCGAGAGGCTGGTTCCCTTAGTAAATTTTTTGGAGTGGTGGCGCCTTCTTCCAAATATTTCTATATGGGTCCTAAATATATTAGAAAAAGGGTACAGACTGCAGTTCGGTCACCAACCTCCCAGGTTTGCAGGGGTGTTACCAACTACAGTGGTTCCAGAACAGGCTCGGGTTATGGAACAAGAAGTACAGGCTCTACTGGTCAAAGGGGCCATAGAATGTGTTCCCCTACCAGACAGAGAGTCAGAGTTTTACAGCCGATACTTTATAGTTCCAAAGAAGGATGGTGGGCTCAGGCCGATTTTGGACTTGAGGTACTTGAATCAGTCTCTGAGGAGGTTTAGGTTCAAGATGCTGACGATTCCCATCATTGTGAACCAAATTAGGTCCGAGGACTGGTTTGTCACAATAGACCTAAAAGACGCCTATTTTCATGTCTCCATCCTTCCATGTCACAGGAGGTACCTAAGGTTTGCTTTCGGGGGCGAAGCATATCAATATCGGGTTCTTCCGTTCGGCCTAGCACTCTCTCCCCGCACGTTCACGAAGTGTATGGATGCAGCTCTGGCTCCTCTCAGACTCCAGGGCATTTGTATACTGAATTATATCGACGACTGGCTTATATTGGCTCAGTCTCGGGAAATGGCAGTTCAGCATCGAGATGTCGTCCTTGGCCACATTCAGAATTTGGGGTTGAGACTCAACACAAAAAGAGCGTGTTGGAACCAGCTCAGGAAACAACGTTTCTGGGTGTGGTATGGAATTCGATTACGATGCGGGCACACATGTCTCCCGCACGTGTCCAGTCCATCCTAAATATGGTTTCAGGAGTAAAGCTAGGTCAGGCCATCACTGTGAAGCAATTTCAAAGAATGCTGGGCCTCATGGCAGCGGCATCCAACATTTTACCTTTGGGCCTTCTACATATGAGGCCCCTTCAGTGGTGGCTAAAAGCCAAGGGGTTTTCTCCCAAGGGGAATCCATTTTGTATGATCAGAGTAACGCGCAGATGCCTTCGTTCTCTACAAATATGGAAGAAACCTTGGTTCCTGTCCCAAGGGCCAGTGTTGGGAGCGTCATGTCGCCGGAAAGCCGTTTCTACAGACGTCTCCCTCACTGGCTGGGGCGCGGTCATGGACGGCCGCTTTGCCAGGGGTCTGTGGCAGGACCATCATCATTCTTGGCACATAAACTGTCTAGAGATGATGGCTGTGTTCAGGGCTTTGAGGAGCTTCCTTCCAGACATCAGAGGTTACCACGTCTTAGTACGATCAGACAATACATCAGTGGTAGCTTATCTGAACCGACAAGGGGGACTCAGATCGCGCCCTCTGTACAGACTGGCGCATCAGATTATTCTTTGGTCCCAGGGGAAAATACTGTCTATCAGAGCAATGTATATTCCGGGGGTTCAGAATCAGGGAGCAGACATCCTGTCGAGGCAGGGGCTGAGGCCCGGGGAATGGAGACTTCATCCAGATGTGGTGAAGTTGATATGGGAGAGGTTTGGACCAATGGAAGTGGATCTATTTGCGTCTCGAGAGACGTCCCACTGCCCACTTTGGTTCTCCCTCTCACATCCAGCCCCACTGGGGTTGGATGCTATGGTACAGGCCTGGCCGAGGCTTCGCCTGTACGTATTTCCCCCGATCGCTCTCCTTCCGGAAGTCCTGGAGAGGGTCCGTCAAGAGGGCATCAGTCTACTTCTGGTTGCCCCAATGTGGCCGACCCGAGTGTGGTTTTCAGACATGATATCACTCCTGATAGCTCCGCCATGGCAGATTCCTCTGAGGAGGGATCTGTTGTCTCAGGCACAATCTTCCACCCTCACCCGGAGCTGTGGAAACTGTGGGTCTGGCCTCTGAGGGGGTTCAGTACCTAAATGCTGGTCTATCAGCTGGGGTGGTTGAAACCATACTTAGCTCTAGGGCTCCGTCTACTAGGAGATTATATGGCCTCAAGTGGAATGTGTTTGTCACTTGGTGTAGAGAACAGGAGTTAGATCCAGTAAACTGCCCGGTGGCTTCAGTTCTGGAGTTTTTGCAAGATCGTTTCTCTGGGGGTCTCTCCCCTTCCACGCTTAAAGTGTACGTGGCTGCTATTGCGGCTTTTCACGCACCATTAAGTGATGGGCCTCTGGGGAGGCACCAGTTGGTCATACGTTTTCTCCGTGGTACTTGGAGGATGAGACCGACAACCAGGTCCAGGGTTCCTGCCTGGGACCTGGCGGTGGTTCTCGAAGGGTTATCCCTGGCCCCCTTCGAACCTCTGCAGTCGGCTTCGCCTAGGGATCTTACGCTAAAAATTGTATTTCTCTTAGCTATTACCTCTCTTAAGAGGGTTGGAGATCTCCAAGCCCTGGCAGTGACACCAGCTTGCTTGGAGTTTGCCCCTGGCAGAGTTAAAGCCTTTTTGCACCCGAGTCCGGGCTACGTGCCTAAGGTTTCTACGAATAAGGCTCGGTCCACGGTCCTTCAGGCATTCCATCCTCCACCTCATGTGTCGGCAGAAGAAGAGAAGCTTCATTTGCTCTGCCCCGTCAGAGCTTTGAGCGTGTACCTCGAGAGGTCCTCTTCTTGGAGGAGGTCGGAACAATTATTGGTGTGTTTTGGGTCACCTAAGAAGGGGCTCCCGGCATCCAAGCAAACTATTAGTAATTGGATTGTTCAGGCTATTACCTCGGCTTACAAGGTGCGCGACTTGCCTTCACCTTTAGCTGTTAGGGCTCATTCGACTAGAGGCGTGGCTTCCTCTAGGGCCCTCCTTTCGGGAGTGCCCCTCCAGGAGATCTGTGAGGCAGCCGGCTGGGCTACCCCGCACACTTTTATTAGGTTTTACAGTTTACACCTCCCTAGTACACCTGGCGCACACGTGCTTTCGTCCTAGTTGAGTGCCTGAATCAGTTTCACTCCGGGACAGGCCTTTTCGGTGCGTGGCCTAGTGGGCATTCGTTCCCCAAAGTGTCGAGTTCTCGACGCAGTGTTGAGTTCCCTCGAAAGGGAACGTCTTGGGTTATGACTATAACCCTTGTTCCCTGAGAAGGGAACGAGACACTGCGTCGCTCTGCCACGCCCCTTGAGGCCTTAGAGCGTCTTGCTTCATCGCGAGGCTGGTATGTGTGTGTTTCAGCGTCACCTTTATACTTCCGGTTATGCCGTCACATGTTACGTCAGGACACAACGCCAATCAGGATTGGAATAGTTTCATTCTTCCTTCAGAGGCGCACGCTAAGGGAGCGTCCCCAAAGTGTCAAGTTCTCGACGCAGTGTCTCGTTCCCTTCTCAGGGAACAAGGGTTATAGTCATAACCCAGGACGTTTTCTGAGGTTAAATGTGTCAAAAACAGTTTGCATGTTCTTTTCTAAAGGACATAGGTCTGATACAAAGCAGGACATTTTTATTTCAGGAGAAAGATTACAGGTTGTTTCAGAATGTAAATATCTAGGGGTAAATCTGGACTCCTGTCTTGGTTTTAAAACCCACATAAAAAAAAGTTTGCAAAAAGATTAAATTTAATTTGGTTAATTTTAGGTTTATTAGAAATTGTTTATCAAATGAGGCAGCAAAGATATATTTCCATTCTATGATTCTTTCTCATGTCACATATTGTTTGACAAGCTGGTCAAATACACATTTGATAGTCCTAAAACCATTAGAATGGCTATACAAACAAGCACTTAAAATTTTAGATAAAAAACAATTCAGTTTTCATCACTGTCAGTGTCACATTTTAAATAAGTATAACTTGTTTAACTGGGAAAATCTAATCAACTTTAAAAATGTTTGTTTAGTTCATAAGATTATGCATGGTTCGGCTCCTCCCCCTCTGGCTGATTTTATTAAATTTAAATCTATTGAAAACAGAATTACAAGAGGTGCAATTAGAGCGGATTGTGTAATTCCACGTAGGAAAACAACGTTTGGTCAAGCTGTTTTCTCATACAGAGCTTCACATCAGTGGAATATTGTACCTCAACCAATTAGAGAGTGCTCATCATTTAACTCTTTTAAGCTTAATCTTAAGAAATGGCTTCTTAATAACCAACAATGTGAACATTAATGCTGATCCTCTATTATTATTATTATTATTATTAACCTTATTGTTAAATTGCGTCGTGGCTGTCTAAGCCTCGTATTAGCTTCGTATTTCCTTCTGTTTTTCCATATTTCTCTCTTTATTCTGTTCTGAACCATCATTTAACTCATAATTACAACTCGGACTGTTGGCCAGACGCGTCTCAAGCCATTATACGGCTGGAACCGCAAATACGGTTGGAACATTGGTTGTTGGTCGTAGAGCGAGACACCGCTTCACTGCTGTTCGCCCTGCGATCGACTGCTTTTGTCAGCCTCGTTGCCCGCTGTGAGTTTGTTTGTTTGCGTTTGTTTGTTTGCGCAAATACGGTTTGAACATTGGTTGTTGGTCGTAGAGCGAGACACCGCTTCACTGCTGTTCGCCCTGCGATCGACTGCTTTTGTCAGCCTCGTTGCCTGCTGTGAGTTTGTTTGTTTTCCCGTCTATCGTGCGTCTACATTACACCCATACCACTAAAAAGACGGTTTTTACCCAAGACTTGAGTCATAAATTAGTATAAATATTAATAGCATCACTGGTTGGATCATTGCTAACTTACTGTCCATCTGTTAAAATGGCGAATATATCAGGTGTATGTTATCTACCTTTTGATGCAGATGAGAACAAATCTGAATTGCTCGCGGTGCAGTCTGAATTAGAAGCTGTAGAAAAGCAGATCCGTGACCTTCTAGAGAGACAAGCTGAGCTGAGAGACCGGCGTTTAGCTCTTGAAACATCACGCGCTGATGCACACGGATCAGTGATTAACGTTAGTAACCCGCTGACGCTGACCTCGTCTACTCCGTGTGTTTCTCAGCATTGGTCTCGAGCGTCCAGGTCACGATCAGCCATGATTTCATTCACTCCGGCTCCAACACACCACCACGAAGCCTGGGTGGTTCCGCGGAAGCCGCGAGCCAGGACAAGAATCTTTTCGCCCCTCCCGGTTTTCGAGATCTCCACTCAGAACCGCTTCTCCCCTCTTCGCGAAACGGAACGCGATGCTGTGATCATCGGCGATTCCACCGTCCGACACGTCCACGCTGCGTTAGGTAAAAGTAAGGTGCACAGTCACTGCTTTCCTGGTGCTCGTGTTCTCGATATCACTGCGCGGGTAATTGAGATCTTGAACGGTGACGAGCGCGTCGGAGCTGTTGTGCTGCACGTGGGAGCTAACGACATTAGGCTGCGACAGACGGAGGTTCTGAAGAAAGACTTCAGGAGCCTTATCGATACGGTACGCAGCACATCGCCTGAAACATAAATTATTGTGTCTGGACCGCTTCCTACGTACCGACGAGGGCATGAAAAGTTCAGTAGATTATTCGCGCTAAATAAATGGTTATTGTCATGGTGCAATGAGCAGAAACTGATTTTTGTAAATAATTGGAATCTGTTTTGGGAGCGACCAAGGCTCTTCCACGCTGATGGCTTACACCCAAGTAGAATCGGGGCAGATCTTCTGTCGGATAACATCTCCAAGATGTTAAATACCATTTGACTAGTAACCAAAAATCCAAATCACAGTCTCTACTGCACCAATTTAATTGATATTAATACTAGTGTAGAACATTGCATAGAAACTGTGTCTATTCCTCGTTTACTAAGATCAAATAATAAATCTACTGCGGGATCTAGAAAAAATCTAATTGTTATTAAAACAAAAAATCTCGCTATTAGTGAACAAAAACAATTTCTAAAACTAGGTCTTCTAAACATTAGATCGCTCACACCTAAGGCGGTTATTGTAAATGAAATGGTCACATATAATAATTTCGATGTTCTGTGCCTTACTGAAACCTGGCTTAAACCAAATGATTATTTCGGTCTAAATGAGTCTACTCCGCCAGGATACTGTTATAAGCATGAGCCCCGTCTGATCGGTCGTGGCGGCGGTGTTGCAACAATCTACAGAGATATCCTTAATGTTACTCAGAAAACTCGTCATAGGTTTAATTCGTTTGAAGTGCTAAATGTTACGCTCTTAGATGTAAGAAAAAAATCCCTATTATCTCTAGCATTGGCTACCGTATATAGACCTCCAGGGCCTTACGCCAATTTCCTAAAAGAGTTTGCTGACTTTCTATCAGATCTTTTGGTCAACGTCGATAAAGCATTAATTGTTGGAGATTTTAACATACACGTAGATAATTTAAATGATGCGTTAGGGGCTGCGTTTACAGATTTATTAAACTCCTTCGGGGTCAAGCAAAACGTCACCGGACCAACTCATCGTCTTAATCATACACTCGATTTAATTATATCATATGGAACCGATCCAACCGATATAGATATCATTCCACAAAGTGATGATGTCACTGACCACTACTTGGTAACTTGCATATTACGCACTGCTGTAATATGTCATGCTGCGCCACGTTATCGACCAGGTAGAACAATTCGTCCATCCACCATAGATCATTTCTCAAATAGCTTATCTGATCTGTCTCAGCTGCTGCCTGAACCCAAACAAACAGATGAATTAGACGAACTAACTAGCACTATGAGCACCATTCTCTCTAGAACATTGGATATTGTTGCACCCATTAGATTAAAAAAGGTCAGAGAAAAAAGTATAGCACCATGGTACAATAATACTACGTATGTTTTAAAGAGAGAAACCCGTAATTTAGAGCGTAAATGGAAAAAAACTAATTTAGAGGTCTTTAGAATCGCGGTGGAAAGACAGTATCAGAATCAAAATCGTAAACGTTCGATCCTTGCTCGCGCCTTATAATTCGGCCGCAATTATCACCCCGCAAGAACAATTACAATGCTTTGCAACCATAGAACAAAAAGAGTTAAATAAACTTATCACTTCATCTAAAACAACAACATGTTTATTAGATCCTATACCAACTGAACTACTGAAAGAAGTGTTACCTATAGTGGAAGAGCCTCTTCTCAATATTATTAACTCATCTTTATCTTTAGGTCATGTTCCAAGAACGTTCAAGCTGGCAGTTATAAAACCTCTTATTAAGAAACCACAATTAGATCCAAATAACCTAGCAAATTACAGACCCATTTCGAATCTTCCATTTATGTCAAAAATATTAGAAAAAGTTGTGTCCGCTCAACTCGGCTCTTTCTTGCAAGAAAACGACATCTATGAAAAGTTTCAGTCTGGATTCAGGCCACATCATAGCACTGAAACTGCGCTTGTTAGAATCACAAATGATTTACTTTTAGCTTCGGACCAAGGCTGTATCTCAGTACTAGTTTTACTTGATCTTAGTACTGCGTTCGATACTATAGATCACACAATACTCTTAGATCGACTACAAAATTACACTGGTGTTCAAGGACAAGCATTAAACTGGTTCAGGTCATACTTATCTGACCGCTACCATTTCGTCTACTTAAATGGAGAAAAATCGATTATAACTTCGGCAAACTATGGAGTGCCGCAGGGATCTGTGTTAGGCCCTTTATTATTCTCAATATATATGCTGCCACTTGGTAATATTCTAAGGAAACATGGAATTAGTTTCCATTGTTATGCTGATGACACTCAAATATATATTTCATCACGGCCAGATGAATACGCTAAATAATCCAAATTGACAGATTGTGTTAAAGATATAAAAGATTGGATGACGCGTAATTTTCTTTTATTAAATCCAGACAAGACAGAGGTAATACTTATCGGTTCTAAAAACCATCCACAAAACCTTTCACAGCACGACTTTAACATAGTAGGATGCCCTGTTACTTTATCCGCTACAGTAAAAGACCTGGGTGTTACATTAGACTGCAACCTGTCTTTTGAAAAGCATATTTCATATGTTACAAAAACTGCCTTTTTCCACCTTAGAAACATTGCTAAGCTACGTAATATGCTATCAGTCTCTGATGCAGAAAAGTTAGTTCATGCATTCATGACCTCGAGACTAGATTACTGTAATGCTTTATTAGCTGGTTGTCCTGCATCTTCAATAAACAAGCTACAGTTAGTCCAAAATGCAGCCGCTAGAGTTCTTACTAGATCAAGAAAATATGATCATATAACACCGATTTTATCATCACTTCATTGGTTACCTATAAAGTTCCGTATTAAATACAAGGTATTGCTTTTGACTTATAAAGCTCTAAATGGTTTAGCTCCAGTCTATTTAACGGATCTTCTATCGCCTTACAATCCATCGCGCTCTTTAAGATCACTAGATTCGAGGCTTCTGGTCATTCCTAGGATATCCAGATCCACCAAAGGAGGCAGAGCATTTTCACATTTAGCTCCGAAGCTCTGGAATAGCCTTCCTGATATTGTTCGTTGCTCAGACTCGCTCTCCCAGTTTAAAACTAGACTGAAGACGCATCTATTTAGCTAGGCATTCATATAAATTTTTTATCTTACAGTTACTGTAAATTCGGCCTCTATTTCATAAACGCCAGTGGAGAACTGGCCCCCGACTGAGCCTGGGTTCTCCCAAGGTTTTTTTTCTCCATTGGGTCATCTGATGGGGTGTTAGGACACCATTAGGTCACTGGATGGAGTTTTTCGGTTCCTTGCCACTGTTGCCTTTGGCTTGCTCAGTTGGGGATATCCAAATTAATTAACCAATCATACCATTGATCAGCTTTACCAAACTTGGATGTCTTTTTTTCCAGTAATAAACAAACATTGTTAAGTTGTTTTGATTGATACTGTGAAGCAGCTTTGATACAATCTGTATTGTGAAAAGCGCTATATAAATATATTTGACTTGACTTGACTTGACTATATGTATGTGTGTATGTATGTATGTGTGTATGTATGTATATATATATATATTGTCTTTTTGTATACTGTGTTTAATTGTATTTTACAGAGGTGTTTACAAGTTCTAGTTTTATGACTGTTGTAGTGTATTGTTGTAATGTTTAACTTTTTTTTTCTAGTTTAGAGCCTAATAACATCTGGCAAAGGGACTACCAATGAAAACTAGCCTTCGTGCTAATTTGGGTACATTTACATTTAAGAATGTTAATTAATGTACACTGTCCCTTTTCTAAAAAAAAAAAAAAAAAAAAAAATTTAGCTGAGAAGAATTGAAAGTACGGAAAGTGAAGAATTAGAAACCCACTGGGGTTAAAGAAATTATTCTAGAATACTTTGCACTGTGTAAACAAAAGCTGTAATTAAGGCTTCAAGTGAATGATGCTAACTGCTAACTGTAGAAGTTATTATTTAGCTTAGCCTAAGCTGGATGAATGCTAGGTTAGGTTAGCTTAGCCTAAGCTGGATGGACGCTAGGTTAGGTTAACTTAGCCACCTAGGCTGGTTTGTTTACAAAGTGACATCACAAGTTAGCACTTCCTGTGACCAGTTGTTGTCATGGGAACCAGAGCATGTCAGAACAATTCAACAGTACCTGAAGAATGTCTGCACATTTTACTGAGTTATGCATGTTTAAACGGGTTAAAAGGGGGTGCCTATACTTTAAGTCTTTCAAGAACTTGATGTTACATTCAGTAAAATGCAAATGTGTTTTGGCATTTGCTAATTTTACTCATGGAACTCTTCTCTTTACTTTACACAACTTATTCTATTTGTTTACAGAGTAAGGAAATAGATTTGCTGTAAGTCAAAGCTTGTCTAAGCCTATATAGTTACGTCCCTCTCATGCATAAATGCTGACTTTTCAGCGAGTGAACAGTTTTGATCGCTAGGTAGCTCTCTGCTTGTAGATGCAGCTAAAAATTTAGGTGAATTACATCAATCTAACAATAATTTGTAAGGCCTTTACATTGTAGAAAGGGGAGCATCACCCAGGTCTACGTATATACAACACTGTCCTGAGCTTTCTTTGTCAGAAACAGGTTTAGCAATACTGCAATTTGGATTTCTTTAACCAAAGCAGGATAGATATCGGTACAGTTTACAAGCTGCTGAGATGAGATTCCTTTGTCAAACAGACTTACGCTTTAATGCTGAACTTACTGATACCAGTTGGAAATCTAAGACTCTTTCACTTACAGTAGAGATGTCAATTCCAGCTATCGTTTTATCTGCATTTAGACAAGCCAGCAACCAGTGATCAAAATGCGTATCGCATGTTGTGTTCCAGTTGGACCGCAATGGTCAAATGCACGCCTGTAGGTTAACAGTAGTTTAAAGCTCAGGTGGTTTTCCTACACTCTGGCATCAAGGTGATGTATGCCCTATTTGGAGCTAGTGTTTCCTGTAACCCTTCATTGTCATGGAAACTAATGTTTAGCAGTGCCAATTCAACCAGCATGTAGCAAATGTTTGTTTCAAAAGAGTTGTGCATAGTCTGTTGGCAGTAGAGGATGGATACCCGACCCGAGCCCGACGGGACCCGTCGGTACCCGACGGGCCGGGTTCGGACAGATATTTAGAAATTATGTTCGGGTTCGGGTTCGGGCTCGGTCACATCAGCGCGATATGGCATTGAACATTTTAAATTTAAAACAGCTTATTATGTTGGTAGCCAATGTGCCTGATGCTTTCACGTGATGCAAACGTTCGTTTTTGTGATTAAAATACATGTAAAATATTACCATAACATCTGTCTTCCTGTGTGCGGAAATTTGTTTATGTAGCCGTGACAACGAAACACGTGCATGCGCGCCTGCGTTAAGTGCGCTTGTTTCTCCGTGCGCGCTGATGCACTCATCCTGCTGACATTTCCGAATGTCTTCCTACAGTTGCTTAATAAAAGCAGGCTTTCCACACAAACAAACGCACATGTGTCATTAGTATGAGAAAAAAAATGGGATTTTAACTGTCGGTCTCGGGTTGGGCTCGGACATAAATATCTTTATGCCTGTCGGGCTCGGGTCGGGTTCGGTTACTGCTCTGTCGGACGCGGGCCGGGCTCGGACAAAAAAATTCGGCCCGATCCGCACTCTAGTTGGCAGGTGAGGCTTACACGTCCATTCAAGATTTTCCTTATATCAGTAAAATTCTACTTTTACTAATGCAGAGTCTTGCTGCTCTTTGAGCACACATTTTCATCTACTTTAAAAGTTTTATGTCCTATGGTGACCAGGGACTTTTTAGCAGAGTCTTGCATTGTGTTCATGCTGTGTGCCTTCTGGTTTTGCAGTTCAGAATCAATGGGTCTTAGGAACCCTTTCTGAGGAGGCCTTCACATCGATTTCGTAACTGCGCCACCTATAGGTCGAAAGTGATAAACCATTAAATCATCTTATAAGTTACTTTATATATGATTTTTCAGCCATTTTCCCAAAATTCTCTTAAAATGTCTTTAATTGCTCCTTGCTGCAGTTGGTCTGCCACTCCCACACATGATGGCATCTGTTGCCGCTTCTTGCGCTTGGCCCCGGTAATGGCTGCTTGCAGCTATATTTATTCTTCTTCTTCTTCTTCTTCTTCTTCTTCTTCTTCTTCCGACTGGGCGTCTATGGCAGCCCATAGAACCATTTCCGGGAAAGTTGTTCCGATTTGACATTCTGATAGAGGACAGTCCCAACAGTAATTGCACCAATTTTGGTGTCTCTAACTCATTGCCTCTAGCGCCACCACCTGTCCAAAGTTTCAAAATCATTATGCTAATAACTTTTGAACCGTAAGGCCTATCAACAAAATTCTTTTTTCCTCTGATTCCAGAGCTCATTACAATTCGATTGCAACCTATGACGTCATTTTCCGTCATAAAAATATGGCCGCTATTTTGAATTGTCCAAAAAACCTACTTTTGCAAACTCGTCCTAGACGGTTTGTCCGATTTTCACCAAAGTTGCACCAGATCATCTCCAGGCAGTGCCGACAAAAAGTTATGGAATTCAAGTTGATTCGCTTACCAGTTTTCGATAAATGCGCAAACTAATTTTACGTAGTGCTTGCAAAAAAACAAACGTACGGCTGTATCTCCGCAACGCTTAATCGTATTCAGACCAAACTTGGTACATGTCATCACAAGCATGACCTGAGGCTACATGCTGCGTTTCGGCCCAGCGCCACCTACTGGTCCGGAGATATGAAAAATGGCTATTTTTGCTCATAACTTCTGAACGGTTTGTCCAAAAATCATAAAAGTGGTCTCGTTAGATTCAGGGCGTCATGCCGAGTCGACTGATATCCAATTTTCCCAGATCGGCCATTTTGGCTGTCGGCCATTTTGAATTATGTGCTAAAATGCTGTATTTTTTGAACGCATTAACGAATTGTTACGAAACTCGGTATGGGTCATCAGTACGATGCCCTGAAGGAGCCTGAGAAGTTTCGAAACAGCGCCACCTAGTGGTAAAAATTATTTTTCAAATGCTTATAACTCTGGCTGTGGTTGACTTATTTTCACGGGAGTCATCTCGTTAGGTTCCTGAATCCTTGCCGATTCCACAGATACCAAACATGCTGGGTTTCGTCTCACGGTTTGTGTAGCGTTGTGATTTAGCGCTTAAAAAACATTTGCTGATATCTTCGAAACCGTTAGTCCGATTGAGACGAAACCACCGTCAGAAGTACGGAATCATAGCTTGTTAACTAAACATTAATGGCCAAATGTCAAAATATTGATAGTAAGGGGTAGTAAAATTCAATAAAAGTCGTGTGTCAGTCATTTTTTAATTGTTTTTTCATATAAATGTCTATAACTCCGAAGCGAATTGAGATATTTTCATCAAATTTGGCACACACATGTCTGAGGACACATGAAAAAAATTGTGGGATTTTGCCTCTTGTTGGCGCTATAATAGAAAAAAACATGAAATTCCCATTGACTTCAATACAGTTTTGTGATGTAAAATGCTATACTTAATGAATGCATTGCTGTAACATTATGAAACTCAGAATTTGCCACCAGCACCATCCCCTGAAGGTACTCAAAAGATTTCGAGACAGCGCCACCTGTTGGTCAAAAGTTAAAATTAAAATTCCAAAAATGCTAATAACTTTTGAAAAAATATGCTTATTGTAATGTCACTGGTCTTAACAGATTCCTTGGGTCATGCTGAGAACATAGATACCAAGTTTGACGTATTTGGACAAACTTCCTGTCCGCCATCTTTATTTACTTTCAAAACCTTCTTTTTCGAACTTCTCCTAGACCATTCGTCCGATTTTCACCAAAATCGAATCATATCATCTCCAGACCATGCCGACTAAAAGTTATGGATTTCGTGACGATAGACGAAACCGTTTTCGTATACCACAGCATCAAAGTTGAGGCATGCTGCCAAAATGACTATTTAGACTTTATCTTTGCAATGCCTTCACATTTTGACACCAAACTTTGTATGTGTCATTGTCACCTCACTCTGATCACAATGCATTGATTTCATAACTGCGCCACCTATTGGTCGAAAGTGATAATCCATTAAATCATACTTTTAGTTAATGTATATGATTTTTCAGCCATTTTACCAAAATTCTCTTAAAATGTCCTTAATTGCTCCTTGCTGCAGTTGATCTGCCACTCCAACCCATGATGGCATCTGTTGCCGCTTCTTGCGCTTGGCCCCGGTAATGGCTGCTTGCAGCTATATTTGATCTTTTAATTCTTCTAATGAATAAAATAGTAAACTGTATATCAAACTAATCATAACCCTAACATCTAACCCCTTTTTGGCCTAACATTCTAACACTTTGAAACACAATGTACTAAAACGTTCTGTTCTTTGTGAATTGTGTCTATGGAGAAATCTGAAGTGCTGATCATGACAAAATCAAAAAGATACTGTCTGTATTATGTCATGATATATTGAGTAATCAACTGAACTCTGATTTTGTGCTGATTCAAGATCATTTTGCTTATGCCAGGAACAGAGGGTAAAAAGGGGAGGGGCTTGCTTTACCAATTCAACCAATCAGAAGGTGACATGTTAGTCACGATGATCTTATTTGTTGTGTCTGTCTTTATCTTATAAAACATGTTGTAATCATTTTGCTGGTGGGATTCTCTCTGAAATTGGTCTGAGATCCGTGATTAAAGCTTCTTCTTGGCGAGAAAAATCTACCACAGGTGACATATAGCCTACAGGTCTACAACAACTCTCTCAGTAAAACAGTTCAGATAGTTGATCAAATTAGTCATGATACATTATTAAAGAGATTTAAGTATTGAGTAGCTCTCGGACACTTTCACTTTTAAAAAGGAGATCTCTGTTCAACTGTTTCAATGTCTTTCTCACAGAACTCGCATGATTCGTTTTCCCAGGGAAATCTTTTCATGTAAAAAGTGGTTGAACAGATAAATTACATTTGGGATCAACTCGATTTTCTTTGCCTCATCTTCACTGAATTCTTAAAGCACATATTTTCTTCTCAGTTGACTAGTGTTTGGCTAACACGTGTTCGTGAACTGTTCTTCAATTTATACTGTAGAGGTAGATACAATCTCACACATCACTGATCTGCTGACATAATTCACTTATCACCCACACGCATGCATATTGGACATTTCCCCTTTAAGAAGACGTTCATGAGAGTTTGGGGGTGGGTTAATGCGCGTCTTTCTGACGCATTAGTTCAATAAAAAACACAACTGTTGTTGTTCTGACACTGCAATCCTGCCTCCGTGTATTTTTGATAGCACAGAAGCTACATTGGTGACCCCGATGCAGAACAATTAACGTACGATGTTGACGAATGCTGTATCTCTGAAGCTGCCGGAGTTTTGGGAGCAACAAGCGACCATGTGGTTCGCTCAAGCCGAAGCTCAGTTCGCATTGCGAGACATAACCGCGGACGACACGAGATATTATTATGTTGTTGCAGCCCTCTGCAACTCCACGGCTGCGCGAGCAATCAGCATTCTAGAAAATCCCCCGGATCGGAATAAATATGCTACACTAAAGGCATACCTGTTAAAGACTTTCAGTTTATCAGAGACTGAAAGAGCATGTCGTTTGCTCTTACTGCCAGGCCTCGGAGATTCCCGGCCATCTGAGTTAATGGATCACATGCAAGCGCTGCTGGGTGAGCATAAACCATGCTTTCTGTTTAAAGAGTTGTTCTTACAACAGTTACCTAAGAGTGTTCTTACCCCTCTGGCAAATAGCACAGTGACTGATTACAGAGAACTAGCACAACTGGCAGATGTTTATCAGGCAGCATCACGCAAGTGTCCTACTGACTCAGTGGCTGCGTCTGTATACACAGTTATGAGAGCTGCAGCACAGTGTTCAGAGGAACGGACAACTTTTGCTGCGCGGCAGTCAGCGGAACAAGGACTATGTTACTTTCACGCCCGTTTCGGGCGAAAGACAAAATGCACGTTCAAGGGGAGCCGTAACACACCAACAGTCAGTAGCATAGTAGCTAACGACAACGATTACCTACTGTTCGTCACTGACTCCTTATCTGGCCGACATTTCCTGTGTGATACAGGGGTGCAGGTTAGTGTTCTCCCCGCATCCCCGGTGGACAGACACTTGGGTGAAGCTGGCTCACCGCTCGAGGCAGCCAACCAAGGCAAGATACGCACCTATGGGAAACGGCTAATACCACTGTGCTTCAATGGACAACGTTTTACATGGGAGTTTGTCTTAGCGGATGTGAGTAGGCCCCTCCTGGGTGCAGACTTCCTGTGTACTAACGGACTGTTGGTTGATGTCAAAAATTGCTGTTTAGTCACTGCAGAAGGTTTTAATGTCTTACCCTGTTCAAGGAGCACCTTTCCCACAACCACCCTGTCTAGCGCATTGACAGGCGAGTGCGGGGTCGCCCAGCTGCTTGGTGAATTTCCTAATCTCACCAAGCCCACTTTCTCCTCAGCACTGACCAGCCATGGGGTTGTACATTATATCTCTACATCCGGGCCGCCAGTTCATGCCCGGCCCCGTCGATTAGATCCAGTGAAGCTGGCAGTTGTCGAAGCAGAGTTCACAAACATGGAAAAACTGGGTATTGTGCAACGCTCCAACAGTCCTTGGGCCTCACCCCTCCACATGGTTCCCAAAGCAGACGGCGGTTGTCGCCCTTGTGGGGATTATCGTCGACTCAATGACATCACCACGCCTGATCGATACCCGGTTGCTCACATTCAGGATTTTTCAGCCCGCCTGGCTGGGAAAACTATTTTCTCAAAGGTGGACCTTGTTCGGGGATACCATCAGGTGCCAGTGTTCCACGAAGACATCCCCAAAACAGCTGTGATAACACCATTTGCCCTTTTTGAGTTTTTGCGGATGCCTTTTGGGCTCAAAAATGCGGCACAAACCTTTCAGCGCATGATGGACTCAATCCTACGAGATCTGGACTTTTTATTTGTATGGGGCGGCAGTGGCTCAGTTGTTCATGTGGGTTGTCTACAAACCAGAAGGTTGGTGGTTCAATCCTCGGTTCCACCTGACCAAGTGTCGAGGTGTCCATGAGCAAGACACCTAACCCCATCTGCTCCCGACGAGCTGGATGGCGCCTTACATGGCTGACACTGCCGTCGGTGTATGAATGAGTGTGTGAATGGGTGAATGTGAGGCTATGTAAAGCGCTTTGGTGGCTATAGGTCTGTGAAAGCGCTATATAAATGCAGTCCATTTACCATTTTACCATTTACTTGGATGACATTTTAGTCGCCAGTACCTCTATATCAGAGCACCTGGCACATCTGCGATTGATCTTCGCTCGCCTCAGCCAGAATGGCTTGATAATTAACCCCACTAAGTGTCAGTTTGGCCTGACTGCTATCGACTTTCTTGGTCATCGAATCACAGGCGAAGGAGCAGTTCCCCCAACAGACAAAGTCAACATCATTACAAAGTTCCCTGTTCCCCAGACAACCAAAGGACTACAGGAGTTTGTGGGGATGGTCAATTTCTATCACCGTTTCATTTCTCGGGCAGCCGAGCTCATGCATCCTTTGTACAGGGCCCTCAAAGGACATGGCAAGAACCAAACGATTTCCTGGTCAGAGGAGATGTCTGAGTCATTTGAAGGTGCTAAACTCGCTTTGGCGCAAGCCACCTTACTGTCCCACCCAGTTCCAGGTGCCCCCATTGCTCTCACTTCTGATGCTTCAGACCGCGCTGTCGGCGCTGTACACGAACAGCTGGTTGGCGGTGTTTGGCAACCCCTTGCATTTTTTAGTCGCCAGCTACGCCCAAATGAGCAGAAGTACAGCGCATTTGACAGAGAGTTGCTCGCACTGTACCTTGCAGTAAGACACTTTCGTTTCTTTTTGGAGGGACGTGTTTTCACAGCATTTGTAGATCACAAACCCTTGGTTCATGCCATGTCTAAAGTTTCTGAACCCTGGTCGACACGACAACAACGCCACCTGGCTTTCATATCTGAGTTCACGACAGATATCAAGCACATCGAAGGAAAAAGCAACGTGGTGGCAGATTGTCTTTCCAGGGCACAGTGCAAGCAGTGCACTTGGGTATGGACTTTGTTCGGTTAGCAGCGGACCAGCACTCTGATTCCGAGGTACAGGCGTACAGAACAGCTGTCTCAGGTTTGAAAATAGCAGATGTCCGCTTTACAGAGGCTGGAGTTACACTGATGTGTGATGTCTCCAGGGGCTACCCTCGTCCAGTGGTACCTGGACAGTGGAGGCGAGCTGTTTTCGACAGAGTCCACGGTTTGTCACACCCCTGGACGAAAAGCTTCACAGAAACTGGTCTCTTCAAAGTTTGTGTGGCATGGATTGAAGAAGGACATCCGAAACTGGGTTTCAGCTTGTGTAGCATGTCAGCGGGCTAAAGTACAAAGACACGTCAAGGCACCACTGGAAACTTTCGAGGTGCCAGAGCGACGTTTTGACCACGTCAATGTCAACCTGGTTGGACCATTGCCACCATCCCGGGGGTTTACTCTTCTTCTGACTATGGTCGATCATAGCAACTGCTCAGGAAGGGCCTTGTGTTATTTACACATTTGCATTTGACATTTTATGAAGCTGTTCTCATCATATGTTATTGTTTACAGCGTCTCTGTGTCATCATGTCACATCAGAAACATTCTCTCTCCAGACACCAAAAATATGATAAATCCCACCAGTTATATTCAGATGTGCTCTGATATGAGATTGTGCCGAGACCTGGAGCGGATCTGTCAGTCTTTACTGGTACCTTTTGTTGAGCTTTTCCTCTTTTATTGTGGGATCTGGTGGGATTAGTTGTGAACGTGATCCGTGTTTCGGGTCTCAGACCGCAGGATTCGCCGGGTCAGTGTCTCAGAGTCTCGTCTCGTTCAGAGTCAGTGTCCTGATCACATACGGGAACAAAACACAATCTGAAAAGGAAAAGTAGACAGTAGATTTGTTTTAGCAATTTTCCTGATTACATTTGAATTTTTTATTTATATATTATATACTGTATATATATATATATATTACGTTTTAGTGTTTTTCCTGATTTACAGAAGGCGCACAAAACCCACAATCTGAAAAGAAAATAACAAAATGACCTTAGTAAGTAAATTAAGTAAAAATGTATTATTTTAAATTAAATTAAATGATTTATAATTATAAATGATAAATCATTATTTATAAATAAAAATGAATTTACATAATAATTATATTGCCTTATTTTATCATTATAAATGCAAATTATATATATATATATACAAAAATGTAAATATGAATTATTATGTAAATCATAAATCATACGTTTTATAATATTAATAATAAAAATATATGTAAATTAAATGAAAATTATTTAATTCATTTTATATTTTAGGATTGTTATCATTACTTTTATCATATCTTTTTCTGGCACAGTTTTCTTATTGATATTTGGTTTCATGTGTCGGTGATATAAAAACTACTATAAACTACTTTGAAATTGAAAGATTGCCAGCGAGAGTAATCACAGTGATTGTAAAGATTGATTGTATTGTGTGTTGAGTTGTGTGTGAAAGGTCAAAGGCGCTGTAATGCACTCAGTGTGTGTGGAGGTTTCAGACTCGATTCAAAACTGACCATGAGAGAATAAATCAATGCACAGCATCTCCAGAATGAGTCTCTGATCCGCTACACACCGACACTGAAGCAACGCTCACGTTACATTCACAGTGTGATTCTGAGAACACATGCATTTTAATAAAGAGAAAGCAACCCTGTTGAGGTATATATACGCATAACAGCACACTAGGGACTCTGCACTTACGGGGAATATACGATTAAACCGGGTTTGTGTTTCAGAGACATTTCTAGATCACACTTTTCTTCAGCTTCACCAGTGCAAGTGTAGAGCTGAGGAAAACACACGTGCAACAACAAGTTTACACGGCTCCAGCCTGAAACACACGTGCAACAACAAGTTTACACTCCTCCAGCCTGAAACACACATGAAACAACAAATTTACACTCCTCCAGCCTGAAACACACATGAAACACCAAGTTTACACTCCTCCAGCCTGAAACACACATGCAACAACAAGTTTACACTCCTCCAGCCTGAAACACACATGCAACAACAAGTTTACACTCCTCCAGCCTGAAACACACATGCAACAACAAGTTTACACTCCTCCAGCCTGAAACACAAGTGCAACAACAAGTTTACACTCCTCCAGCCTGAAACACACATGCAACAACAAGTTTACACTCCTCCAGCCTGAAACACACGTGCAACAACAAGTTTACACTCCTCCAGCCTAAAACACACATGCAACAAAAAGTTTACACTCCTCCAGCCTGAAACACACATGAAACAACAAGTTTACACTCCTCCAGCCTGAAACACACATGCAACAACAAGTTTACACTCCTCCAGCCTGAAACACACGTGCAACAACAAGTTTACACTCCTCCAGCCTAAAACACACATGCAACAAAAAGTTTACACTCCTCCAGCCTGAAACACACATGCAACAACAAGTTTACACTCCTCCAGCCTGAAACACAAGTGCAACAACAAGTTTACACTCCTCCAGCCTGAAACACACATGCAACAACAAGTTTACACTCCTCCAGCCTGAAACACACGTGCAACAACAAGTTTACACTCCTCCAGCCTAAAACACACATGCAACAAAAAGTTTACACTCCTCCAGCCTGAAACACACATGAAACAACAAGTTTACACTCCTCCAGCCTGAAACACACGTGCAACAACAAGTTTACACTCCTCCAGCCTGAAACACACATGCAACAACAAGTTTACACTCCTCCAGCCTGAAACACACGTGCAACAACAAGTTCCCCTTCAGGGACTACCGCTGCGTGTAATCGCAGTGGGAACGCCCCCCAGCGTAACGCGTCTGAAGCATGAATGAAATCAGTCAATGGAGAAATGGAGCGTCACAGCAAGTGACGTCATTGACCAGGAAGCTATAAATATCCCCTGAATACACAAGCCGCCAGCTTCTGTCACTTCAGCAGCGCTCTGTGTGTGTGAACTGAAATCTCGATTGTGTTTGTCTGTTTTGTCAGGAGTTTATCACTATATATATATATATATATATAAAAAAACCAAAGAATATGAGCGAGCAGTATAAGAAGTGTGTTTCCCCCTGTACACGATACATCACGGGTGGGGATTCACACCAGCTATGTGTGGCTTGTTTGGGAGTTCAGCATGCCCAGTCGGCTCTCGAGGGAGTCGATTGTGAGCATTGCGAGCGTTTTCCTCTGAGAACTCTGCGCTCGTGGCGATCGCTCTTCGAGTAGAGCGGTATGCTGTGAGCTCCCCGAGGCTCGGGTCCCGCTTCTGTTGAGGCAGAGCGGCGGCGCTTGTCTTGGGGCTCGCAGATGGATCTCACCGGCGACGTTGAGACGGGCCCCGCCCTATCTCAGCTTTCTCTGGCGGGATCCAGTGCCTCTTACCCGGCTCTGGAAGCACGCGCTGCGGCGGTTACTTCTGCCCGGGTGGAGGCACATGATGATGTTGATTTAAGATTGTCCAGTTCTGAGGAGCTGGATGTCGAAAGCTTTGCATCTGAGGAAACTAGTTTGCCACATTATACAGCAAATGATGAAGGTTTGATGGATGTGTTATCTCGGGCTGTTGAAAAGCTCAGTATCGATTGGCCAGCTGATAGACAGCAGTCTAGAAATAAAAGTAAACTAGATGATAGATTTCTGTCTGCATCACCTCAACCTTCTCGCCGGTGCCTACCGTTCTTCCCAGACCTTCATGCTGAGGTTTCAAAGACCTGGGTTAGACCGGTTTCTAGCAGGATTTACACAAATCAGTCTAATGCTTATGGTAACATTTCTGGTGCTAAATCTGCTGGTTATGTGACGATGCCGAAGGCAGAGGAGACGCTCGCGAGCTATCTCTCGCCTGCTTCGTCGTCTTCACTTAAAGCACCGGCTCTTCCATCGAGACCACTAAAAAATACTTCTGTGCTGGTGGGGAAGGCTTACTCGGCGGCTGGGCAGGCGGCTGCTTGTCTACATACGATGGCTATTATGCAGGCTTATCAGGCCGACCTGCTAAAAGATGCGTGTGAGGGGGGGGAAATTTCCGCTGATATGATTAGCGAACTCAGGCAGACTGCTGATCTCACTCTTCGTGCCACCAGAGAGACCGCAAAATCTATCGGTCGGTCTATGGCAGCCATGGTGGCCACAGAAAGGCATTTATGGTTGAGTCAGACCTCCATGAAAGAGAAAGACAAGACTCTCCTTTTAAATGCTCCCGTTTCGCCTGCTGGCCTCTTCGGTGACGCTCTTCATTCTGTCACGGAGAGGTTCCAGGAAGAGAAAAAACAGGCAGCTGCTTTTCATAAGTTCATCCCTCTTAAAGTGCGTGTCACTGGGGCTGCTGAGCGAGTGCAGTCCCAGCCGTCGAGTTCGTCCTCCAAAAGAGCACAGCAGAAGCGGAGTGTCGCGTCTCGTGCCCCCCCGCAGAGAGACTGGAGGGACGAGGCGGGGCGCTCTCCGGCGCGTCGAAAAAATCCTGACGGGCTGAACGTCAGGACTCTGAGGGTGGTCCCCATCGGGAAAGACTTGAGTTCACCGCACAAAAACACGGTGCCCTGTCTTTCTCGATGCCCTCAGGGGTCTGTTCTACTAACCCTGCCTATACAGGGCGTAGAGAGACTCGGCGAGCGGTTTCCCGAGGGACGCTCGCCCCCTCTGAAGAGGGTTGTGGAGTGCTCAGACCAGCTGTTTCCTGCCAGTATGTTACAGGGCGCTGCGTCTGTCACTCGGGATGTTCATCCAGAGGCCAGCCTCGAGAGGCTGGTTCCCTTAGTAGAGTTCCTGGCGGAATGGGAAATGCTTCCCAATGTTTCTCAGTGGGTCCTGAATATCATAAAGAACGGGTACGCTATTCAGTTCAGAACACATCCACCTCGGTTCAGAGGGGTTCTGCCTACTGTGGTGGGCCCCGAGCAGGCTCTGGTACTAGAACAGGAGGTAAAAACTCTGCTGCAGAAAGAGGCTATAGAACGGATTCCTCTACCCAGCAGGGAGTTAGGATATTACAGCCGGTACTTCATCGTTCCGAAAAAAGATGGAGGGCTGCGTCCCATTCTAGATCTGCGTCTCTTAAATCGCACTGTTGGGAAGCTCAAATTCAAAATGCTCACTCTCAAGCAGATCGTGTCACAAATCAGATCCGAGGACTGGTTTGTCACGATAGATCTAAAGGACGCCTACTTCCATGTTTTTATCCTCCCTCAACACAGGAAGTTCCTGAGGTTCGCTTTCGGGGGCGAAGTGTACCAACATCGGGTTCTTCCGTTTGGCCTAGCACTGTCACCCCGCACGTTCACGAAGTGTATGGATGCAGCTATAGCTCCGCTCAGGCTGCAGGGCATCCGTATTCTGAACTATATAGACGATTGGTTAATTCTAGCTCAGTCGGAACAGCAGGCGGTTCGGCATCGAGATGCTGTTCTTGCTCACATCAAGAGATTGGGGTTGAGGCTCAACACCAAGAAGAGTGTTCTTTCTCCATTACAGAGAACCACCTTTCTCGGTGTAGTATGGGATTCGACGACGATGCAGGCACGATTGTCACCTGCTCGTGTTGTTTCGATTCTCGCCGCAGTATATCAGGTCAAGCTAGGCCACTCATCCACCGTAAAACAGTTCCAGAGACTGTTAGGTCTCATGGCGGCTGCGTCCAACGTGATACCCTATGGCCTCCTGCACATGAGACCATTACAGTGGTGGCTCAGGGTTTCTCCCCGAGGGGAGATCCTTTTCGCATGATCATGAGTTCGCGACGGTGTCATCGCGCCCTGGTTATGTGGAAAGATCCTTGCTTTCTGTCCCAAGGACCTGTGTTGGGAGCTCCTTGTCGTCGCGTTTTGCTAACGACAGATGCCTCTCTCACGGGTTGGGGAGCGATCATGAGTGGTCGCCCAGCTCGGGGTCTGTGGAAGGACCATCACCGTCTATGGCACATAAATTGTCTAGAGATGTTGGCAGTATTTCAGGCTCTGAAACACTTCCTCCCAGACCTAAGGGGCCACCATGTCCTTGTCCGAACAGACAACACGTCGGTGGTCTCTTATATCAACCATCAGGGGGGTCTGCGTTCTCGCCCGCTTTACAAACTGGCACGTCAGATCCTTCTATGGTCCCAGGGGAAAATTCTTTCTCTGAGAGCTATTTATCTCCCAGGGTATTTAAATCAGGGGGCAGACATCCTGTCGAGGCAGGGGCCGAGGCCCGGGGAATGGAGTCTTCACCCCGAGGTGGTGGAGCTCCTATGGGAGCATTTCGGTCGTGCCGAGGTAGACCTATTTGCTTCCCGAGAGACATCTCACTGTCCACTGTGGTTCTCTCTCAGCCAGCCAGCCCCCCTGGGGTTGGACGCGATGGTACATCCATGGCCGAGGTCACGCTTGTACGCTTTTCCCCCGATCGCTCTGCTCCCGGGAGTTCTGGAGAGGGTTCGCCGGGACGGGCTCAGTCTTCTGCTAATAGCCCCGTTCTGGCCGGCCCGAGTATGGTTTGCGGACCTAGTGTCTCTCCTCGACGGCTCTCCCCTTGAGATACCGATCAGGAGAGATCTACTCTCTCAGGCGAGTGGGTCGATCCTTCACCCCCGCCCAGAACTATGGAGGCTGTGGGCTTGGCCTCTGAGGGGGCCCAGCTCATAGACTCTGGTCTCTCGACTGAGGTCGTTGAGACCATCCTCCAATCCAGAGCTCCCGCCACGAGGAAGTTATATGCCGCGAGGTGGAAACTTTTCACCTCTTGGTGCAGAGAGCGCCAGCAGGACCCAGTTAACTGCCCGGTTGGTACAGTGCTGGATTTCCTGCAGGACCGTCTCTCCACAGGGTTATCCCACTCCACACTGAAGGTGTACGTGGCGGCCTTAGCTGCTTACCACGCCCCTTCAAGCGGAGGTTCTCTCGGGAGACACCCACTTATATCTCGCTTCCTTCGTGGCGCCCTGAGGCTGAGGCCTGCAGTTCGCACGAGGGTACCATCTTGGGATCTGGCCATTGTCTTAGAGGGTCTCTCCCTAGCTCCTTTCGAGCCCATCGAGGAAGTTTCGGAAAAGTTCCTTACACTTAAGACTATCCTTCTTCTCGCTATCTTGTCTCTAAAAAGAATTGGAGATATTCAAGCACTCTCGGTGGCTCCCTCGTGCCTGGAATTTACTCCTGGTTTGGTTAAGGCTTTTCTCTGTCCTAGACCAGGGTATGTTCCTAAGGTGCCAACCACTTCCGTTAGACCTATAGTACTGCAGGCCTTCTGTCCTCCGCCTTTTTTGACGTCAGACCAGGAGAAATTGAATTTGCTGTGTCCCGTTAGGGCTTTAGATGCTTATGTCCACAGAGCTGCCCTGTGGAGGAAATCGGAACAGTTGTTTGTCTGTTTTGGGTCACCTAAGAAGGGGTGTCCTGCATCTAAGCAAAGGATGAGCAAGTGGGTGGTCGAGGCCATCTCACTCGCTTACGTTTCGGCCGGTCAGCCTTCACCTTTGGCTGTAAGGGCCCATTCTACCAGGAGTATGGCTGCCTCTACAGCTCTTCTTTCAGGGGCTTCTCTTCAGGACGTTTGCGATGCGGCAGGCTGGTCCTCACCGCACACTTTCGTCAGGTTTTATTCTCTCGATTTTAGCTCCACTCCTGGGGCTCAGGTTCTCTCTTCGGCTTGTGTCTCCTAGTCACACACGACGGGGACCTGTTCGTATGGGGATGTGGGTATTGCGTTCCCACTGCGATTACACGCAGCGGTAGTCCCTGAAGGGGAACGTCCCGGGTTACGTATGTAACCCTAGTTCCCCGAAGGGACGGACGCTGCGTGTCCTGCCATACTCCCGGCATCCCCTTGGGTCGCTTGCTTCAGTAACATTAGAAGCTGGCGGCTTGTGTATTCAGGGGATATTTATAGCTTCCTGGTCAATGACGTCACTTGCTGTGACGCTCCATTTCTCCATTGACTGATTTCATTCATGCTTCAGACGCGTTACGCTGGGGGGCGTTCCCACTGCGATTACACGCAGCGTCCGTCCCTTCGGGGAACTAGGGTTACATACGTAACCCGGGACGTTTACACTCCTCCAGCCTGAAACACACATGAAACAACAAGTTTACACTCCTCCAGCCTGAAACACACATGCAACAACAAGTTTACACTCCTCCAGCCTGAAACACACATGCAACAACAAGTTTACACTCCTCCAGCCTGAAACACACATGAAACAACAAGTTTACACTCCTCCAGCCTGAAACACACGTGCAACAACAAGTTTACACTCCTCCAGCCTGAAACACACATGAAACAACAAGTTTACACTCCTCCAGCCTGAAACACACATGCAACAACAAGTTTACACTCCTCCAGCCTGAAACACACATGAAACAACAAGTTTACACTCCTCCAGCCTGAAAATGGAAGCTTTAGCTTAAGTTCTGTCAGGAAGACTCAATCAGCGCGTCATGTATTACCTCATCCCTATCCAATCAGGTGTTAACAGTCACAGTATAAAAGATTGGTACTTACACTTGTCTGAGTTCGCAGATGCTGACGCTGCCATTCATGCTCTCGTTCAGTCGCCAGCCAACATGTTTCAGGACACGCATAATGTTTACTATTATTGAGTTCCGACGATGGATATGTCCCGCCGTATCTCCTGCTACACGTCGAGGTTCCCGCGTTCAGTGCCGCATCTCCCCGTAGGCACAGTGGTCTTCGGATAGTTTTTTTTATCAGCCAAGGCCTCTCATGAGAAGTTCTGCTCCTCTAGGCCTAAAACACCCCGGGTCACCAATCAGTTTCCATTTCACGTCATCAAAAGCCTCAACAGCGTCAGCTCAGACAGGATAATCCGGCAGGAAGAGAACTATGTCATCCTCAACAACTTGCCCAGGAAAAGAACCTCGCTGTCTGCACGGGTGCATTATCCCGCAGATCACCGATCCACCGTCATGAATCAACAACTCTGCAAGTCACGAGAGGCGATTTTCTCTCGCTGGTTCAAGTTCAAGCTCCACTTCCAAGGCTTTCAAGTCGGTTTTTCAAGTTTTGGTAGGCGCTTCCATCGGCCACTGTTAATATGTCCCCTCTTTCATGATTAAACTTCATCCAGGTAAGTATTTCTCCGTTGCTTCCTACACCAGCGGCAGAGTTCAAATTGGAGTCCACGGTGACGTGGCGTACGTGTTCATAATTACTACTGTTTTGCAGACTGCAACGGGCCGGTTAGCTCGCCTTAAAGGGGAAATGTCATAGCAAGTGTAAGCAAGTTTCGCGTCACCGATATTCCACAGTACTTATCTAATAATATCAGCATTGTCGATACCACGCTCTCGTGGGCAGTTTGCAAATACCCACTAACAACTGAGTAACTGATTTAAAAATAAATAAATATATAAATAAAAAAACCTGAGTTAAGGAGAGCAAGTTGTTCATTTGGCTGTTATGCATACTGTAGTGGATATCTCTACAATGGCAAGTTAATTACGTATTTACATAAGTGTTGTAATTTCACAACTATTTTCAACATATTTAGGCCTACTTTATATTCATATTATAAGTCCCTTAATGAAAATTAGATCTACAATATTGGAAATGTGTAGAATCGCTGTAATATTCAACCTTTCCTGGCGACTACTTAATCCACTGATATGTGTGATAGAAATATTTTATGTGATGGGTATTTCCACATTAATGTCCAGAAAAATGCAGACTAAGGATGCTCCTGTCAAAGGCCACACATCCTTAGCAAAAACTGTTAATAGTTATTAAACTAACAGTCATATTAGTTTTATCAAGTCAAACCAATCAACAGAACTAATCAGTGAAGGAGACTCGAGTGGCATCGTCTTTGCTCAACTGTATGATTTACATGTTCATGTATCTTTCTATTCAAGAGTCTCAACTGTGTTGTGGCCAGCGATGAATGGGGCTATTTCTGCAAAGAGCAACTTGGGAGCCATGTCAGGCATATGCTCCGCATCTGAGAAAAGGATTCTACGCTCAAAAGACAACAGATCAAGTATCATTTAGGTAATGATAGTAGCTTCTTGACAGGACGCCGTCACCTTACTTCAGGTAAGTACCGTATTAAGAAGTCAGATTTAGTTGGTTTAAGAATTTCTATAAAAAAATAATAAAAAAAACACACACACTAGACAAAGGGTGCATGTCCAATCTCAGATTCGGATATCTAGATCAGTAAAGGCTAGATGAATCTTTTAAGCTTACTCAAGGTTCGTTTCGTCCGCTCTTCACAAAATCATCCTATAGCGGTCGTTAGCGTCCTTAGGGTTTGACGTGGTCGCAAAATATATTATATCGTTGTGCTAACAAAGCATGGTTGTCATCAAGGCAGATCTTATTGTTAGGCGATCATGCCATTCCTGAGACGTTAATTCGGCTATCAATCGTCTTCAATTTCATAATTAAGGTTGTGCTTATTCCTGCCAATGCAAAGCCATAGCTACGCGTTTTCATTCTTTGTTACAGGCTTTCAGACGGCTTTTGCCGTTCAGCAACCCGGATCCATCACCCTGCCCTCTTCTAACAGAGTTTGTTAAATTTGTAATGTTTTGCTTTTCTTTTCAGATTCCTGTTTTCACATCCTGATCACGGCCGATTGTTCCTTCCTCGTCTACAATTACGAAATCTTAATTCAATATTTCTTCCATTCATAGTTTGCTCGCAGGCATTCAAATTCACGCAAGTATTTTAATACTAATTATCCAAGTCTGTTCACCATACCTTCTCTTTGTTTGCTACTTAAGCCATAGCCAAGACCTGTAGTAAACCTCCGATAAACGCCTGCCAATCACATTGTATCACAAAGATAAAAATGTGTATAATTGTGCCCTTTTCACAGGTTATGTGGTGGGTCTCCGGTGTGTATGTGGGGTTCGGCTCGGAATGCCCACAGATTATTTTGAATAGCATGTTGAAATGGTCATTTCGAAGGTGATTAAGCATATCGTTTTGTCTATCCCTTTGGATGTGGCAGGGCTGCTACTCCCGGCACAGGGGTCGGAGTTTCAACAGCTCGTTTTGCAGCTTCGATTACCTCTCACCAACAATTTTAAATTTTTCGCTTCGTCAACCGGGATCATTCAAGATGGAGAGACTCAAGAAGTGTCAACATATAGACAACATTCTGGATGGTCGTTGATGAATTATGTAGCTCATCATAGCTGTCTCTAGTCACTAATTAGCTTATTCTGTCTCGATTTTCTTTAAATCATGTCCCGTGGGCAGGATTCATGTAAATTTAGGTTGTGATGCACTAACCCAGGAGGAATTTCGTTAGCTCCTCTCAGCGCTGTTGTAGTCTTTAAAAAGCAATTCTTAAATGAATTTCTCCCATTGCTTGAACTTTGAGTGTTGTAACCTTGAAGATGTTGGTTATGCTTATACGGCAACATTTCACACTAAGTAAGTTAGAAAAGCAAAATCCATCCAACTTCCTTTTTATTACTTCCTGTCCGCAATGGTCTCTTTTCTATTGGTATTCAGATTGTAGCTGTCTGTTACAGCGTCATGGCTCATGCATCCAGGGGATTCACTCCAGGAGCTAAATACTCCGATTTCCCCATGGTCTTTTCTGTTTGCGTTTCTCACCTAATTTCTTTACTCCCTTTCTTAAGAACTCTAAGAATGACTCTCAAGGCTCTGTTTCACTTATCAATTTATTAATTAGTTATAAATTCTGTCCCTTCTCATCTATGATTAATTTCTTTAAATTCCCCTCCATTTATCCTAACTAACGTAGCACTTCTCTCTAAGCCTAGTTCAGGACTCATCAGTTTCTGCCCTCAAAAGCTGCTGTTTACCCCCCTCCCTTTATACCGGTCATTCGTTACGGATTGGGGCAGCCACCACAGCAGCCGAACGAGGAGTGTCTACATCAGCTATCAAAATAATGGGAAGATGGTCTTCCTCAGCTTTTGAATCCTACATAAGAACTGATTAAAAAATTATCATTGAAGCCCAGCAAGCTCTCCATTAATAATCCAGGTAAATCCTCTCGCAACTACTGGTGGTGGTGGTACTACGTTATCCACTTGAGCGCAGTTCAATCTGATAAAGCCCCTCTGTACTCGTCTCTGTGTTTGTGTTTTGTCCCGCGGTGTCTCCGCTCGTCTTCTGTCTTTATGTGATCCTCCTCGGCCACTAGTTTAGCCGTGGTCCGTGCAGGCTATCATAGCTTTGTTCTTACGGTCCATCGCGGCCTTGTCCGTCTGGTCTAGTGGCCTTGTTTCGTGAATATTGTCTTTCATGTGGCATTAGCGGTCGGTGTGGCTCCTAAGCGGTCTCGTCTCTGTGGTCTCCCATGGCCGTGTGGCCTATCGTGGCCTTGTCCTCCAAGGTCCATCATGGCCTAGTGACCTCTAGGGGTCTTGGTTTTATGTGGCTCTATGGCCGTGTCTATGATTAGCTCGTTATGCGTGGCATATTGAAGCCTGTCCTACATGTGGCCATCCGTGGTCTGTGGTCCATCGCGACCTTCTGTGTGGCTTAGCAGCTCTGTCTTATAGGTTTGTCTTCATGTGGCATTAGCGGCCGGTGTGGCTCCTAAGCGGTCTCGTCTCTGTGGTCTCCCATGGCCGTGTGGCCTACCGTGGCCTTGTCCTCCAAGGTCCATCGTGGCCTAGTGACCTCTAGGGGTCTTGGTTTTATGTGGCTCTATGGCCGTGTCTATGATTAGCTCGTTATGTGTGGCATATTGAAGCCTGTCCTACATGTGGCCATCCGCGGTCCGTGGTCCATCGCGACCTTTTGTGTGGCTTAGCAGCTCTGTCTTATAGGTTTGTCTTCATGTGGCATTAGCGGCCGGTGTGGCTCCTAAGCGGTCTCGTCTCTGTGGTCTCTCATGGTCGTGTGGCCTACCATGGCCTTTTTCTATATGTGGCTATCAGGGCCTGCGGTCAAGCTGACCTTGTGTTTATGTGGTCTATCATGGCCTGTGGTCAAGCTGACCTTGTGTTTATGTGGTCTATCATGGCCTGTGGTCAAGCTGACCTTGTGTTTATGTGGTCTATCATGGCCTGCGGTCAAGCTGACCCTGCGTTTATGTGGTCTATCACGGCCCGTGGTCTAGCTGACCTTGTGTTTATGTGGTCTATCATGGCCTGTGGTCAAGCTGACCTTGTGTTTATGTGGTCTATCATGGCCTGTGGTCAAGCTGACCGTGTTTATGTGGTCTATCATGGCCTGTGGTCAAGCTGACCTTGTGTTTATGTGGCCTATCATGGCCCGTGGTCAAGCTGACCTTGTGTTTATGTGGTCTATCATGGCCTGTGGTCAAGCTGACCTCGTGTTTATGTGGTCTAGCATGATGGTCCATTGGGCCCGGTTCTATATAAATAAATATAAATATATAAATAAATAATTTCGTAAATAAATATTTATCATCTTATCTGTATTCTTCTTTCTCGTTTCAGGAACCGCAGGACCCACGACTGGTGGGTATATTTATTTACAGTTCTTTGGGGGTGGGCTCCGTCCTTGTGGAATTATTCTTCCACTTCTCTTTGGGGGTCGGCTGCGCCCCCGCCTTCATCTCAGGCGGGACATGCAGATTCGGCTAACCTCGCTTTGCTCGCTAAGGACGGGGCCTACGCCAAAGAACTCATAAATTTATGCTTGCTGAGCTGTCAATAAATGTATACAACTTTTCAATTTACCTCCCGAGTCTTTCTGGTAGAACACACGTGCAACAACAAGTTTACACTCCTCCAGCCTGAAACACACGTGCAACAACAAGTTTACACTCCTCCAGCCTGAAACACACGTGCAACAACAAGTTTACACTCCTCCAGCCTGAAACACACGTGCAACAACAAGTTTACACTCCTCCAGCCTGAAACACACGTGCAACAAGTTTACACTCCTCCAGCCTGAAACACACATGCAACAACAAGTTTACACTCCTCCAGCCTGAAACACACGTGCAACAACAAGTTTACACTCCTCCAGCCTGAAACACACATGCAACAACAAGTTTACACTCCTCCAGCCTGAAACACACGTGCAACAACAAGTTTACACTCCTCCAGCCTGAAACACACGTGCAACAACAAGTTTACACTCCTCCAGCCTGAAACACACGTGCAACAACAAGTTTACACTCCTCCAGCCTGAAACACACGTGCAACAACAAGTTTACACTCCTCCAGCCTGAAACACACGTGCAACAACAAGTTTACACTCCTCCAGCCTGAAACACACGTGCAACAACAAGTTTACACTCCTCCAGCCTGAAACACACATGCAACAACAAGTTTACACTCCTTCAGCCTGAAACACACGTGCAACAACAAGTTTACACTCCTCCAGCCTGAAACACACATGCAACAACAAGTTTACACTCCTCCAGCCTGAAACACACATGCAACAGGTTTACACTCCTCCAGCCTGAAACACACATGCAACAACAAGTTTACACTCCTCTAGCCTGAAACACACATGCAACAGGTTTACACTCCTCCAGCCTGAAACACACATGAAACAACAAGTTTACACTCCTCCAGCATGAAACACACGTGCAACAAGTTTACACTCATCCAGACTGAAACACACATGAAACAACAAGTTTACACTCCTCCAGCCTGAAACACACATGCAACAACAAGTTTACACTCCTCCAGCCTGAAACACACATGCAACAACAAGTTTACACTCCTCCAGCCTGAAACACACATGCAACAACAAGTTTACACTCCTCCAGCCTGAAACACACATGAAACAACAAGTTTACACTCCTCCAGCCTGAAACACACATGCAACAACAAGTTTACACTCCTCCAGCCTGAAACACACGTGCAACAAGTTTACACTCCTCCAGCCTGAAACACACATGAAACAACAAGTTTACACTCCTCCAGCCTGAAACACACGTGCAACAAGTTTACACTCCTCCAGCCTGAAACACACATGAAACAACAAGTTTACACTCCTCCAGCCTGAAACACACATGCAACAACAAGTTTACACTCCTCCAGCCTGAAACACACATGCAACAACAAGTTTACACTCCTCCAGCCTGAAACACACATGCAACAAGTAGTGATCGACCGATGTATCGGTTTACCGATATTTTTACCGATTTTTAAGCATTTTCCCATAATCGGGTATCGGTTTTGTAATATCGGATTCGCCGATAAACGGCGCCATCTTGTGGCCGTTTTGAGAATTCCGCCATTGCAGCCCGCTGAGGAGATCAGTCAACAACAACTCTGTGCACAGGTAAATTATATGTTCTACTTGCTTTGCTTTAATTATTTAACTTTATTTAACATAACAGACATGCAGAAATGAGTTTTGAGACATAAATGCCTGATATAGTTTATTTATGCAGCTTGGTTCTAAAAAATTGAGACGAACTCAGAGTCACGTTGCGTAATCCGTCATGTCGTGCCCCAATAAAGGCGTAACTTTACATGAATTAAATAAAACAGACATGAATGAGTGCATGTTGAAAATAAAAGCGCTGAATTTAATTCTCTATCTGTTGTATTTACTCACCATTAGTCTCGAAAAAAAAGTTCGCTCATATTGCTGAGCACTCACTGGGTTGATGATCAGGAATGCTCAAGCACGGCCACTGAATGAAACTTTTGACAAGATGATCTTGTTTAAACACCCTAGATTATATTATCATTTACTACATATACTGCAATTATTTCGCTTTAAAATGATACCGCTTTGTGGAAATTAATTATTTATTATCTGCACGCGCGATCGCGGTTGAGTAGCTTATCATTCTGTGTAAATGCATAGATAAACAGCACTTTGTTAGAAAGCATTTCATGATCTAGACCGACAAAAATATTATTAATAATTAGTAACATACTAGTTGGAAAATGCAATGATGTATATGCTGTTTTGTTTGTTACTTTCCTGACAATGTTATATTCCAGCTAATATTATTCAGTGAATTAATATTACCCAGTGAATTATTCCTCACCCTTAGTTTAAACCTATTAAACGGCACATAAACCTTCGAAAACCGTTTAAAATTAATTACATTTCTGCAAAGGTGATATGACTCTGTCCCCTGTCAATTATTTTCTCCATATGAAAACATTAGACTTTTAACATTTACTTGCCTATTGTTAACATTGTTGCTGCTGATGCTTATAAATTATATGTATAATTTAGATATAAATTATATAATGTAATAATATAAATGTTTTTATTGTGATTTGAAGATTTAATTTAACATGAAAGAGTGTTAACTTTCAACACTTTTGTTTAGTTTTTTAAGATGACTGAAAGGAGGAAAAATCAAAGGACTTACTCCACAGACCCCTCTATTTATTTGTGTATAAATATAAAGGGTTTTTTTTGTATGCAAGGAGGGAGTGATTGTTATAAATAAAATGGTTTGTTCAGTTCATTTGTGTTGTAATAATTGTGTCAAAAACAGAAGTATAACAGTAAATAAATATCGGTTCTGCATATCGGTTATCGGGCACATAAACATGCAAATAATCTGTATCGGTATCGGTTATAAAAAATCAATATCGGTCGATCACTAGCAACAAGTTTACACTCCTCCAGCCTGAAACACACATGAAACAACAAGTTTACACTCCTCCAGCCTGAAACACACGTGCAACAACAAGTTTACACTCCTCCAGCCTGAAACACACGTGCAACAACAAGTTTACACTCCTCCAGCCTGAAACACACGTGCAATAAGTTTACACTCCTCCAGCCTGAAACACACATGCAACAAAAAGTTTACACTCCTCCAGCCTGAAACACACATGCAACAACAAGTTTACACTCCTCCAGCCTGAAACACACATGCAACAACAAGTTTACACTCCTCCAGCCTGAAACACACATGAAACAACAAGTTTACACTCCTCCAGCCTGAAACACACGTGCAACAAGTTTACACTCCTCCAGCCTGAAACACACGTGCAACAACAAGTTTACACTCCTCCAGCCTGAAACACACGTGCAATAAGTTTACACTCCTCCAGCCTGAAACACACATGCAACAAAAAGTTTACACTCCTCCAGCCTGAAACACACATGCAACAACAAGTTTACACTCCTCCAGCCTGAAACACACATGCAACAACAAGTTTACACTCCTCCAGCCTGAAACACACGTGCAACAACAAGTTTACGTATATCATATCTATATAATATATATCATTATATATAATATAATATATATTAGTAGGGCCCTACTAATATCATTAGTAACATTAAATATAACACAATAAACGAAAGTATATCAGTAGGAGTTTCCTTAAGTCTTTCTGATAGTTTTCTACAGGCCGGTTTACTACAACAGTAGAATAAAATTCTGAAATTATGGTTTATAGTTTTGGTGTGCCACCCCAAGATTTTAAGTGGCCCCATCTGGCCACCCCTATGAAAAATTTCTGGAGGCGCCACTGGTGCGCTCATAGATAGACAGACAGACAGGGTTCGCTGCACAGAATGCAGTGACCTTGGGTTGTTGCGAGAGAAATCCACTTAATCGCTAGTTTAGTTGACAGCATTTTCAGATTACTGATGTAATATAGTGCGTGAATAAAAAGTAAGTGTATTTTGTCAGTTCTTACTGTTTAATATGCAGATTGTTTCAAGCCGCGATTCAGATGCATCCAGCGCCATTGCGCCTTATGAATGTGTATTCCCTGCATTATTTTATTAATTCTGCAGTCTTGTTATTCTTTCTTTAATCTTCATTATAGCATAGGCGTCGATTTCGGTGGGGACGGTGGGTACGCGTCCCCACCAGATTTCGCCATGAGTCATTTTGTACCCACCACTTTTTAAAACATTGAGGCGCCACGGATGTACCTAATACAAATAAATAAAACATATCCAGTTAACTAGCAGAGCATTCATTTAATTCGCTATTAAATAAGAGATCTAGCGCTAAAATGTGGTGTTTTTGAACTCAAGCTGAGCGCTCGTTGCCGCGGCAATCAGTGTCACGGATACAGGCTCGCGCAGTCTTCACTCGGACGGGCGCTTGAATCTATCGTCGTTGTGGAGACTCTCTATTCATTCCGGTGAAATCTCAAAATAAAATCCACACAAACCTGTCCCTGTTTGATATAGACTGTAACCACTGATGAACATATTCAGTTTTGATGAGAGAAAAAAAAACTATAGAAGTGCAGATTAGAACCAGAGTGCGAATTACCCCACCATAATTGGGGGGTACTGCTCCTTCACTTCTTTTATGACCATCATGGTCCACTACCATATCAATCCCCACCGTGATCGCCACGGTTAAGATAGATTAGGGTTCTCAGATAAAACTACATTTATCAAACTAAAAATATGAAATAATTGAATATAAAAACAATACTAACCAATTAAAAACAAATTCAAATACTAGCATGTACTATTTAGCCTATAGGCTACTTGGCTCTTTTTATGTTTCCACAGGTTTCACTGATGTTATGTAGGCTTAGCTACATCAGACCCTCTTGTGCATCATATAAAAACAACACGGATCTGTGCCAAACTAATTTCAAAAGGGCACAATCATTTATTCAAGATAAAATGAGAATGGACACCTAACTTAGGCTATGGAGTTCATCTCCTTGGAAATGACAATCGATTTTACCCAGTGGCGGATCTAGAGATTTTTTCCTGGGGTGGCAAAGGGGTGGCATGAGGTTTCAGAAGGGGGACCATGGACATTATTCATAATTTTAAATGCTACGGTTTTCATTGAATGCGTTTTGTTCTCTACACTACATTACACGGAGTGGGAGTCAAATCAGAGATGTAGCTGGGTTTTTGGATGGTGTGGGTCTTAATTTGTGAATTGTGGACCCTTTCTCTGTGTAATCACTATCAGGGTCAATGACGTGACGCCTAAATTTTCTGTCCGATTGCATTTGTTCAGGTAAAAACGGGTTTAAATGCATAAAAAGATACTGTATATTTGTAGTACCTCTCCCATGTATGTACTCACTTTAACTTTTAAAAAAACGTAGTTATTTGTAACTTTTTTTGATATTTTAAGTGTCAAAATATCATGTGGTGCGACCGTCCGGCCCTAACTTCTGTTTTGAAAAAGTCTTTGAAATTACTCTAAATTTATTAAAAAATATTTTCTGCACTCTTTGGCATGATTTCCAAAGTGTTTTGTAATTCTGTAAAAAAAAATCAAAGCATTTGTAGTTATATTTCCATCATAATATACAAACAAACTTTGTCCGATGATGTCCATTTTATGAAATATCATGTGGTGCAACCATCAAGGAACTACCATTTTGGGACTTTTATGTTGAAAACTATTCAAACACAGGAAGTTACATCATATACCAATTTACCAAGGACCCATGGAAGCCACAAGCAGGTTTGTAATTCTCTCAAATAGGAAAAAAAATAAACCTTTGTAATGGTTGGTATGCAGTTAACAAAGTTGGATGTCATGTGGTATGACCTTAAAAAAAATTAATATTAAAGTTATTTCTACAAATATATTTTTTTATTCTAAATTTTATATTGACCTTTTGTGGAAAGCTAGCTTGTTTTGTTTAGGTGACCAATTCTGTGCCTGTAAATTTTGACTGAATTTGAAAATATCATGTGGTGTGACCAAATATCATGTGGTGTGACCACTGCAGACTGTTTTTCATGATAGATATATGTCCTAGATTGGCCGGTTTTTTGCTTTTATATTCAATTGATGGTTTATATACAAAAAGTACTTTAATTTAGTATAATTTGGAATAGATTTTTATGCAATTTGGGATTTTTTTTTTTATATTTCAGACTGTTTATGTTTACTCTTTGCACAATATGAGAAAAATGCAACAAAAAAGTTATAGCATGTAATTTTAGTTTAGTAATTATGCATTTATTAGTAATGTATTTACTATTGCCTATTTATTTATTTAAAACTATTTTAATCTATTTTACCAGATGCCAATGCCAAGTGAAGTAAAAATTCTGACCCTGAAGGAAGAGTGGAGTACCTTGCTAGGATAAGAGTGAAATATTATTACAGTTTAAAATAGCTGGTTTCTATGTGAATATATATAGTAAACTGTAATTTATTCCTGTGATCAAAGCTAAATTTTCAGCATCATTACTCCAGTCTTCAGTGTCACATGATCCTTCAGAAATCATTCTAATATAATGATTTGCTGCTCAAGAAACTTGATTATTATCGATGCTGATCTATGCTCTAACACTCAATTTTCGGATTGAGGATTTTAGTTATACTATTTTTGTTACTACTGGAAATTGTGGAAACTGTGATAATTTTTATATGTCAGGATTATTTGATGAATAGAAAGTTCAAAAGAACAGCATTTATTTTAAATAGAATCTTTTGTAACATTCTAGCCTAAATATCTTTACTGTCACTTTTTTATCAATTTAATTTATCCTTGATTAATAAAAGTATTAATTACTTCAAAAAAAAAAAAAAAACTATTAACCCCAAATGTTACCTATATACAATATTTGTATGTATATATAACATTATTATTTGTTAGAAAGAAATTCTAAGTCAAGTTAAATGAAATGGTGCATTTATGTTTGCGATGTGATTTTTTTTATAAAAAAAAATGTTTATAAAATGTTTGTGTTCAGGAAAATTCTGTGAATTTTGTATATATTTGGTTTAAATCTATTTTTTGTATAAAATGCATTGTTCATTGATCTCTTTAAGTAGATTTTTAACTATATAAGGTCTTCGTTGTCATTTGGAGCGACCACTCATCATGTGGTGCGACCAATAAAAGCAATCTCTGTATTAAATTTAAAATAAAATATCTTATGTCTGTGGCTGAAATATGAATCACTGATAAAGTATGCTTAAGTGAATGATATTTTTAAAACATTTTTATCAGTTTTATGTGATTTACAGGAAAAATAAGTCTGTTAACTAGATTTAAGGCGGCAACTCTAAAATTATAGAACAAAAAAATGTGATCATTATTTACAAAAACTTAAAAGAAATGCAAATACTTTGTTTCTAAACACTTTAACTACTAAGAACTTGTAAAAAAAATGTTAAGCATGTTAAGGAAATTAATTAATTTTAAGATAAATCACGGTCACACCACATGACATTTTTTAAGGCTATGGCCAATTCATCTAGATGAAAAAACACTAAAATCACTTAAATTAAAAATTTTATATGAATTTATGTGTACACAACATCCTTAATGTTTGAACAATTGCAACAGGTATTATTTTTTTTGTATTTTAAAATCGGCCTGTTGAAAATCCTTATACGTCATTGACCCATCAACAGTCTGTGTAGTCTATACTTAAATTGTACTTTGTGAAAAAGCAATTCTTGGGGGGTTTGGGGGTGTGCTCCCCATGAGATTTAAAAAAAAAAGACCCCTCAAATGTCTTCTAGTGAGTTTTGAGGAAATATGGACATATTTAGTCATACGACACACACACACACACACACACATTTCGATCGCGCCCGCGCCTCTCTCTCTCTCTCTCTCACACACACACACACACACACACACACACAGTTCGATCGCGCCCGCGCCCGCGCCTCTCTCTCTCTCTCTCTCTCTCTCTCTCTCTCTCTCTCTCTCTCTCTCACACACACACACACACAGTTCGATCGCGCCCACGCCTCTAATACACTAACAATGTTGTTTGTAGATCCGCCCCTGATTTTACCTCACCACAATGTAAAGCTTGATTTAAATAGAGAATTATCTTGCTACCTTGCTAACTAACCAAGGTCCACTTTACTAGCCTCAGTGGGTAAGTAGCCGGTAATTCAATGTATGAAGACGTGACATGATGAAAGAACAAAACATGTTAATAAATGAAGGTTGTAAAATCAACAAGCTAGACATCAGCTGGCAACTTACATTTATCCATGCACTTCAGCAGCAAACCGTTCTCTATCTCTGTTGCTTCTAGCCACGGTGGTTAAAAATGGTACGGTCCACAATAGGGGTGTCTGAAATCGCTTTACATTCAAATGTTCCTACAGTGAAAATAGGAGTTGACTTGTATTGTAACTGTAATTATATTTTTTCACAATATCAGAAAAATTATCTGACCCCCCCAAAACTGATATTTCTGTCCCTTTGGGGGGTACTGGGTCTTCATTGGGGGGTATAGTACCCCCCAGTACCCCCTGTAATTCGAACTATGATTAGAACCCGTAACCTCTGACACGCTTGGCAAAAGAGCAACCACTAGACCATTAAAGAACTCAAACAAAAGGTGCAGATCGATGGATTTATTTACGGGTTGAGCAGAGAGAGGCTCCACAGTTTGACAAGTTTCAGTGACGTGCGGTCTGGGTAGGCAAACTAGGCACTACCCTGCCAAAATTGTTTTTTACTGTTTATTCTTGTTTTTTATATATGCAATATGTGTGTTATTCCAATTGTTTAGACGTTATGATGACAAATGTGGCAGTTACGCATAATCAAATAAAAAACAAATGGTAGAAAAAGAAGTGCTTTTACTGTCTACTAGCATTTTTCTTTTACTAGCATTTGTTTGTATGTTGCGCATGCGCACTTCGATCCTGTATTCTTCAACATGTACGACAAAAAGCACAAATCTGCTGTGCCTTTGGACGTAAATATGTTATGCCAGTAATCATCTCCGTTACGTATCAGAGATGGACCAATTAAAATCGAGATCTGGACATTTGCGCAGCTAACGTCATTACACCACAGCTAGCCTACATAGTTAATCCCCGCCAAATTCAAAGTCAAAATGACAGCACCGGCCGTGATCACGGAGTTAAGAAATTTTTCTTTTACAAAATCTGAGTTAATAGCAAGAGGGAGGTCTACGCCAGCCTTAGATGGACTAATGCAGCAAAAGGGCCCAAAAATTGCCCGATCGTTTCAAACAGACTGGAATGAAAGAAAATATGTGATCGACGTCTTAACGAGAACGGCGGATGGATTTTATGTACAGATAATCTACTGATTGGTGAGTCAAAAACTATTTTGGGCTTAATATTTAATTGATAAATGTGGTTGAATCAATGCAAGCCATTTGCCTTCATATTCAATTGAGCAGTGTGTGATTTTACTTTTGCTGACTGACAAACATAATTGCCGCTGTGCAACAATTAAGGATTAAGAATGGTTGCATTCTGATGCTGGAGTGGACATAACTACCGGTGTGTGCCTGTGCCGCGCTTGCGTGTGTGCGTGTATGTGTGTGTGTGTGTGCGTGAGAGAGAGAGAGAGAGAGAGAGAGAGAGAGTACACGATATACATCCTGACTTGTACATTTCTTGATATGCCGTTTACTGTTTACTGTAACGTTTACTGTTGTTACGAATTATTAGCATAAACAATAAATCAGGTAATCTGGCTTTCAACTCAGTGCCTAGCCTCTTTAAGACATCACCGCACGTCACTGACAAGTTTGTACCCAGCACTTCTGAAAATGCACTTCCGAATGCGTCTCTGTCCCCACATTTCAAACCAAACTGAAGCTGTGAGCATTGGTGGAGATGATCGTGGAGTAGTAGCTATCTTGTTTGCATTATGCTTGCCTTAAATCTATTGCTGAATACGGGAATAGTTGTGATAATGATGATGATGATGATGATGATGATGATGATGATTGGATGCTTTCAAGTTGGTCAAAATGACTGATGTAGATTGGATGAATGCATGTTGTAAATTGAGTAGCCTAGCTACTTGTCTTAAAACTTAAGGCTTTCTTCTTCATAAAACGAGTCGGACATCACATTTTTGTATATTTTTTTTTTGTATTTACATAATTACATTAATAAGCTACAGGACATCGTCTTTCAAAACATGACCTGCGCGAAAGAGAGAAAAAAATAATGAATGCGTCATTGTACTATACCCACCACTTCTGAAAATGCACTTCCGAATGCGTCTCTGTCCCCCCACACATTTCAAACCAAACTGACGCCCGTGCATTATAGTTACTGCAATACCCTTTAATTTACAAGTGTATGCCAAAATTTTAGAGTGTTATTTTAAAGAGTACCAGTTTATTCAAGATTAAATGCCTTAGTTTCCATTAATGCGCTAATGGCGCCATCTTGTGGGCATACATATAATGGCTATTCTATTTATTTGCCTAGTAGGCAACCTGTATTAAACAGTAGTGGCTCTAAATTTATGTTAAATTCATATATGTAAAGATGATTGCTATCATACTTGTAAAGTTAAAGTAAATGCATAATTGATGTGATTTTATATCTGTATTTGTTCCAGAACCACACCTGTGTAATGTGAATTATCATCAGTAAACTAATTTATCATCAGTAAACTAATTTAAACAGATTATGGAGTCATTTGATTTCATTACACAGTTCTGACCGACTGTCTGCAGGGGTTTGAATCAACCCGAATTAGTGCAAAGTTAAATCTCAATTACAGCTGTAATTTAATTTAATTCTGTCATTTTCCAATGAACAAAGAGCATCTCATATATAAATACAGAATTTAGTCTGGATCAAGACTAAATGCATTGATTTGAAATGTTACTGAAAATGTGTTTGTGGAGCGTGACGTTCTTGATGATTTTAAGTGTTTTGTTTGTTTAAATATTCACTGTACAAGCATACAATTCATGAAAAGAAACTGCATTTTTTTCCTGCATAACTTTACAGTTTGTTTGACCTCTGACCACCAGGAATTTCCTCAGAGTTCAAAATGAAGATGAAGCAACAAAACAATTAATGGAGATGGTCAGTTTTACAGACTTCACAAATTTAAGAACATTACAGCTGACAAAAGGAGACACACAAAACATCACTGAATTCAAAAATAAATATTTTTAAAACAGCTTTTTTAATATGCTGCATGAGCCGTTGATCGAACAATCCCAACATGGGTTGATTCAGTGTTGTGTAAAACTAGACAGGTCACTTAAAACAAATAAAGTAAATTTCAAAGCAACAATTTTCTAATTTTCAAGAAAATTTGTCAATGAATGGATTACTTTGTTGACTCTGCATATTAACTGGTATATAGGAGAATTTTAACACTAATAAAGTTACATATCAGGTTTAACATAACTTGACGAGAAAAAAGTCAAGAACGAAAATGAATTTTAGGTTATTTATTTACATGTATTTATTTATAAGTATTCATTTATATTCATTGTATTTATTTGTATGTATACAAACAGATGAACTGAACTGAAAATAACTATTTACTAAAAAGTAAATAAAGGATATTAAATAATGTTAACTATAAAAGGGCATCAATAAGTGAGTTATATTCATTCAGATTGTAAGCAGATTGTTATCCATCACACTTACTCTAATTACTCTAGAGAACTGATGATTATGGATATCATCATAGGATAAAAACTGTAAATTACTGGAAGGACTAGTGTAACAATGCTGTGTGATATTAATTTGGCAAAAGTACCGTACACAGAGAAAAATATATGTATTAAATATAAACTTATTTGCAAATAGATAAACACGTCATTATTTTTGGTACATTTTCTTACATTTTTCTTTAAAATAATGGGAGACTTGCTTCTTTTGTAGTCTTGAAGCACTATGATTCAGTATTTGTTTGCCTTGGTGCCAGTGTGCATGGGTGGCGTAAGTCATAGTCATGGTCATGTTTTAAACAAATAAAGCAAAACTCCTCCTCACACTGAGGGCAATCCATGTTATTACATCCATCATTATTGTGTTCAATCAACACACCACAAGATGGGCATGCACGCATTTTTGGACACTGCACTTTATTTCTAAAGTATGTTAAAGAGATCATTGGGGAGTCTCTCAGCAGTTTCCAGTCAATGGTACATCCCTCATTATCGCATCGATCAGCACGGTGTTGATCTCCTTTCCACTCTCTTAAACACTGCCAGCAGAACTCATAGCGCTTTCCGGTCTTCACTGTGCAAATGGAGCACTTCACGCAGAGATTGGAAACATCAGACCTTTCAATGAAAGTAGCACAACCAGGACACTAAATATGGACAGAGAAAAGACAGAGTGTTAGATAATCTGATTATCATGCCTGATCCATCTCTAACATGAACTCTCTCATGAAGCTTGTGTTCTTCTACTTCAGCAGCACTGCACATCTTCTCCACCTTACATGTCCAGAGTCACTCACACACACAATCCTCTATTATATTATTAAATAATTAAAACCTTTTTTTCAGTACTGTAATCATAAAAGAAGGCAGAAATGTACTTACATCCCTGAAGTTGACTATCTTCTTGACAGTGTTCGTCCCAAGCTGTTCCTCAAAAGCAGCTTGCTCTTCAAGTGTGAGTTTCGCCAGTTTTCGCACTTCATCATACGGCCATTTTTTCCTGCACTGCGACTGCGGACATCTGAACTCAGTCTTTCCCTGAAATTACACAACAGAGCTTATGGTTAGTGTTCATAGCATTATTATGGTTTTAGAATGATCTTCATAAAATGAACATCACAAATGAAGTTCACATTGACTCACATCGTTCAGTTGAGCTCTGCAACAATTAGCCAGTGTCTCTGGATCAGTGACGTGACCACAGGATAACACAGCTCTTAAAACATCTGGATCATCATCATATTCATCTGAAAGGTTTACAAAGCTTTATGAATTACAATGAAATATTGTATAATCATCATGCAGAAGACGACATATGCACAACCTAGGGTATGTGTAATGCATGGTATCATTTATTTTCCATTTTAGTTTCACATTATATTGAGGCATAGCCTATCAGTTTATGTGTTTTCCATCCACAAAAGCATATAGCTACCGGGGGAGAAAGCCTTATTGCTTTTTCGGTAAACCGATCAGTGGTCAGCCAAGACATTTGGCTACCATTACCGTTAGAGGCATTAGGCTACCCCTCGTATTATCACTCGTTTCAAATGCGTCTTCTGTGATTAGCGGTCAGATTTTGTGGAGACGTGATTTATTTATTATTTATTTTTGCCACATTCAACTATCACTTTCACTCTGGACAGGAATAGCCTCTAGGCTAATGATTGAGCGAAACCCGTGTTAGGCGGCTTATGCGAATGAATATAATAGCCTAGACTATAGGCCTACATTTTTATATTATTGTATATTGGCTAATATTAGTTTTCAGACATAGTTTTCAGACAGAACAGGCATAGCCTGTTTATAGTTTATGTAGGCTATTAACGTTACACTAACGCGTTATTTATAGCCTAACGTCACCTTTCCTAGTCTACGTTTATTTAATTGACAGTTATTAAATAAACTTATTAAGGTTACTAATTACTGGCTGGTCAAAATCCACCATTCCTGTCTTTTTTGTTTACAGCCATTTTGGCAATGCTAAACTAATAAATATTAAAGTAAAAGTGCCGCACACTTACCGAGATCACTTGGTTTTGACACCAGTTTGATTCCTTTGTCGAATGGAGTGAATTTCTTTAGTTCTCTATCATCAGACATATTAAACAAATTTTGAATCCTTATAATGTTCGTGTTGTCAACGTTAAACTCTCTGATATCTCTGACATCATACAGTCTGTTGGCTATAACTTGGGTTCTTCCCAAGTTCTCAGTTTCAGTATGGTCACGTGACACGGGATGTCGATCGCTCACTGGTTGTGTAAAGTCTCTTTCAAGAGTTAGTTATTTACAGTCTGTGGAATTAAGTCTACAGCCTTTAAACATTACAGCTTTGAATGTTGTTCTGCATGACCCACATAGCCCATTTGCAATTTGTCTTTTTTTTGGGGGGGGCAATTTGTCTTTTTAACTTTAAAAAGTTATTAACAGTTTTAAAGAATAAAATTGGATGACTAACTTGTAAGACTAGTCTTAACAGTTTATGCAACTGCTGGTCTGAAGGAGCCAACACGACAACATCCCAGCTAACAATTTTACGTTCTGGGAACGTTCTGGGAACGTTAGCTTTTGGTTCCCAGAACGTTCTGGGAACGTTCCTAAGAACGTTCCCTATTGGTTAGCCAGGAAAGTTTTCTTAACGTAAATAGAACGTTCCCTTAAGGTTAGGGGAACGTTTCGGGAACCTATTCGGAACGTTCCTGGAACGTTCCCGGAACGTTCCCGCAACGTTACGGGAACGTTCCCATAAAGTTCCCAGAACGTTCCCCTAACCTTAAGGGAACGTTCCATTTATGTTAAGAAAACTTTCCTGGATAACCAATAGGGAACGTTTCTATAAGGTTCCCAGAAAGTTCTCTCAAGGTTCCCAGAAAGTTCTCTCAAGGTTCCCAGAACGTTCTCTCAAGGTTCCCAGAACGTTCTCCTAACCTCTACATTCTGATGTCTGTACATAAATAATAAGTCAACAAGCCACTTCTTCTACATAGTTTATTGTTCACAAAACATAAGAATATTATGAACCATGAATTAAATATTAAAAAATAAATATAACTTGCATTTAAAGAAACAATCGCAATCTCTGAAATGAGATGAGATATGTTTATATTTTAAACAACAAACAACATCAAACAAAATTTACATCAATAGGTATGAAAATGTGTATGGTGAACATGAAACTGTGAACAACTTCACCAACGTCGTCACTTCACCATCAGCTGCAAATCAAAAACAAAAGCAAGGCAAGGCAGGTTTATTTATATAGCACATTTCATACACAATGGTAATTCAAAGTGCTTTACATAGAAGAAATTAAAATAATCAAAAGAAATCAGAATAATTAAAACAGTTTAGAATAAAAGATAAAATACAGAAATAATCAAAAGAAATCAGAATAATTAAAAAGCATAACAGTACAAACAGTCGGACGAACCGTGGAACAGTGCTCATTCAGTAAATGCAAAGTTAAACAGATGTGTTTTGAGTCTGGATTTGAATGTGACTACTGTAGGAGCACATCTGATCTCTTCTGGAAGCTGGTTCCAGCATAGTAGCTAAAAGCAGACTCGCCATGCTTAGAGTGAACCCTTGGTATTTCTAGCTGATGTGATTCTAATGATCTGAGTGATCTGTTGGGTTTATATTCAGTGAGCATATCTGCAATGTATTGAGGTCCTAGGCCATTGAATGATTTATATACCAGTAATAATAGTTTAAAATCAATCCTAAATGTAACTGGCAGCCAGTGTAAAGAGCTGAGGACTGGTGTGATGTGTTCGTATGTTCTGGTTCTGCTTAGCGTTCTGTATGAGCTGCAACTGTCTTATGGTCTTTTTGGGAAGGCCAGAGAGAAGTCCATTACAATAATCCACCCTGCTGGTGATGAAAGCATGCACAAGTTTCTTGAAAAAAAAAAAAAGACATGAGTCAGATGAGATGCAGGTGTGTGTAATCAGCGCAGTGCAGGTGTATGGTGTAATCAAGTCCAGGGAGGTGCATGAAGGGAAATGTAGTCCGTGATCACCGAGGGATTGCGTGGCTAAACGTGACAAAAGTCACCTGCAAGCCTTAAGATGTGAATTTATTAGGGGTGTAACAATACATCGATATGGATCGATGCATCGATCAAACGTCTAACGATACGATGCATCGATACCACACATAAAGTATCGATGTACGGTACCTTTATTTTGACACACTCCACATCCTCACGTAACTTTTCTCCGCTGAAATAGACGCCTGATAATATTGACTGAACCTTTTGTCACAAAAGCCGGTATTTTCCACTGTCAAGGCATCGCGAGTTCATGTTTTACAGCAGAAACGACAAGCCCCGAAAAGTCTGTTTTAGCAAATCAGTGCGCGGTATTCAGGTCAGGTGACAAGGCTGCTTGTCACTTTGAAAAGACGCGCTTGCTGAGAGGAGTTTCGTCAAAGCTGACTAAAAGTGATCGAGGATGGATTTCAGCGACCTTGATGAACCCCGTCCCGTGATATCTTCTTCGGGGCGTAAAAGGAAAATACAAGCTGAAACTTTTTCACGGAATCTAAAACAGCACGTTAGTGGTGAGTCGTGAAAAGATCTCTGTATTGCGTGTACGTTAAGGTTAATCACAACAACAAAGTTCGACAGGCGTCTATGTCAGCTGAGGAGATTAACGTTAACCAAGTGTTTTATTATGTATCATAGCAATTACTTGGCTTTGTTTAACTCTGAAACATGAAATGTGGAGTTATCTGCTTTTGCCACACACAATATATATATATATATATATATATATATATATATATATATAAAATCCCTTCAATGAACATTAATAAGTTACAACAGAAGAGTTCATTTGCAAAAACAGATAACTCCGTTCTTGTTCATTTTCATATATCATGTTTTTTTTAAACTTGTAACAAACAACTTGTAAATGTCCCAATTGGGAGAGGGTGTGCAATTTTCAAAGAGTTTAATTAAACTTTCATGTTATTTTGGATGTATTGTGAGTTAATAAACGTAACTGGTTGTGTACACTTGGCACATAATATCTAAATATCGATTAATCGATCGATATAGCCCTGAATCGAATCGAATCGTAATCGTATCGTAGAATTTTTTGAGGTATCGGCAAATATCGTATCGCTGGCAGAGAGAATCGATATCGTATCGTATCGTGATTAACTGTCCGATTTACACCCCTAGAATTTATTACTAAAATTAATTTGCCCTGCAATAATTCAATTGCACATTACCGCATAAGTGACGCACAGTGAAGATAATAAACTAGGGTATTAGTTTGACAAACTGATTGCACAAATATGTTCTATGAGAAGCAATCATCACATACAGTACAAAGAAAAAACGTTTGTTTGTGTTTTTTTGGGGTGGGGGGGATGCAATAATAAATTGCTGTGTGTGCGATAATGAAGTTTTGCTGATGCCTTGTAGACTGATGTTATGATATTCACTGCACAAATACTTTTTACACTCATCTAGTAATTATACTTTCCAAGTTCCAATAAAACGTCATAAATGACACGAGAAAAATGTATTTTGCATGAGGTACATTGAATCATTGAAAATTAAAACAAAACTGACACGACTGCTTACCATTTTAAATGCCTGTGTGGAGCAATTTTTAGGACCATTGAAATGAGGTCTTCAATCTCACTGGCCTTTAGAGACTTGCACAACTTCTGCACTGCATTGCCCCTATATGTAGGAATATTATGTAAACATCATAGCTATTTGAAAATTATATTATTTCACAATATTATTGTTTTAAATGCTGTCTTGGTACAAATTTGAATGTTTTGAAAGAAGTTTCTTATGTTCACCAAGACAATTAGTGTAGTAGAGATCAAAATTAGAGAACGATTAAGAAACACTTGATTATTTTCAGAAATATTGTTAATCTTCATTGCTTGAAATTGAGGGATATTCGCTGTGGGTATACCATTGTTCTACTAAAATTTTTTTTACAAAATAACCAAGTTACTTCAACAAAAACCTTTATTTTGTGGAAAACACAGCGATCAAAATTAGAGAACAATAACCCTTGCAGCACGAGATGCTTGCAGGGAAGGAACCACATGTAGTAGAAGGAGGTTCTGATAAACATTTGCATTAGTTATGCTCCGATTGATCGGCCGCCGATCATGATCGGTCGATATTGGCTAAAAATAGCTTGATCGGCGAACCCCAAAAGCGCTAATCAAAAAAGCCAATCACGTGACGTAAATTACTCGCGTGACTTTTTTCCACCTGCATGCGCGGCACACGGGCACACAGCAGCAGAGCGGAGCTTGCCAGTGGCAACATGAGTTCATCAGAGGTCCTGGGTTCTAATCCGCACTCGTATAGGTTTTTTTTTCCTCATCAAAACCGATTATGTTTATCAGTTGTTGTATATCAGGGCAGGGACACGTTTGTGTATAGTTTGTTTTGTAATTTCACCGGAACGAATAGAGAGTCTCCACAATGGATTGAAGCGCGCGTCCGAGTGAAGACTGCGCGAGCCACAAGAGAACACAGTATCCACGCGGCGTCGAGCACTTTGATCACTAGATAAAAAAAAACACATTTCAGCGCTAGATCGCCTCTTATTTAACAAATGAACAAAATGAATGCCTCTGCTAGTTAACTGGAGATGTTTTATTTATTTGTATTGGTACATTCGTGTCGTGAGATATTTCCTCAACTACATCAGACTTTCATAAATGATAACAGAAAAAAACTTGCCATAGTTTTGTCCTTTTGTGGCAGTAGTCAGTTTTGCTGTCAAAAACAAGTTTTTGCTGCCAATTATTAAATGTAGTCAGTGTATTAAGAGGCTACAATTTCCAAGTATGCCTAAGTGTAACTTGATCCCCTTCCCATTAAGCTGATCTAATGTGTGTTGGTCTGCCTGACCCCTCTTTGTTTGGAATAATTTTATGTTACTCTGCCTTATTTGGGAAAGATGGCCTACAGTAGCCTTAAGTTATCTCATTTTCTAAATACAATTAAATAAACACTTGGTGGTTCTTCAAGATCTTGACTGTAGCCTATTTCTACTGTTTCATAGTTAGTTTCATTTCTACAAATGGTGCAAACTCTGCTAGATTATAGATAAAAGATTCCCATTCCCCTGCCATTCTGTGATCGGCAATCAGCAGATCATGATTTTGGTGATCGGTAATCGGCCCCAAAAATGCTGATCGGAGCATCTCTAATTTGCATTCACCATGACATGTAGACTAACCTTTGTGGAGGAGCATGTCATGTGGACAGTCTAGTTGGGCCTATTATACAGCTACATGGCATGGTGAATGCAAATGTTTATCAGAACCTCCTTCTGCTACATGTGGTTCCTTCCCTGCAAGCATCTCCCAATCAGCCCGCTATTTTCATGCAAGACAATGCCCCGTCACACTGCAAAATGGGTAAAGAAGTTCCTTGAAGCTCAGAAAATTGAAATAATGAAATGGCCAGCCCAGAGTCCTGATCTAAACCTGATTGAAAATCATTGGAAAATCCTTGGCGACAAAGTTATGGCTAAGAAACCCACTACAGTTAGCGAACTGTGGAAGAGACTGGAAGAAGAGTGGACCAAGATCACAGCAGAGCAGTGTGAGAATCTAGTGATGTCCTGTGGCCGCAGATGTGCTCAGGTCATTTAAAGCAAGGGCCTCTACACTTCCTACTAAATTTTGACTGCTGGAAGCCTAAAATTTTTGTTGTAATGCTTGCTTTTGTGCTGCAAGGGTTATTGTTCTCTAATTTTGATCGCTGTGTTTTCCACAAAATAAAGGTTTTTGTTGAAGTACCTTGGTTATTTTGTAAAAAATGCTAGTAGAACAATGGTATACCCACAGCGAATATCCCTCAAAATTTCAAGCAATGAAGATTAACAATATGTCTGAAAATAATCAAGTGTTTCTTAATTGTTCTCTAATTTTGATCTCTACTGTATGTTTGACATTAGTGTATGTTTGAAGTTTTACTTACTAGTCATATGGCTCATAGCATCTTAGAGATGACGATCACGACAAAAACTGCTACGGTGCAGGGCATCAGCATGGAAGGATCTAGGAACACAACAAACCATTTGACACAGAGCCAACAATATTATTATACAATGCCAGGTTTATTAAAAGGAAAAAATCTACAGCACAGGGGAAATGCAGAAAAGAGAAAGAATATAAAGAATATACAGAAAATAATTTCTTAAAGGATTAGTTCACTTTTTAAAAAACTTTTGCTGATAATTTACTCACCCCCATGTCATCCAAGATGTCTATGTCTTTCTTTCTTCAGTCGAAAAGAAATTAAGGTTTTTGATATAAACATTCCAGGATTTTTCTCCATATAATGGACTTCAATGGGAACCAGACGGTTCAAAGTCCAAATGACAGTTTCAGTGCAGCTTCAAAGGGCTTTAAACGACACCAGACGATGAATAAGGGTCTTATCTAGCTTAACGATCGGTCATTTCAAAAATAAATAAAACACTTTAAGTTTTATAAGCACAAATGCTCGCCTTGCTCTGTTCTGTGATGCACGTTTGTAACGTCACGTAATACGCAATTACGTTGAAAAGGTCACGCTTTTCCTCTGTGTATTCCGGTTCAGAAAGGTGAAAAACTGCATCTCATCTTCTCCTCTAAGTTCAAAATCGCCCGACATCGTTGTTTTACCTTTTAATTTCCTTTTTTTGTAAACGGCGTTTGACTTGTGTTTGCGCGTTCAACTTGTAAACACTGACTCGGTACTTCCACAAACGTCAAGAAGCGTGACCTTTTCAACGTAATTGCATATTACGTGACGTCACTAGCACGCATCACAGAACAGAGCAAGGCGAGCGTTTGTGCTTATAAAACTTAAAGTTTTTTATTTCTTTTGGAAATGAGTGATCGTTTCGCTAGATAAGACCCTTATTCATCGTCTGGTGTCGTTTAAAGCCCTTTGAAGCTGCACTGAAACGCTCATTTGGACTTTGAACCGTCTGGTTACCATTGAAGTCCATTATATGGAGAAAAATCCTGGAATGTTTTCATCAAAAACCTTAATTTCTTTTCGACTGAAGAAAGAAAGACATAGACATCTTGGATGACATGGGGGTGAGTAAATTATCAGCAAAAGTTTTTTAAAAAGTGAACTAATCCTTTAATTAGGATAACAGAATTTGTTTTTAGGTTTGCTTATTCATTTAATATTGCTCATACAGTGTCACTTACGTTTGGATATGGAATGCCAAAGCTGACTTAATTAAAAATAAATAAATACATAAATAAATATACAAAGAAATGTAAAAAAGCAAAAATACATAAATAAATATACAAAGAAATGTAAAAAAGCAAAAATACATAAATACATAAATAAATATACAAAGAAATGTAAAAAAAAAGTACAAATAAATGAGTATTTATACTTTTATTTCCTTATTTATGTATAATTGTATTTTTTCACACATTTTTTTATTTTATTTATACATTTATTCATTTATTTATTTCCACTTTTATTTATTTCCACATTCATTTATGTATATATGTTTTTATGTCTACATTTATTTATTTCCACATTTATTTATTTCTACATTTATTTATTTCCACATTTATTTATTTCTACATTTATTTATACAGTTCTTTGTCCGTATGCTAATGAGGGGGCGTGTTTTACCTCAGACATCAGCAATCGAGCTCAGAGTGGCAGTGCTGAAGCTTTGAGGCCACAGTGACACCTTGTGGTGTGTGACCAAACGAAACGCAAGAGGTGTGCGGACAATATCACATTTTAAGTCATGTATATCACCCTAACTGTATGTAGGGTAGGCTATATAGGGTTAACACACATAGCACACATGAACAGAAACTGCACTTCAACGGGTCTGATAGCAGACACTTGGACATGGAAGCGCATGAAAGTATCCACTATTAATAACCATGTAAACGCGGTGGATAGGGCTGATAAGAGCTTGCGTTTATTGTCGATGAGACTCGCACACCAGCGCAGAACGCGGAGAGAAACCAGCGCACATTTCACTGACTCCTACGCAAGCATATTGATCAATGAGTTTGAAACGCGACTCAATACACGGTTTACATTCGCGTTTCATAATTTCGTATGCATAACAGGTGACAATTCAAATGCTTAAAACACAACCCATATTTCATAGATGCTGCTCTTAGATAATGATTAATCACAAGTCAACAATTTGGAATTATTCTTAAATCAAACAAAAGGGGCTCATATGTAAACGCAGCTAGTGATCCACGCATCTCACCCCATGCAGTGGAGGACAGAAGCATCATCATGCCCATTCAAACAGCACCTGTCGTGCCCATGCTCGTGGTCATATTTACCCCTATAAATTGATTTTATATCTACCCAAACCTTATTAAATAGGTAGGCTATACATCATCATATATGTCAAGTTCTTAATATTAATCGATAAACTACTCAGCACTATGGCTGTTATCAGTAAAATAAAATTAACAAAAGTCATTAAGTCATTAAAAGTCAAAATCTTAATACAGAGGAGAATGCTTTTACACTGCAATTACAATTTCATAAAAGTCGTTATGAGATTAATGATATGACTCACTCGTTTAAGACAGTGACTTACCGCCACCTACTGGCTGTTTTAGTTTCATATTTCTATATTCATTTATTTTTAACATTAATCTCATAACGACTTTTACTTTCTACCTATTTAATAAGGTTTGGGTAGATATAAAATCAATTTATAGGGGTAAATATGACCACGAGCATGGGCACGACAGGTGCTGTTTGAATGGGCATGATGATGCTTCTGTCCTCCACTGCATGGGGTGAGATGCGTGGATCACTAGCTGCGTTTACTTGAGCCCCTTTTGTTTGATTTAAGAATAATTCCAAATTGATGATTTGTGATTAATCAGTATCTAAGAGCAGCATCTATGAAATATGGGTTGTGTTTTAAGCATTTGAATTGTCACCTGTTATGCATACGAAATTATGAAACGCGAATGTAAACCGTGTATTGAGTCGCGTTTCAAACTCATTGATCAATATGCTTGCGTAGGAGTCAGTGAAATGTGCGCTGGTTTCTCTCCGCGTTCTGCGCTGGTGTGCGAGTCTCATCGACAATAAACGCAAGCTCTTATCAGCCCTATCCACCGCGTTTACATTGTTATTAATAGTGGATACTTTCATGCGCTTCCATGTCCAAGTGTCTGCTATCAGACCCGTTGAAGTGCAGTTTCTGTTCATGTGTGCTATGTGTGTTAACCCTATATAGCCTACCCTACATACAGTTAGGGTGATATACATGACTTAAAATGTGATATTGTCCGCACACCTCTTGCGTTTCGTTTGGTCACACACCATAAGGTGTCACTGTGGCCTCAAAGCTTCAGCACTGCCACTCTGAGCTCGATTGCTGATGTCTGAGGTAAAACACGCCCCCTCATTAGCATACGGACAAAGAAATGTAGAAATAAATAAATGTAGAAATAAATAAATGTGGAAATAAATAAATGTAGACATAAAAACATATATACATAAATGAATGTGGAAATAAATAAAAGTGGAAATAAATAAATGAATAAATGTATAAATAAAAAAATAAATAAATGTGTGAAAAAATACAATTATACATAAATAAGGAAATAAAAGTATAAATACTCATTTATTTGTACTTTTTTACATTTCTTTGTATATTTATTTATGTATTAATGCATTTTTGCTTTTTTACATTTCTTTGTATATTTATTTATGTATTTATTTATTTTTAATTAAGTCAGCTTTGGCATTCCATATTTGGATGTCAAAACCTTCTTAAAACATATTAAACAAATTAAAAATGTAAATTTGAGAAATTAAAAAATATATATTGTGACAAAATGGATATGAAGTTATTTAATGAGCTTCCTCGGTTCACCTGTGTTTTCTACATCTCTGGCTGCAGCTTTCTTCAGAAATGTGGAGCTTCCCCTCTGTTTTAGAGGGGTTATTTTGTTGCTGCTGAAATCACAGAACATTTTTTTTTATCAATATGTGTTTAACCTTACCATTGAGCAGAGTTTCAGCCTATTTTCTCGCTCCATGTAAGAGACGTAACCGATTAACAGTACATACGATTATGTTAACGTTTATATTAAATAAATTAGCTCACTTCCAAGTTAAACCTTAACAAAAACTCTCATCTACACATAAGAGTTGGTTAAAAGCCCAAACTTTCATAAACAAAAGCTCAACCGAGTTAAGTTAGCTAACGTTAGCTTAGCTTACCTCTTCTGAAAGCGGTTGAGATGCAAACAGACTTTTTCCGAAGACACTAAACCATGTCTATAAAGTAAATATTTAACAGAAGCGTGTCAATAACAAGTAAGCGAAGTGTCAAGAACAGTTGTGTGTATTAATTCCTGTTATTTTAGAGACTAATCTCACCTGAAAGCAGTGAAAACAACAGCGAGACAGGGAGTTTCAGCCGCAGTGGTCGCGCGCCGTTTCCATGGCAACTCTGCGTCGCTCCAGTGTTTAAAGCGACTCGAAAGTTCACGCGCACGGCCATTGATTAATTAAACCAAAAAATAACCTACAAGGAACGTTCTGGGAACGTTCCCTTTAGGTTATAAAAATAGAACCTAAAATAACCTACAGGGAACATTCCCAGAACGTTCTCCTTAGGTTATAAAATTAAACCAAAAAATAACCTACAGGGAACATTCCCAGAACGTTCTCCTTAGGTTTAAAAATTAAACAAAAAAATAACCTACAGGGAACATTCCCAGAACGTTCTCCTTATGTTATAAAATTAAACAAAAAAAAAATAACCTACAGGGAACATTCCCAGAACGTTCTCCTTAGGTTATAAAATGAAACCAAAAAATAACCTACAGGGAACATTCCCAGAACGTTCTCCTTATGTTATAAAATTAAACAAAAAAAAAAAACCTACAGGGAACATTCCCAGAACGTTCTCCTTAGGTTATAAAATGAAACCAAAAAAAAAAACCTACAGGGAACGTTCTGGGAACGTTCCCTTTAGGTTATAAAAATAGAACCTAAAAATAACCTACAGGGAACGTTCCTAGAACGTTCTCGTTTAGTTCCCAAAAAAATAACCAAATGGGAACCATACGGGAACGTTAGGGGAACGTTCTGTGTTTGCTGGGATCATCCGCAAAGAGCAGAGACGAAATCGTGTGGTCCCCCAAACCTGACACCCTCCGGCCCCTGACTGCGCCTAGAAATTCTGTCCATTAAAATTATGAACAGAACCGGTGACAAAGGGCAGCCCTGCCGGAGTCCAACATGCACCGGGAACAAGTCTGACTTACTGCCGGCAATGCGAACCAAGCTCTTGCTCCGGTCGTACAGGGACCGGATAGCCCTTAGCAAAGGGCCCCGAACTCCATACTCCCAGAGCACCCTCCACAAGATGCCGCGAGGGACACAGTCGAATGCCTTCTCCAAATCCACAAAGCACATGTGGACTGGTTGGACAAACTCCCATGAACCCTCCAGCACCCTGGAGAGGGTATAGAGCTGGTCCAGTGTTCCTGAGAAACGAGAGGAGATGGGGATGGAGGAGGATAATTAGCTCCTGAGAAACCAGAGGAGCTGGGGATGGAGGAGGTTAATTAGCTCCTGAGAAATGAGAGGAGGTGGGGATGGAGGAGGGTAATTCGCTCCTGAGAAACCAGAGGAGCTGGGGATGGAGGAGGGTAATTAGCTCCTAAGAAACCAGAGAAGCTGGGGATGGAGGAGGGTAATTAGCTCCTGAGAAACCAGAGAAGCTGGGGATGGAGGAGGGTAATTAGCTCTTGAGAAACCAGAGGAGCTGGGGATGGAGGAGGGTAATTAGCTCCTGAGAAACCAGAGGAGCTGGGGATGGAGGAGGGTAATTAGCTCCTGAGAAACCAGAGGAGCTGGGGATGGAGGATGGTAATTAGCTCCTAAGAAATGAGAGGAGCTGGGGATGGAGGAGGGTAATTAGCTCCTGAGAAACCAGAGAAGCTGGGGATGGAGGAGGGTAATTAGCTCCTGAGAAACCAGAGGAGCTGGGGATGCAGGAGGGTAATTAGCTCCTGAGAAACCAGAGGAGCTGTGGATGGAGGAGGGTAATTAGCTCCTAAGAAATGAGAGGAGCTGGGGATGGAGGAGGGTAATTAGCTCCTGAGAAACCAGAGGAGCTGGGGATGGAGGAGGGTGATTAGCTCCTGAGAAATGAGAGGAGCTGGGGATGGAGGAGGGTAATTAGCTCGTGAGAAACCAGAGGAGCTGGGGATGGAGGAGGGTAATTAGCTCCTGAGAAACCAGAGGAGCTGGGGATGGAGGAAGGTAATTAGCTCCTAAGAAATTAGAGGAGCTGGGGATGGAGGAGGGTAATTAGCTCCTGAGAAACCAGAGGAGCTGGGGATGGATGAGGGTAATTAGCTCCTGAGAAACTAGAGGAGCTGGGGATGGAGGAGGGTAATTAGCTCCTGAGAAAGAAGAGGAGCTGGGGATGGAGGAGGGTGATTAGCTCCTGAGAAATGAGAGGAGCTGGGGATGGAGAAGGGTAATTAGCTCCTTAGAAACCAGAGGAGATGGGGATGGAGGAGGGTAATTAGCTCCTGAGAAACCAGAGGAGCTGGGGATGGAGGAGGGTAATTAGCTCCTGAGAAACCAGAGGAGCTGGGGATGGAGGAGGCTGATTAGCTCCTGAGAAATGAGAGGAGCTGGGGATGGAGGAGGGTAATTAGCTCCTGAGAAACCAGAGGAGCTGGGGATGGAGGAGGGTGATTAGCTCCTGAGAAATGAGAGGAGCTGAGGATGGAGGAGGGTAATTAGCTCCTGAGAAACCAGAGGAGCTGGGGATGGAGGAGGGAAATTAGCTCCTGAGAAACCAGAGGAGCTGGGGATGGAGGAAGGTAATTAGCTCCTAAGAAATGAGAGGAGCTGGGGATGGAGGAGGGTATTAGCTCCTGAGAAACCAGAGGAGCTGGGGATGGAGGAGGGTAATTAGCTCCTGAGAAACTAGAGGAGCTGGGGATGGAGGAGGGTAATTAGCTCCTAAGAAATGAGAGGAGCTGGGGATGGAGGAGGGTAATTAGCTCCTAAGAAATGAGAGGAGCTGGGGATGGAGGAGGGTATTAGCTCCTGAGAAACCAGAGGAGCTGGGGATGGAGGAGGGTAATTAGCTCCTGAGAAACTAGAGGAGCTGGGGATGGAGGAGGGTAATTAGCTCCTGAGAAAGAAGAGGAGCTGGGGATGGAGGAGGGTGATTAGCTCCTGAGAAATGAGAGGAGCTGGGGATGGAGGAGGGTAATTAGCTCCTGAGAAACCAGAGGAGATGGGGATGGAGGAGGGTAATTAGCTCCTGAGAAACCAGAGGAGCTGGGGATGGAGGAGGGTATTAGCTCCTGAGAAACCAGAGGAGCTGGGGATGGAGGAGGGTAATTAGCTCCTGAGAAACTAGAGGAGCTGGGGATGGAGGAGGGTAATTAGCTCCTGAGAAAGAAGAGGAGCTGGGGATGGAGGAGGGTGATTAGCTCCTGAGAAATGAGAGGAGCTGGGGATGGAGGAGGGTAATTAGCTCCTGAGAAACCAGAGGAGATGGGGATGGAGGAGGGTAATTAGCTCCTGAGAAACCAGAGGAGCTGGGGATGGAGGAGGGTAATTAGCTCCTAAGAAATGAGAGGAGCTGGGGATGGAGGAGGGTAATTGGCTCCTGAGAAACCAGAGAAGCTGGGGATGGAGGAGGGTAATTAGCTCCTGAGAAACCAGAGGAGCTGGGGATGGAGGAGGGTAATTAGCTCCTGAGAAACAAGAGGAGCTGGGGATGGAGGAGGGTAATTAGCTCCTGAGAAATGAGAGGAGCTGTGGATGGAGAAGGGTAATTAGCTCCTGAGAAACCAGAGGAGCTGGGGATGGAAGAGAGTAATCAGCTCCTGAGAAACGAGAGGAGCTGGGGATGGAGGAGAGTAATCAGCTCCGGAGAAATGAGAGGAGCTGGGGATGGAGGACGGTAATTAGCTCCTGAGAAACCAGAGAAGCTGGGGATGGAGGAGGGTAATTAGCTCCTGAGAAACAAGAGGAGCTGGGGATGGAGGATGGTAATGAGAAACGTGATAGCTGCCGATAATATTGAAGGTCATATTCCTGTAGGTAGACATGGATCAGCTGAGAGTCATTGATGTGAACGTGACCTGCCAGAGCTAACGCTTCGCTTGATTTTTCCACAATCATGTGCCCCACATCACTAATCCTACCAAAATGTATAATACGCACATACCCTAATCCTACCCAAGGGTTTTACAGTGCATACCATATGCACTTAAAAAATAATTTTCACATATTAATTGCATGATAAACACAATGCGTGCTATAGAGACACATTTAATTAGATCTGGTTGAGAAAATCCACCCTTACACATCAATATTTGCTTGTTCTCTTAGTTTCTTTTTCAAACCGTTCTCTGTGCAGATTGTGGACACCTGCTGCTGATTACCGGGATGCTACCAGGGGGTTCTGCGAACCCAGATTCTGGCGGTGGGCCTGCAAAGACCCGTTGTCACACATCATCAAAGATAAAAATATTAGCCCATCATAGCCAAAGCAGTGAATGTGAGATTTTTTTTTTTTACAAAAACAACAGCAACAATTTTTTACTTGAGCCGGCAATTGGTTGGTTTTGTTACATCAACTTTCTATAGTTAATGATCTGTTAAAATCAGTTCACTTGATTACAAGCATTTGCTAGGAAAGAGATGATTCAGGAGCAGTTAAAGGTTTTTTGGAGAATATCCCAATGGCAGTTTTATGATTAAAAAAGATTTAAACAATCTGATATGACCATTATGAATAGTAATTTTAAAATTCCAATATAACACTGTCATTGTTTAATCAAATGCATATTTGAAAAAAATCTAGCCTAAAACACATCTACCGTCATTTTGGCTCTATTCTCCATCCTATAGGAAACAGAAACTAAGTGATCAGAAAGCAATGGAAGTGATGGACTGATTAGAACTCATGAGGCAGTACAATTTTATTGAAATATTGTTAAAGGGGTGGTAAACACCTTTTTTCGAAGGCTTGATTGTGTTTGTGGGGTGCCCTGTAACATGTGTTAATGTTTGGTTTTTAAAAATTCGCATTATTTTTCACATATTTAACTATTATTCTACACTGCTCTGTCCCTCCTTGTAAAAACGGTCGGATGATTTACGGGTTCTATGAAGCCCCCCCTCAAAAATACGCAATGGGCTCAGATTGGTTAGCTGGCCCAGTGTGTTGTGATTCGCTAACCGCCGAGTGCACGTTGTTGGGAAACATCACGCCCCTTACCCTTGCCGGTAGTTTGTGCTTTAGTAAACAACGGCGTCAATATTGTCACACCAATTTGAACCTGAATCAGACCCAGAAAATTTTAGTGGAGAGGATCGAGCAGAACCTGTTCAAGAACGGCTGTTAAAGGACGTTTCAGAAAGGTATGTTTTTTTAAGACTGCAGATCTATTGTGATCGCTATATGACACTGTTACTTTTGTAAATTTAGAACGATTGTAGCTAAATATCTGTCGCCAGAACTATTAACCCAATACGAACACACTAAACATTGGCTTTACAACAGTAGCCAAATCAAACACAAAACCATGTTTAGCATAAACAATACATAAAAGCTATAATCAAAGAATAATTTACACTGATCACATAAACGACAATAACCACGAACATTCCAAGTTCGCTGCACTGGTGATATTAAACAGAAGTTTGTATGTGTTTGTCGGATAAGTATGAATAAAGGGTTTTCACTGATGTCACGTTCTGGGCGGATGCGCGGCCATTGTGGAGGAACTCGGTGTAAACAACTGAACGGAGTACAATGGAGTATTATGTGCTTTGGATACTTTAAGTGAATGTAGCCATGTCTAAACAACAGAAAAGCTCATCAAAACGCGTCCAAGATGCAAAGGCATATAGGGAAGGACCACAAGAAAAGGCGCGATATTTCGAGAAATTACGATTTATTGGCGGTGCAGATCCCTACGAGTTAGCTCCCTCTTCTTGGATCCGTGACAACCCGGTGATTCTTCCTTCAGTTGCATATCCCGATATAGTCAACTACCTGGTTTTCTTGCCGAGCCCATACACAGCGGAAGACCTTAAATCCTACAAAGGTTTGGAGGCCTATAACCAGATGGTGTGTGGATGGGTGAGGGAGACGCAGTACCAAGTTATCAACGACCGTTGTGTTGTGAAGGCCAAAGTAAGTAATGCAATAACGTCTTTAATCAACCTAACCTTAACTGTATGATATCATTGCGATACTCAAGGGGTAGCCAAGTGACTCTCAATCGTTTTTCTTTTTTTTTCATTTCAAAGACCCCCAGTTTGCTATCTACACTGTACACTATCTGAGTTAGTTTCATAGTATTTTATTCTATCATATATATGCACATTTACAATCTGACACCCCATAAAAACACACACTATTAGATTGAAAAAGAGTAGGCCGAAGCTATCAAGCTTATATATGCCTACCCTTCAGTTAAAGACACCTGGGGGCCTCAATTGTGAATCAGTGATGCAGATAAGCCTAACGTTACATGTTATTATTTATTGATTTTTTTTTTAAATAAGTGGTGAGAAACTATTTTGTTATTCTTAGAGTCTTATATTTGGTTTTCTTGTCTTTTATTCAGGTACTCCATTCTCAATCAATCCGAGAAATACCCCTTGAACCCTGGATAATCACTGAGAAGTCTGGTCGTATACTTGGAGCCCACTGCACATGTATGGCTGGCCTCGGACAGACATGCACACATGTTGCTACATTATTGTTTCTCATTGAAGAAACAGTGAAGTTGTGGGACTCAAAGACAGTAACGCAAGAAAAGGCATATTGGCTGTTGCCTACTGCGCTGTCAAAGGTGGAATACAGGGAATGCCAGAAGATTGACTTCACTGTAACAAAGAGATCTCAAGTAAAAGAGTTGGCAAGATGAATTATGCTGCTCATGGACAGTCACTTGAGGAAAAAAGTGCTAGTGATTTTTCTACTGATACAGTTAGGAAAACACAACCGCCAACCAGTGATGAACTATCATCATTATTCATTGCTCTTAGCGCAACTGGATCAAAGTCTGCTATTTTGTCCATGATTGAACCTTACTCTTTTTACAGTTTTGTCCCCAAAGTGATTGGAGAAAACTTCCCTCCTGTGTTGACTGAATTAAGAAAGGATGAAGCAGTTCACATGGACTATAGTGATCTATTGTCCATGTGCAAAGATGTTGACATTTCAGTATCAGAGGAGCAAGCAAAGGCAGTTGAGGCTGCTACAAGGGATCAAGCCTCCTCTAAACTCTGGTTTCGATTTTGTGCTGGTCGAATTACAGCATCTAAAATGAAAACTGCATGTTGCACTGATCCAAAACAACCATCACAAAGCTTCATCAAAAGTGTGTGCTATCCTGAGTCATACAAATTCACATCAAAAGCCACTACCTGGGGATGTAATCATGAGAAATTAGCACGTGACATGTTTATAGATGTACATAAGGAATCTCATGAGAATGTGAAAGTATACGACACAGGTTTCTTCATAAATCCAAGTGTGCCATTCTTGGGTGCTTCTCCCGATGGCTTTGTTTCTTGTGATTGTTGTGGTGTCAGTGTAATTGAAGTGAAATGTCCATTCTGTGTGAAAAGTGACAAGTTAGAGAGTGTATCTTACTTGGAGAAAGACAGTGAAGGGAAACTGACACTTAACCGAAACCACCAGTATTTCTACCAGGTGCAAACTCAACTTGGGGTGTGCAAACTGGAATCTGCCTATTTAGTTGTTTGGACAGAAAAGGATTTGCATGTTGAGCAAATTTTATTTGATGAAGAGTTCTGGGGTATATCAGGTATGTTCAGCCGTGTTATAAACGAGTGTTGACCATGTTTAGCTGCTATCTGTTCTATTTTTAGTTGAAATATTTATAGCATGTCATTTGCAGTGGTATGTTTCTAATAGAGCGGCTGTATTCTCGCATGGTGCGCGACCATAAATGGTTCATTTACGTTGACCATCTCGCGGTATGTATAATTATAGCTTTGTTGATTTGGTAATGTTACTCTCTTTAACATATTATGCTCTGCAGGTTTATCTGCAGATCTGAGGGTCCTCCCTGCCTACTTAATGGGATTGAGCATCAATATTAAATTGTGAAGTGACTACATTGCTGTTTTGCCTCTACATCTAATTTTATAGTAACTATGCACATTGTTGAAGTGTCATTATGCGCCTAGTCGGAGCGGGTGCGGCTTGCTGGCTGTTCGGTCTTCACCAGCTGTCACCTGTTTGATCTTCTGATTGCGCATCAGTATCTTGAGTATTTTTATGACTGTTTGTTATTTCTTGTTATGGTTCATAATTACTCTGGGCATTGTAATGTATAACTGCTGAGTCTGAGTAAATTGTGTGTTTTTAATTTGTTCTCTCTTACGAGAACAGTTATTTGTATGTTTCTCTTTGTGGTTTCTTGTTGCTGTGGTAAATCTATATTGTGTTTTATAAGTTTGTTGATTTGTGTTTCTGTGTCACTTTCTATACAGGAGCTGGGGGTTTCTGGAGAGGGGAGGCTAGCTGCTATCGTGTGTGGTGATTACACCTGGCCGTGTGTTTTCTTGCATCTAATCTTCACGTGTGTGTGTGGGCGCGTGTTTGGGGTTACTGGGGCTCCTGTTAATTTGGCAGCTAGCCTGTACCTCCAGGTACCTCCGCTGCTGGTCAACTAGCTAAACTCAAATATAGGTTTTTTGTGTCTGATGCAGATTGTGCACGGTACTGTAAAATTGATTCTCAGAATCTTGTTGTGACTTTTTTTTAAAACTATTTATTATGCAATGCTGATGAGAAATAAAAGTGTCTATTTTTCCCACGTGTGTCCCACGTCTCTTCACCCACGTTTTAGATAACGAACCTGTGTGCCCTTAGGGTGGTTAGTCCCCAGTATTCTGGGGTGGCGTAGTCGACCGTTGTTGTCATTATTGAGCTTCTATTTGCTCCAAAAGGAGAGGGTGCCTCCCTCCTCTCCCGCTCTGCCACAGTAGGTTAAATTATATTTAATTCATTTAGAATTGTGCACCTTTTTTGAAAATGTGACATGTTCTTTAAATATTTTTGGCATTTGATTTCAAGTTGGTGAGATTTTTGTAAAGCTATGCTGACAAAAAGTTATACTCAAGTTACATACAAAATTGTGTTTACAGTTAGTGTATTGCACTATATTATAATGTGTAATTTATAGTAGTGTATAGTTTATAAGTGTTCTGATAAAAGTGTGTTTTTCCTTTATTAAATCTGTGTTCTGATGATAGTGATATGCTGTGTGTTGTCGTCCAGAACAAAACAATAACAATGACTTAATGACTGTAAATTAACAATCATTCATTTTAGGCTATATAGACAAGTCCAGACATAGATTAATTTATATTTTTATTGGCAAAGTGCATATAAAAATATATTTTAGTCAAAATCAACTACTGATGGACAAAAATTCACCAGAGCACAACAGACAAATCCAATCTTATCTATGGTACAATACCCATCACTATCTTTGCACATCAAGAAATCAATTGGCAATATTCCACCCAAAATAGTATATTTCTGGCGCACACAACCAATCACTCGCTCTACATGAATCCTGACGTGGGCAATTTTCCTTGTGGTTTCTAAGTCAACAGGAGCTAACTGTGACTTTCCACGAGTGAAGGCTGGAATTTGTACATGAGCCATTCTACAACCTAAAGTGGTCTGAATATTAAAGCCACGGTAAGCAAGACCTAGATCACCAGGAAGTATGTTGTCCAAAAAGCCACAGTTCCCTTTCGTAGTCACTCCGAGTTACGTCGGATGACGACGAATGGGGTTTCGCTTAGAAAGCCTATCACCTTCGAGTTTATAAAACGAGCCAATGGTAAAGAAATGCCATGGGTCTGCGGAATTTGCATAACGTAACTCCGCCCCACTCTGTTGGTATATAAGGAAGTGCGCTGGCAACATGCAGATATGTTTTCGCTTCGGAGCCAAGTTCAGTACTTCACTCCACAGCCAAATCCTGAGTGTCATCTCTCTATCCTCTTCGAGACGAGCCTCTCTCCAGGTGTTGGTGTGACAGCGAGTTCCAGCGAGTGCACATTCTCTGCTTATCTGCGCAGTGATTTGCCAGTGTTTGTGTGTTCATCTCCCTGGTCGCTTCAACACTCTGCGGAGAATCTAAAAGAGCATTGCACGCGGCACGTCTTTTTAAAGATGCCTCGCCCGTGTACTTCTGGTTGCGGTCATATCATTTCGGATTCTGATGGGCACAATCGTCTTGTGTGTCTGGGCGTTGATCACGCTAAGACAGCGTTTGTGGATGACTCATGTTCCCATTGCGGGAACATGACCATCGCACAGTTACGGTTGAGACTCAATGACCTCGTTCGAGGGAGAGTCCCCTCACCCGCACACCGATCTACGAGCTCCACGAGAACTGGTACTTCGGCTGGCGGCCAGGGTGACCTGAGGGTTACGGTGTGGAACAAAGCGCCAACTATTCCACGCTCCACACCCCCCTCTACAACTGTGCAACTCGTGAGCGTCCCGAATGAGCCCGCGGTTGTTGAGGCAAAAAGGTGGTCTCTGGTTCAGGTTAGCAGTCTTTCAGAGTCTAGTAGGAGTTAGTCTTCAAAAAGCTTTTCAGAGTCGAAGTTCCAGGTCACAGGAGAAGAACTTTATTGAGCAATTCAACAAAGTGAGATGTTCAGCCAAGTCATCTGATCTTACAATGGTCAAAACGTAGGTTTTATACATATTTCTTATCGTCAGTGTCCAATTAGTGTTTGTACCGTTATCTCTTACACCTTGCTCCTCCTGGTATCACGCCACAATTATGATCACATGCTCCAGGATCTTGTATCTATTGGTGGCGGAGCATCACATGTATAGTTTTTTAAAAAATTACATCATACATGTTTTTTAGTACTTTCCTGTACCTTGCACTAACGTCATCTATGCATTACATGGGTTTTTAGGTACTTTTCCATCTCTACATTGCCCTATGGCCTACTTTTGCTTTAGCATTACAGCATTCAGACTCAAGCATCAGATAGAAGAGGGGTAGCAGAATTCTCCAACACATCCCCCCTTTGGGACTAACTCTAGTCCCACCTTCAACCACCCAGAATGTATCTCCATGAGCAGGCCTCTTTCTTATCCAACCAATATGGTCAAATTAGACCATCCATCCATTCTTACCAATAGACCTGTCATCACAGAGGTACACCCTGGAGGAAGAATGAGACCAAACATCTCCACCTCCTTTTGTCTGAAGTGGAGTAAAAGATCTCACCTTCCTGTCAAACCATCTTTCTTAATATGGACAAAGCAGTTTCAAACATTCAGTGTATTCATCATACAGTGTATAGTCTTGAAATCACCATTGTCCCACGATGCCAGAGGAACCATGCAGGCGCTTCCGGTGGCCTGTGGCGCTATCTGGGTTGCTCCATCGTTGCCAGAGGTGCCCTGGCGGTGCCTGGGGCGCTATCTGGTGTTGGAGCAGACAGCGGGTTTTTAAACCACCAGTTGAGTCTGCCCTTTGTTGAATTCAACAGTAGACGACCGCGCTTGCAAATAATTTCTCATTTACATCTTATATACAACAGTTCCAGTAGTCTAAATGCACGCAATGTCAGAGCTTCTATATTTGTTACTGTAATGTATATATATATTGGTAAATGCAAAAAGTGAATAAAGTGATTAAGAATAACAAAACCATTCTCATATATTCCTCACATCGGCCTACATCACCTCATATCACGGGTAATGATCCGTTTGAAACCTTCAATTTCCCTTCAGTCTTACATAAAAAATCTGTGACAGTAGTGTGATTATATGTTTCAACATGATTATGAGTATAGATTATACAGGACGGGGGCCCTTAAAATAAATGCATAACTGCCCATCTTGCTAACTCCCTACTCTACCCATGCTTTTCTAATAAGCTTCCTAATTTTTACCTCCCAAAAGAAAGACAGAGTATTACTAACTCCCTTTCTCACCAAAAACAAAGTTAAAACCTTTAAAATAACATAGGTACCCCCAATCCTTTTACCTTTTTTCCCAGTGTTGTCACTAAAACTCATCTAATTCGTCCAGGCCTGGTCCAATGGGGTAGACTCCCGAGTTGCATCCAATGTCAACTCCGTCTCGTTTAATTGATACATTGATCATCTGCTTGGCTCTGGTCAATGACTGAGCAGCTGCAGTGGCCAACATGGATCTAAGAAAAGGTATAACGCAACAGAACAGCAGAAGAGCAACAACAACAACCACAGCTATTATAATTCCCACCTTAATCAACCATTCTTTCCAGGACCCAAATAGGGACTCAAACCAGTATCCAATGTGTCTGTCTCTTCCTGCATTGTCAGTGACCTCTTGTCTTAGAGCCTTCAGTTTCTTCATGGCCCTAGTGAAAGTTCCATCAGGGGCTGTGTTATTAGGAATAAAGGTGCAGCAGTCAGTTCCAAACATTTCACACACTCCTCCTTTGTCTGCCAACAACCAGTTCAGGGCTTGTCTATTTTGCCATGTCATCTTGCTAGTGGCTTTTAATTGCTGACCTAACGCCCCTAGTGCCTCATCTGTGTAATTGATGAACCTTTGCTGATTATAATATATGTAATTTATCCATTCAGTGTTCTTATTAATAGGTATCCATACGAGAAATGATTCAAATCCTGATTTTACTTCATCTCTAGCCTTAAATTCATGGGGTATCCCTCTTGGTTGTCCAATTGCATCAATTTTTACCTCAGGATCAGGGGTATAAGCCCTCTTAGCTACATGTTTAATGTGTTTATGTCTACTCAATTTTTCTACTGTTTCTTCAGCATTGAGATCCCAGTTTACTATTCCTATTCCTTGAGCTAGTCTCACCCTGGCACAGAGACCTTTCCAATCCATCAGGGTAGCTCTCAATCGCTTTCCCCCGCATAACCAAAAGAAGTCAGCTACTGCTTCAGTTTGATTTGCAAGTGGTCCAATTAAGGGAAAAGACAGGGTGGCGTTCTCACAGTCTTCCTGAGAATCTATTACTGTCATATTGTTGTTTATTGTTGCAGTGGCATATATCGAGCTAGAGGATTTGTATACATTTGTCTCATAGTACATTTCAAAATCTAGGTGCCAAATAATGGCACATCTACCTTGGAAGGTTCCTACATTTCGACTACCCACGGTTTTGTTAAAACATTCATAGTCCAGGGTGCTATCCAGTATGTAATTCTGAGGGGTTTCTTTATTAGCTTTATCTATTCTCACATCAAGCTCCTGGCATGCACTTCCCCAACCTTCCTGATCATAGAAACTCTGATAATAATCACTTCCTAACATAGCCAGACACTCAGCCGGGCAATATGGAACTACATGTCCTTTTTTGTGACAATATTTTGAATTGAATCTAGCACACTGCCTATAGTCATACTGATTTGGTACTATTCTCAATTTTTTCAAAGGTGAGGGTGAACATAATACACATGTGCCTTGTTTTACCTGTCTCACAGTATACACTGCCCATTTGTACCACTCATTATGGTAGGCATCATCCAACAGCTTTTCCTTCTGTAATTCTGACTCCGAATAATACTCAGTTTGGGTGTAATCTTCATGAATAGTTATGTCTTGCTGCAGGGATCTTTTTGTTTTGTGTCTGCTTGTTTTGTTACCTCGTGTTGGTTCAGTCAGGTTAGGGAGATTCGTCCCACTCAAAGCTTGGGAGGTCTGGTAGGTCAGTGTCTGAGGGGCCACTTTCTGGGAGGTCAATGTCTGGGAAGTCATCTTCTGGGAGGTCAATTCCTGGGATGCCAATGTCTTGGAGGTTGAGTGTAACAAAGTTGTATGGTTCATCAGCAGAGGTTCCTTCTCCAGTGGATAGTTCTCCTGTAGGCACTGTGTCTGCTGTATGAGGTGTATCACCAGAAAGAGCAATATCAGGAGCTCTCTCACCTTCAGGCTCCAGGTCCTCTGGAGGTTGTCCATCATCCCGCTCCGGCATTTCATCTCTAGGTTCAGCGTGTTCAGTTTCCCTAGAATGAGGTTCATTAATGTTAATATCTTCATTTTCAGTTCCCTGCTCTTCTTGGGCATCTTGAGCTATCCCCTCTTGATTCCCTTCTGGGCTATCTATTACTTCCTCTTGCCTTCTAGGCCTCAGTCTTGGGACTCTGGTGCAATGATTCAAATGATACCAAGTTGTGCTGCCTTCTACCTGTACTGCTGTGGGGGTTGCTCTCACTACAGTATAAGGTCCTTCTCTTCGTGGCTCATTCCACCTTCTTCTAAAGACTCTTAGGTATACTTGGTCTCCAGGGACCACCGGACAGGGAACTTCTTCTTCTTCTCTGGGTCCTCTGTTTTGCTCCTGTGAATGGATAGCTTCATGTATAGCAGTCAATTGTCTCATATATGTTCTTAACTCCAATTGTAATTGTTCTAAGGGTGGGCCATCATAAGGCCCCCTTAAATGAGGCACAGGCATTGGTCTTCCAGTCAGCATCTCATGAGGGGTCAGATTAGTAATCCTATTGGTCTGCATTCGATAACTCATCAGTGCGAGTGGCAGCGCATCTACCCAATTAAGCTTAGTGTCCGCACAGATTTTGTTGATTTTGGCCTTAATAGTCCCATTAACCCGTTCCACCATACCCTGTGACTCTGGGTGATAGACGCAGCCCAGCCTCTGCTTGATCCTCAACTGTTGTATTACTGCCTTTACTGTTCTTTGAATAAAAGCCGATCCATTGTCTGAACTGATCTGGGATGGGATACCAAATCTTGGTATGACCTCTCTTGTCAGAAATTTGATCACTGTCTGTGCTCCTTGTTCTGCTGATGGCTCTGCTTCTACCCATCTACTGAATCTATCTATAATAACCAGCATGTACCTTTTTCCTCTTACTGACTTTATCATATCCACATAGTCCATCACAAGATGTTTAAAGGGTCCCTCTGGAACTGGGATAGAGCCTATTGGTGTTGTTGTTCCTTTTCTTACATTGTTCTGTGCACAAATTTCACATTCGCTCAAAAATTCATCTACCCTTGTTTGTAAGTATGGAGACCAGAAGCCTTGTCTTTTTATTTTCCTCATAATCTCGCCCCTTCCACAGTGATCAAAACTGTGGGCATCAGGTATCAAAATGTTGAGCAACGGGGTGGGGGCAATCATAAAACCTTCATGAGACCTCCAGATATTATTAGCATCTCTAGTCGCCCCCCTTTGTTGCCATAAGTATATTTCAGGTGGTGTAGCTCTGGACTGCATTTGGGCAATACTTTCTACAGTGGGGAGAGGCTGGATCAAAACAGATGGTGCCATAACAGCAGATTGACACCCAGAAGCTTGTTTGGCTAGGCTATCAGCCGCGTTATTGCCTTTGATAATGTAATCATTTCCTTTCCTATGGGCTTGACATTTAATAATGGCCAATTTAGCTGGGAACATCATAGCGTTAATTAATGCAGTAATTTGGTCCCCATGTTGAATTGGGGTGCCGTCACTCTTTTTAAATCCTCTTTGTTTCCACACTGCACCGAAAAGATGGCATACACCATGGGCATATGCAGAATCAGTATAAATGTTGGCTGCTTTATTTTTGGCCAACATGCATGCTGCAGTAAGTGCTTTTAGTTCGGCCATCTGCGCTGAACAAGGCTGCTCACAATGTTGTGTCAACACAGGCGTAAAACTGTCACCATCTCGTTGTACAACGGCAAACCCAGCATGATTACCCAAGTGATCTCGAAAGCATGAGCCATCTACAAAATAGTCCACGTCTGAATCAACAATTGGCGTTGATTCCAAATCTGGTCTCAGACGAGTGAATGCTAGAGAGTCAGCAACACATTCGTGAGGTGTTCCTTCCCCTTCTAGCGGGACAAAATTAGCTGGGTTTGTTGTGGCACATCTCTTGATTGTTATGTCAGGATAAGTCAATAATGTGGAGTATGCCAAGCATCTGGCCTGTGTCAAAACAAAACGTCCTTGTTCTAATAATTCAGCAATCTTATGGTGGGTGTAAATGATGACTGGATAGCCCATAGTAACAGCAGATGCTTTCTCATAAGCAAAGTAAACTGCAGCTAAACCTTGCTGGTAACACGGTGGGTAGCCCTGAGCTACACTGTCCAATTTGGTGCTATAATAAGCAATAGGTTGCTTCTTCCGTCCACTGCATGTTTCCTGCATTAGGACGGCAGAGGCAAATCCCTCTTTTCTATCGGCTACATACAAATGAAAATCTCTGTCATAATTGGGAAACGTTAATGCTGGGGCTGTTTGCAATTCTTTTTTGAGTGAGCTAAATGCTAGCAGTGCATCAGGATCCCATTTCAATGGTGCTTTCAGATTTTGGTGCCCAGCCTGTTTCATAATGGCTCTCAATGGAGCTGTTTTGATTGCATAATCTTCTATCCAATCAGCACTAAAACCAGTCATGCCCAAAAAGGTCATCATCTGACCCACTGTTTGTGGTTGAGGTGCTTTGCTAATTCCTTCCAATTGACTGGGCGATATTGCCTTTGTTTGATGTGCAATCAATCGACCCAGATACTCTACTTGAGGCAAGCAGTATTGCAATTTCTCTTTAGAGGCTTTATGGCCACCTTCTGCTAATTTAGTTAATACCTTAATGGAATCCTGATGACACTGTTCCAGTGTCGTTGAACAGATCAACAAATCATCTACATACTGTATCAATGTGCTATCCAGTCTCAAGTCTTCTAAATCAAATTTTAAAACTTGATTAAACACATGAGGCGAGTGTTTAAATCCTTGGGGCATTCTAGTGTATGTGTATTGTTTACCTTGGTAAGTGAAGGAAAAAAGGTTTCTGCTTTCTTCTGCTAGGGGAATGCTGAAAAATGCAGAGCAAAGATCAATTACAGTGAAGTAGTTAGCAGCAGGCGGAACATTTGTCAACAGCGTATGTGGATTTGGTACCTCAGCTGGCCAGTCCTCTACCACTTCATTTACTGCTCTTAGATCATGCACTAATCTCCACTTAGATTTATTGGCCTTTTCAACTGGTAAAATTGGGGTGTTGCAATAGCTAGAGGTTTCGATCAGTACTCCTGCCTTTACTAACCCTTCAATTGTGTTTCTTATGCCTTCTATTGCTTCTCGTCTCAGTGGGTATTGTTGTCTCCTAGGTAGCTGAACTCCAGGTTTAGTGGCAATTCTAACAGGATTGGCTGATTTTACTAGTCCTACATCTGTGTCATGTTTAGACCATAACTGTATGGGCACCCTCTGTTCCATGTCAATCATCAATTCCTTTATTTTAGATATTGGGTCACACTGCTGTTCTGTCTCTAAGACCAATTTTGGGGTCCCCTTCATATCAGTTGTGCACAGAATTTTTAGGTGTGTTTTATCTGACGTTTGTAGAATAAAAGGGTTTTCAGTGGCTTCCCACTGCTTTTCTTTGGCTTTTAACATCATTGGACCTAGATCTTTTGCATGACACCCTTCATTTGTGCACAACGTGACATGTGGGACTGAATTGTCAACCTTAAACCAGGCTTTAGTGAAATCATTATCTTCAATTTGTAGTGCTGCCCCTGCTGGCCCTATAATTATATGGTTTGAGTTTAAGTATACTTCTTGACCCTCAGTTTTCTCTAACCACTCTTTTTCCTGTAGTGGGTCCCTAAGGGGGTCAAATATCATTGTGCAGTGATATTCAGTCTCTGGGGGAGTTGGTTTTGGGAACTGTTCTTTAATATATTTTTCCCACTTGTCTAGTGTTTTTCTTAGTCCCTCATCTAAATTTCCTATCCAGTATGCATTAGCTTGTGATTCTACTTGATCAGCTTTACTTATAACTAACATCTGTTTTATACCTGCACTGTCTATGTATATTCCTTTGGGGGTGCACCATATCTGTAAGTTCAGTTTGCATATTGCATCCCTTCCCAGTAGATTGACTGGTGTTTGTTCTGATATTAGCACAGGAATTTTTATTTCAGAGTCTTTAACTTTTATGCTGACAGGAGTTGTCATTGGAATTAGCTGCGTCAGTCCCGAGAATCCTACTGTCTTTACATATTTTCCAGACCTGGGGAGGTGTGAGGCATAAGTTGGACTCAGGCAGGTGTATGTTGCTCCTGTGTCAAGCATGATGGGTGTTACCTTGTCCTCGATCTTAACCCGCAGCATAGGTTCTTGGTCAGCATTGGATGATAACATTGGAAGCTGACTCCTCCCCGTAGGATTCTCTGGGCAGCCCTAGTATCCTTGGTCTGGGCCACGCCATGGGTTGACGGGGCCGGACACCTGATACTGCTGGTTCTGGTTCCCTTGTCTCCACGGCTGTCTTTGTTGTGGCCCATCTAGGGGCCATGGGTTGACTGGACAGGATCTCTTGGTGTGTCCAGGCTGATTACATCCCCAGCAGATACTTGGTTGGTCTGGGGCCCTCTGCTGGTTGTAAGCTTGTCTTCCTCTTCCTCTTCCCCTCCCTGGGAACGTTCCATTCCTGTTGTCTTGCTGTTCAGGTAGATATATTACAATGGGTGTAGCTGGCTGTTGTGGATTGCCTGTGCTTGCGGGCACATTCTGATTCATGTTGTTCGGTACTTGTTGGACAGTCTGTGGAATCTGATTTGGTATATTGACAGCAGCCATCATGGCAGTTGGGTCTTCTGCCTCTTTCACAGCAGCTTGCACTTTTTTCTTCTTGTTGATCAATTCATCCAGTTGCAGTTGAGTCAGTTTTCTTTGAAGTTCTCTTTCTTGATTCTTCAGTTTCTGTTCATTCTTTCTGTATTGCTCCACAGCATGTGTCACATGATCACTGAATTCCTTCAATGTCTTTGAGGTCAGCCCCACCACGTCTTCTAATTTTGCTTTCACAGGGGCAGGCATGGCGTCAACTATGGCGGTTCTAAACAACATTGTTATGACTGGGTCATGCTCAGGGTCTCTCTCCAGTTCCTGTTTCCACCTCCTAGCCTGCTTCTGTATGTAGACGACTGGGTTTTCTTCGTCTCCCATTGGCTCTCCTTTCAATGACTTTGGGTCCATTCGGGTTGGATAATGCATTCTCAGGACGTGCCATATGTTTGGTCTGACAGAGTCGAGGGGTCGGGCATCCATTCTAGTTGAGTCAACCGCCAGGGATAGTTTTGCATCAAGCAGGATCTCATTAGTCCTGGCTCCTCCCACACATTTGGCTAGCAAGGCCTTGATATCCCCAAGGGCTAGGATCTTTCCCATTGTCTCTTCCTCCAGTATTCTGATCCATTTGCCAGCCCCTTCATGTATATCAGGTAGGCGGGCTATTAGTCCCTCCAGGTCTTGTCCTGCCCATGGCACGTACTGTCCTTGTTGTCCTTTGATCAGGATGGGACACTGTACATTCTCTTCCTGCAGTGTGTCTTTTCCTTGTTTATGGGTGCCTATCACAGGGCAGAGCTTATAGTCTTCCATCTGCCAGTTGTCTTCGTCTTCAAACATACTTGGTCTTTTCACTGGTCGCTCCCTTAGATTGTATGAGGTGGTTGGTGGGGTGGCGGGTGAGACATCCTCCAGCAGCAGGGTCCCTGTCACACTCTTGAGTTCCCTGCGGGGTCTAGCTGGGCTGAGTGAGCGTGCCCTGTGTTTCCGACGGTTCTGATGTCCTTGGCTTCCTTGATGTTTGTGTCGCCCTGCAGCCAAGTCCCTTTTCAGGGATTCCTGTAGGCACCTGATACTTTGATCAATTTCTTCCTCTGTTATCTTTATGTCTTGCGCTAATTCCTCACAGTCTTGTGAGATTAAATGATCAGTGCCTTCTTTCTGGCTCAGCCCTTCCTCGAGGCCCCATAAGGCTTTTGGTACATTGGGATATAGTCTTTTGCCAATCTGGTGTTCCCCTCTCCATTCGCTATCTTGGCTTCCATCATGACTTGGTGGTCCCCGTCGGGTGGCTACAGGCGGTTTACGTTCACAGCCTGCATTCCTGTGATCCTCTCTCTCTCTCTCCTCCTTTTCTTCTTCCTCCTCCTGTGTGTCTGTAAGGGTCACGTTGCCTTTGATATTCACAGTACCCTCCATCAGGGGGAGCTGTTTGCCAGTCATATCATAGGGTGGTGCATAAGGGGGTGGGGTTTCTATTATGCTGTCTTTTTTCTCTATTTTTTCTTTTAGTTCCTTAACTAGCTGTATGGCTTTGTTTCTAAATAAGTTCAAAACTTCTTGTTCCCTTCCTCTTTTCTCCTCCCTCTTCTGGCTTTTATCATGAGCCTTATGATTTTTTATTAATGCCCCCATTTCCCTGCACATAGCTAAGTCAAATGTTCCCTCTGCTGGCCAGTTAGTATTTAACTTTTTGGTCCTTTTTTCCCACTTCTTTGATAATTTTTTAATAGTGTCTCTACATATTGGGTATTGTGATGCGATCTGCTCTACTGGGGTCTCATCCTGAGGTGACACCGAAGCCATTGCTGCAACCAATTATCAGTACAGTATAAATATTCAGTCTTCTGTTAAGTTTACTAATTCAGGTATATGTTTTGTTTTCTGAAGGTATTTCAATATGGTTCGTATTGGTACCTCAGACAGTGGCTTCAGCGTCACTTCTTCTAGCTCGTCGTCTCCTAGTTTGTTGTGTGTGCTGTGTTTCCAAATGATGTCCTCCCCCAAGTAAATTAACTCGAACTCCCAGATTATGTTGTCCTCAAACCACCGACCTCTTGCGGTTATCTGCCCTTTCCTATACAAATAAGTGAGAGATGGGGTCAGCTTCACCTCATGGCCTTTCCACATGGTTACTGAAATATTTAATTCTTCTCGAGTGCATGTGTTCAATTTTAATGGTTCAAATAAATCAATTAAAGTTTTTCTCTCTTTTTTATCCAGCAGCCTCTTCCCCCTGCTTCCTCTCTTGCCATGTCTATTAGTCCAGAGCCTCAACATCTTCGTTGGTGTTTGATTGTTCTTCTAACTCCTCCTTATTTCGCCACACCTCTACCCACATATGACGAATGCTGCGTGGGTTATTTTTCAGCACTACCATTACAGCTAATTTTTTCAATGTCCAATTTTCCACCAGTGCTGGCCTGACCTCTCCTCCTCTCCCTGCTTCACAGATTATGTCACTTTCCCACTTAACTGGTCTAACACATGAACATACTGTCATGTAAAGGTTGTTCAAAATTGTTGCCCCTCCAACCTCCTGGGGCCAGCGGAGTGTGGCGTTTCTGTGTAGGTATGGCACATACACTGGGTTTAGTTTAATTTCTGATGCAGTAAATGCTGACTCCAGGAGGATGGCTTTGGGAAGGAGGAATTTGTTCAAATGTGGCCTCAAAACCTCAAATGTTATTTGTTTTTTGACTATCTCTATCCAGTCTAAGAGGGGCCAGTCTTTGTCGAGTTGGTCAAGATTGGTGATTTTTGTCAAATCCCTCAAAAATTCATCTCTTTTTTGGTCTGTCAGTACCTGTCTTTGTCCTGTTTTATCCACAAATTCTTTTTCCAGCCAAAAATGATTTTTAATTCCCTTTGTTTGTTCTAGGGCCTGCTCAAATCTTTCTTTATCCTTGTACTGGGCTAATGCCCTCCTATGCCTTTCCTTCCCGTGTTCACTGAGTCCCTCCCACATTTGTTTTTCCTCAACAATTCTTTCCTAAAAGTCTTTTTCTGATTTTTTATATTTCTTTTATCTTCTTACTTTATTTGCAATTCGCCTTACTCATGCGTTTTATTTTTATTCATGCAGTCTTATCTCCTTTTTGATGTCAAAAATATATATAGGATACTTCAATGCTCAGTTTTACTTCTCTGTCAGCAAGCGCTGAGTCTCTCTGTCTGGATCACAGTATCTGCAGTCTGACAAATGGCCAAACAGTCGACAAAACCAATTTTTTGGAGTGTTTTTTGTTTTTTGGTAAACACAGTTCTTTACTTTATCCTTACTTATTGGTTTTATTTTATCCATTAGCCTCTTAAAACATTTTTATAATTCTTTTTCTATTTGTTTTTTATCCCTTAGCTTTCTCTGCTCCTGCTATTATTTTTCACTAATTGGCTCAGCTGTCCTCTGCTGCCTAGCGCTATCTTGATTAATGACCAGTTAATGCGCTCTTGGCCAAATGCCCGGGAGGGCCAGAGGCTCCCTGCTTTCTGTACTTTAGTTCTCTTATGTGCAGTTTTTATGTTTTTTCCTCCTAATTTCCTTTTTAACCTTTCTCTTTTTATTTATAAGTCCTTTTTTAGTTCAATAAATATTCTAAATATTTTGTTCCTCTCTTCTTTTGCCTTCTCTACTTTGTGCACATTTCAATACCCCCTATTTTTACAATAGACAAACAGACAAACAAACAAATGGCAGTGCACTTCTTACACTTGCCTGGCGCCTTTAAAACACTTCTTTTACTAGACAGTGTTTTTTTTCTTACTTCATAAACGCAATCTCCACGTTATGCGCAATCTCCACGCTATGTACTTCTTGTTTTTTAAGACAAACAAACATACAGCAACTTCTCTGGACCTGGAAATAAGACTCCCTTTTCTCCTTATCTTTTTTCTCTCAGTTAGTCTAGGTTCTTTTTCAGTGGGGTTTTTACAATTTCAGAGCAATCATCAAGTGTGTCAGCTTACCAGAGGCAATTCACAAAACAAAATATAAGCAAAAATTGCTTACCTGATTTTTGGCCGGCCTTTGTTTTGTGAATGCCACCGTCAGCCTCCCCACCACGGTGATCTCTGACCCCAAGTCTGCTCCTGGCTGGCTCGCCAATATGTTGAGGCAAAAAGGTGGTCTCTGGTTCAGGTTAGCAGTCTTTCAGAGTCTAGTAGGAGTTAGTCTTCAAAAAGCTTTTCAGAGTCGAAGTTCCAGGTCACAGGAGAAGAACTTTATTGAGCAATTCAACAAAGTGAGATGTTCAGCCAAGTCATCTGATCTTACAATGGTCAAAACGTAGGTTTTATACATATTTCTTATCGTCAGTGTCCAATTAGTGTTTGTACCGTTATCTCTTACACCTTGCTCCTCCTGGTATCACGCCACAATTATGATCACATGCTCCAGGATCTTGTATCTATTGGTGGCGGAGCATCACATGTATAGTTTTTTAAAAAATTACATCATACATGTTTTTTAGTACTTTCCTGTACCTTGCACTAACGTCATCTATGCATTACATGGGTTTTTAGGTACTTTTCCTTCTCTACATTGCCCTATGGCCTACTTTTGCTTTAGCATTACAGCATTCAGACT
>JAVALU010002496.1:0-76960 GCA_030770095.1 Gila robusta
TGCTCTGTCTAGTCTGTCCGTGTCAGTGTCCTCTTCGCGATTTTTCTCTGCATGAGAAAATGTAGCTATGTGTGGCGTGAGAGCGTGTGAGAAGTGTCAATTGCTTGAGTCTCACGCTGAATGAGTGACAGTTGGCAGCCCTGCTCTCTCTGCTCAGTGTCCGTTATCTTATAGCCAAAATATCGCCATATAACAGAAGTAGATTTTTTTCTGGCCACCAGTTCAGTGTCCGTCTGCTCGGCGTCCACCTTCACCTGTTCTCCACGCTGCACACTGGAGAAAGTCACGACGTGACCATACGCGCAGCTCGTGCCACTGCCTAAACTGAAACTGACTGGTCTCCTATTTATTAGCGGTGTATAAAATGGGCAAACAGCTCTCAGAGAGAATGGGTTGTCATGTCCACACATGCATTTATTTATTTCATAAAATCGCAGCATTTTACATCATATAATCCCATAGGCTTGATATTGCGATATGATTAATCGTGCAGCACTAGAAGCATTGACTGTTCTGCTTTAAATCCCTAAATTCTCAACTTTTAAAGAGAATACGCTGTTAATTAATATTTTTTGATTGTTGTGATTTAATTTGTGTTTCAAAAAATATGCGATATGATATTAAATAATCAGGTCAAAGTTAGACTCACCAATCAGAGGGATACCATCAGCCATAGAGGGCAGTGTGCTACTAAGAATCAGCAGCAACACAGAAATAGACAGCAGTAAAGTCACTTTAAAGCTCAACTTGTCTGCTCTTTTTGTGATAATGAAGTAGGAGGCCACATCCATCGCGAGGAAGAAAGATACCGGTACTATAATGCTTATTATATACAGTTGAGGTCTCCTTTTTATGTTGATCTGTCATGAAGAGAGAGAGAGAGAGAGAGAGAGAGAGAGAGAGAGAGGAGAGAGAGAGAGAGAGAGAGAGAGAGAGAGAGAGAGAGAGAGAGAGAGAGAGAGAGAGAGAGAGAGAGAGAGTAACTACCATCACAATGGACTTGATGTTGGCTATGTAAATAACATTAGGTGAATAAATAAATTAAATAAGGGTGGGCAGTATACCATTATAACAGAAAAAAACAGTATGGTCTTATCTTATCTTATCTTATCACCAGTAATAATTGAATTAGACAGCACTCTAATCATATTTGTTACTAGTAAGAATTGAATTAGTCTGGTAATATATCATCCCTAAATAAATATAAAATAAAATTGTTTTCATTTTAATGGTGAAAAAGTAAAAAAAAAAAAAAAAAAAATTCAATATTGGTTAGAATTAAACAAATATGTGGTTCCCACACTGGAGAGGCAAACTTTGTGCAGAGGATACAGAGAAGAGTTACACAGTGTCAACCCTCATCACAATGAGAGTGAGTATTGTACACAGTGAGAGTTGTAAACTTAAATGCAGGATATGTTGTGTATATTTTCAAAACTGCTGCCTTGATCAACACAATGGGCCCTATCATAAAGCCGGAGCAATGCGGCGCCAGCGTGTGTTTTAGTTTCAGCCCGACGCAGTTTTCATTTTCACGTCCTCGCCCGTTGTTTAAATAGCAAATGCATTTGTGCTCATCTGTTCACCCATGGACTGCTGGTCTGAGAACCAGGTGTGTGTTCAGGCGCATTGTTAGACCGTTGCTATTTTGAGGAACTGAAATAGACTGTGCCATTGATCAACTGAAACCTGGTCTGAAGACAATGGCACAGTATTTTTTTATTTTATTTAAAGGTCCCGTTCTTCATGTTTTTTTGAAGCTTTGATTGTGTTTACAGTGTGCAATATAACATGTGTTCATGTTTCGCGTGTAAAAAAACACAGTATTTTTCACACAATTTACTTATCTGTATACCGCTGTTTTCACTGTCCAAAAAATGGGCCGGTGACTTCCTTGTTCTATGAAGTCCCTCCTTCAGAAATACGTAACGAGTTCTGATTGTGCCAGCGGTTCCTGTGTTGTGATTCGACAGCAGCTTATCGCACGTTGTCCAGAAAGGTCACGCCTCTTACCATAAATTGGAGATGCATGCGCTGATTGTTATTGTAAAAATGTCAAACATATTACCATATCAATTTGAGCCTGAATCAGACCCGGAGAACATAGATGAAGAGAATCGATTAGAACCTGTTCAAACACGACTTTTGCAGGATGTTTCACAGTGGTAAGCTGTTTATTTAGTAGTTGTCATACTTTTAATTGGTTAAAATGTAATGTTAAATGTTACAAACTGTTATAAAAGCTTGTGGTATATGTTTTTTTCCGTCGAATTAACGATGGTGTTGTTGAATTTTTTAAATAAGTCCATTGTTTATTCCTACCTTAGTTACACGTGTGCACGAGTTTTGATTAGTAATATCACTGGATATACAGTGTTTGTTACTGTTTAGCACAGTTACAATGTCGTACATAATAATAGCTTTGCAATGAATAGTAAACAAACATGGCTTTACTACAGTAAGTAAAGTTACATAAACATAGAACAATGATTTGCGTTGCTGCAGCTAAACGACCATGTGGTTAAACAGTAAACATTAGATATAATCAACAAATAATTTAAACTGATCATTACAAACACCAACAATCGATGGTGTCTGATTGAATTACTACACTTATTTAAAAGGTTTGTTGGATTAGTTTCAATTCCCATCTAGTTAACAAAGCTAAACAGCGTTGCACTTTGTGTAATTAGTTACAGAAACGGTTAAACGCACCAACTTAAATAATAAAATACACTTACCGGTTGTGGTCCATAAACAACGCCTTCTCCAGACAAAGAGGGAACTGCTCCATCTTTCAAGAACAATCTTTGTGCGAATCCGGCATTAAACTGATTGAGATTGAGGAAGCTGTCCTCGTCAAAATGTGCTGCACATAGTATTAAATGAGAATTATATTTTTCGGGAACCGAGTTAAACATAAATTGTAACCATTGATCTCTAAGCACAGCATCCCTGGGAAGGCCAAACAAAGGTGAATTGACTCCGGCATGAAAATAACAGCGACATGGCGACAAACACACTCTACGAACGATACTCTTCCTCTTCTCCGTGGGAGCTCAACAAGACCACGCCCCCTTTTTTGTGTATTCCTGTGGGTGGAGATTAGTCAAAAAATTGTTCTAATTACGTCATTAAAAAAGGAAGTAGAGGGATGTAGTCCAAACCGCACGTTCGCTGTAGGCTTTGAAAGGGGACTTCTGTTAAATAAAATATCTCGCTAGGCATTGAACTTTGAGCTTTATAATTTTACAGGTATTATTTATGCTCTAACAGCAACATTACACACTAACTAAAGTTTGAAAAATGGAATCGCAAAGAACGGGACCTTTAAAGAGCAAGTAATGTGAGCCTATAGGTGGGTCCACAATGCGCTACACTTTGCCCCGTAGATGTTCTCACTTTAACCTTTAACCTCACACACACACATAGCTTTAACCTTTAACCTCACACACACACACACACACACACACACTCACACACTCACTCACTCACACACACACACACACATACACACACAGCTTTAACCTCACGCTATATATATTAAAATTATATATTAACTATATATTATAGTAAAATTACTCTAGTAAATACTATAGTGTTTTTGGTTTTTGGTTATGGTTCAAAAACACTATAATATTTATTAGAGTCACCACAAAATTTGATCCAGATGCAGCTCACATGTACACAGCAAAAACTCCAGTGTTAAATTAACTCTCCTGGGAGTTTATATGGCTCCAGACTCAAGAGTGTAAAGTGTTAAAATATGAGTGTTAAATTAACACTCAAGAGTGTTAAAGTTAATGAGATAATTAAGTGATTACTTGAGTGATAATTGAGCATTATTGAAGACACCTGATGTTAACAAGCAGAATCACTGAAGGAGAAAATCACAAATTGTACGTCACCATTATATAGATCAGTGTTTGCTTTAGTTGGGTTCTTGACCCTTTTATTTTTTGTCTTGAGTTTTTGTTTGTCTGCTGTTATTGAGTTATAGCAGCCAGATGAGCAAAGACAAAAAGTGATTGGATGGTGTTGGTTATGTTTTGACATAATCATGTTGTGATTTGAAAATCTAAATTTACTGAGATAGTTTAACTTGTTAATTACAACTGCTCTGTGATTCTACAGCATAGGACTTTTTTTTTATATAATCAAAAATATCTAAAAAACTTAAAAACATAATTTTATTTAGAAACACAGACATCAATAATCAGACTGTGAATCTCAACAATGGTGACAATAATAAAGCATGTTGCAGTGGCTGCCACCAATCACAACTCATTAATGGCTCCCATCATGCATTGCGGTATGAATAAATTATGATCTGAATTTTCTATATAATTTACTTTTCCTAATTGAATATTCTGCTCGTCACCATTGTTGAGATGCATAGATTGAATCTTGATGTCTGTGTGTGCCTATAAAGACTTTTTTATTTTTGAAAATAACTTTTAAGAAATCCTTTGTATTATATAGAAAATTCTAGATCTTTGACGTATAATCAATGATGTTGTAATTAACAACATGTATCTATGTCACAAGATTCTTAATAAGTTCAGTGATCAAGTTCATATGATGATTACATCATAACATAATCAACAACGTCAAATCACTTTTTTCCTTTGTTCATCTGGCTGTTACAACTAAATAACAACAGACAAACAAAATCTAATGTTAAAAATATAAGGGTCAAAAGCCCAACTAAAGCACACACTGATCTCCATAATGGTGACGTACAATTTGTGATTTTCTCCTTCAGTGATTCTGCTTATTAACATCAGGTGTCTTCAATAATGCTCAATCATCCCTCAATTAATCACGTAATTATCTCATTAACTTTAACACTCTTGAGTGTTAATTTAACACTCATATTTTAACACTTTACACTCTTGAGTCTGGAGCCATATAAACTCCCAGGAGAGTTAATTTAACACTGGAGTTTTTGCTGTGTAGGGGAACTTCACCGAAAAATGTTCCTCCTAGCTTATTTGCTTTCTGAGTTATTACATGTCAAATAAGAAAGATGTGTAAAATTATAATAGAAATGACTTCAAGGCTTAAAGGGTTAATGAATTGGGTGGCTCAATGATTGATGGGGAATATTTCTGTAATTATTAATCGCACTAAATTAACCCATTAAATTATAGCTGTAATATTTACACAAATCGACTTTCTAGCAGCCTGCTGTACTTTCTGTGTATCTTGATGGATAAATATCTCGTCCAATCAGAATTCCATTTGCAAAATATACCAATATTTTATTTTGTATGACTTGCCGTTGTGTTTTCTGTATTTGTTTTTAGACTTGCCATTGTGTTTATAATTTGTTGTTTTGTTTTGGGATTTGTTGTTTTGTTTTGTACTTCTTGGGCACCAAAAAAAAAAAAGGAATATTTGGATGGAAAATTTTTTAACATAATAACTTCACAAATTCAACTGAATGCTGTAAAAGTTTTCAGGGTCTTTTTATAAATAATTTAATGCTGACAAACCTAGAATCGGCCTATCAAGAAGCCAATAAATAGTAACATTCAAACTTCTTAGCCACACCCCAGCAACCAGTTACAGGACCCTAGCAACCACTCCATAGACTTCCATTGAAAAATGTTAAGGGATAGTTCCTAAACTTAAGATTGAGCCACTGTAGTCACTTGGACTATTTTAACGATGTATTTAAAGTCCCTGTAAAGGCAATTTAAAAAAAAAATTCTAAACACATTATAAATGTTAGAAATGTATTGCTAAAACATATTACAAAGACTGTGAACTGTGAAGTACTGAATTGAGGAGTTAGACCGTTAAACAGTTTTTCACCATTGCTATTTTCTGGATTTTTTGGGCGGGTCTAAAACGGGGCTCGATGACGCACTGGAGCCCTTGAGCTCCTGGACACGCCCCTACTTGATGACGCACTAGAGCCACTGAGCCTGGCCCCTCCCCTAACAATATAAATAGAGCACATTCGCATCAGTTTGCCGCTCAATCGCGAGTTACTGTCAGTACTATTATAGTTACTACAGCGTACAGTTCGCTAGTTATGTCTTCGTCACGGAAATGCGTACTACCTGGATGCGATCATGTACAAAACAGATCGGTGTCCTTATTTAAATTTCCTAAAAACGATCACATCAAGAAGAGGTGGATTCATTTTGTGAAGAGCCACCTTGATGGAGAGCTGAGGATCACCACCAAAACCCGCCTCTGTAGTGATCATTTTACACGGGATAGTTTTATAAACTTTCGTCGGAGACAATTGGGATTCACTGATAATCCGCTGTTACTGGTGAATGGGGCCGAACCGACTATCTCCCGCCTCGGCCTTCATCCTCCCGTCGCGCCGACAACTGGTGACATCATCGGCAGTGCGTGCCCACCAATGAGTGTAAGTTTGTGTGCTTATGTTATAACGTTAATTAACCTAATAAGCTGCTAGGAGCATCCATTCCGGCTGTAGCGGGTGACAGTTGAGTGTGGCAATGGCAGCTTTACCGCGAGTGGGCGTGGTTTCAGCGCAGCCAGCGGACACGCCCCCAGCGTTTGAGAGCAGAGACTACTGCTCATTTTTTCAAGATTTTAATAGCTTATTTTATGTACTTGCTGGCTTTTTTATCAATCAAATTTGGCTGGGTGGCTAATAACACATTTTTCTGTGATATGACAAACTCAGAACACATACTTAATTTTGACTTTACAGGGACTTTAATAACTTTTCGGGGCTGGCAAGTTTCAATCCCTGAAGAAGCCTATGGAGGAGTGATCCAGCTCTAAGATTTAATCAAAAATATCTTAAATCGTGTTCCAAAGAGTAGGGCTGGGCGATATATCGCATCACATTGTTAAGCGCATCTCGTCAGTAAAGCCGGTTCCTTGATTAGTAGTAAATCACCTTCACCTGCTTTCAGATGGAGCGGCATTTACTACAAAGAGCCGTAGTTAACTGACAAGCTGAGCCATATCGCATCAATATCGCGGACGTATCGCCAGCGATAATTAATGCGATATGGCTCAGCTTGTCAGTTAACTACGGCTCTTTGTACACAGCAAAAACTCCAGTGTTAAATTAACACTCCTGGGAGTGTATATGAGTCCACACTCAAGAGTGTTAAAGTTAATGAGATAATTAAGTGATTAATTGAGTGATGATTGAGCATTATTGAAGACACCTAAAGCAGAATCACTGAAGGAGAAAATCTAAAATTGTAAGCCACCGTTATGGCGATCATTGTTTGCTTTAGTTGGGCTCTTGACCCTTATATTATTAACTTTAGATTTTGTTTGGCTGTTGTATCTGAGTTATAACTGCCAGATGAACAAAGAAAAAAAGTGAGCTAATGGTGTTGGTTATATTAATCATCATTTGAACTTTATGTTTGTGATTTATGGTGTTGGTTACAGCATAACTGTGATTCTGCATAAATATCCAGAATTTTAGATATAATATAAAGGATTTCTCTAGTTGTTTAAAATAAAAATCTTTCTTTTAGGCACACACAGACGTCAAGATTCAGTCAATGCATCTCAACAATGGTGACGAGCAGAATATTCAATTAGGAAAAGTAAATTACATAGACAATTCAGATTATAATTTATTCATACCGCAATGCATGATGGGAGCCATTAATGAGTTGTGATTGGTGGCAGCCACTGCAACATGCATTATTATTGTCACCATTGTTGAGATTCACAGGCTGATTATTGATGTCTGTGTTTCTAAATAAATTTATTTGAAAGTGTTTTGATCAGAACAATATTTATTAAATATTTTGGATTATAAGAAAAATACTGACAATCATGTGCTGTAGAATCACAAAGCTATTGCTAACAAGTTAAACCAAACTATCTCAATAAATTTCACTTTTCAGATCACAACATGATTATGCCAAAACATACACTGTAAAAAATTTCTTGTCAAATTAACAGTAACTTACTGGCAACAATTATCCAGTAGTTGCTGTATTTCATTCAACAGTAAAATTACTGTAAAACTAACTACAGTAGTGTTAAGCATACTGTAAAATTAAATACATTATTTTACTGTAATTTTTTATCATGTTGAACTACAGTATTACACCGTTAATTTTTAATAATACTGTATAGTATTATACAGTTATGAAATGTTATTTTATTTCTTTTATAGTGCTACTGTGTAACCTGTAGAATATGTAGAAAATCCGTAGAAATATTATTTTAACTGTTAATGGGAAATAGAAAAAAAGAACAATTGAAGTTTTAACTGCACAACCAGGTTTATTGTGTATTTTCAAACAATACATTAGTAATAATAATGTAATATAATACAACAATAAAAATCTGTTTTAAAAAAAGACCAATGAACAATTTATCATTAATAATTATTTATTTCAATTCATGCAAAAATTATCCTGAAGAGGTAAAATAGAAACTTGAAAGCAGAACAGGTGAGGATGAAGGCCAGGTGAGGAAAAAAGTGGAAGAGCCGCGACAGCACTTCTGATAATCCTGCAAGAAATGATAAGCACAAATCAATCAGAGGCTAAACATACAACTAATTAAAAAAAAAAAACTAAATCACATTATCAACACCTTTTAAGGGGAATTTTTTTTGCCTATGGTATCCACCTTATTTTTCACAGAAGAGTGGTCCGGTTTCATTCGCTTACAGTTATTTCTAGCTGAACAAAAAAGCTTGTTATGCTTCTTGATATTGCAAACTGGTATTCCTTACCCTATTATTTTAATGTATTGAATTTGTCATAATTGTAAACACTAGTTTGAGGCACAAATATTTTTATCATTTACAGCATTTGTTATTCATCTCTTATTTCCTTATAGCAGCTAATGAACCGGAAGTCTCGCACATTCACAGAAAATAGCTTACTTCACTTTTGAAGTTGAAAAATAAGGTGGATATACTGCTTGCATGTTGTGTGGCATACATGGATATACATATATCGACTATATTAGGGGTGGGGGAAGAAATCGATTCACATATGAATTACGATTCCATCTTCTGCGGATTCAAACCGATTCACACATTTCAAAAATCGATCTAAATGTTTAATAATGTTATGATGTTGTTTCAAAGAAGGACAGTATAGAGAGTGCACAAGCTTGAAACAGAGGAAGCATTATGAATTAAAGGATTAGTTCACTTTTTAAAAAAACTTTTGCTGATAATTTACTCACCCCCATGTCATCCAAGATGTCTATGTCTTTCTTTCTTCAGTCGAAAAGAAATTAAGGTTTTTGATGAAAACATTCCAGGATTTTTCTCCATATAATGGACTTCAATGGGAGCCAGACGGTTCAAAGTCCAAATGAGCGTTTCAGTGCAGCTTCAAAGGGCTTTAAACGACACCAGACGATGCATAAGGGTCTTATCTAGCTTAACGATCACTCATTTCAAAAATAAATAAAACACTTTAAGTTTTATAAGCACAAATGCTCGCCTTGCTCTGTTCTGTGATGCACGTTTGTAACGTCACGTAATACGCAATTACGTTGAAAAGGTCACGCTTTTCCTCTGTGTATTCCAGTTCAGAAAGGTGAAAAACTGCATCTCATCTTCTCCTCTAAGTTCAAAATCGCCCGACATCGTTGTTTTACCTTTCAATTTCCTTTTTTTGTAAACGGCGTTTGACTTTGTTTGCGCGTTCAACTTGTAAACACTGACTCGGTACTTCCAAACGTCAAGAAGCGTGACCTTTTCAACGTAATTGCGTATTACGTGACGTCACTAGCACGCATCACAGAACAGAGCAAGGCGAGCGTTTGTGCTTATAAAACTTAAAGTTTTTTATTTCTTTTTGAAATGAGTGATCGTTTCGCTAGATAAGACCCTTATGCATCGTCTGGTGTCGTTTAAAACCCTTTGAAACTGCACTGAAACGCTCATTTGGACTTTGAAACGTCTGGTTCCCATTGAAGTCCATTATATGGAGAAAAATCCTGGAATGTTTTCATCAAAAACCTTAATTTCTTTTCGACTGAAGAAAGAAAGACATAGACATCTTGGATGACATGGGGGTGAGTAAATTATCAGCAAAAGTTTTTTAAAAAGTGAACTAATCCTTTAAGCTTATACTTGACTACAGAAGTTCATATCAATATCTTAACAAATAGAAAATAGTCTTAAATAATGTTTAGTTTAGTTAGTCGAGCACACTTCAGGCTTTTCTTGCGATCTTTCCATGTACAGGTAGGCTACTTTGGTTTTTACATCCAAGAAACACGTTCAACATGGACACGCAAACGGTTTTCTGTGGTAACGAACAAATACCGCCTACAGTATAAAAGAGCATGAACATGTCCTGTATCAGAGGCTAAAGTAATAAATATTGAGAATGCAATGGCCCTTATTCTATATCTGACTCCAAACAATCGGCCACTGATGAGGGCTGCGTTTCCCCAAAGCATTGTAACCTTTAATTATAATTATAAGCATTGTAACCTTCTATTAATTATAGAACAATTACCACCGATGGTCTACAATCAATTTAGGCTTACGATGCTTTTGGTAAACGCAACCCAGATCCTGATGATAGTCAGTTCCTTTCATAGATATGTCTGTCGACTTGATGCTCACTAATTTGAATGATGAAAGAGATGCGTGTATGAATGCTGAGCGGCAGCGGGCTAGATTAAATTAACGCAGATATGAGGTGTGTATAATTTAAACTAAATAACTCCCACCCGATTGGGAATAACAGTAGCTGCTGTTTATTTCTATGCTGTTCGATTTTGAATCAAATTTAAATTTGATATATGCATAGAATATATTTAAAATCTATGATCAAATGTAAATCTATGCATATATCAAATTTAAATTTGATTCAAAAGAGAATTGATTTTTGAATCAAATCGTGACCCCAAGAATCTATTTGAATCGAATCATGGATTCAAAAAAATTACCACCCCTGTTACATTTCATTCTATTTTTACTTAACCTGTTGTCTTCATTATTTAATGCAAGTTTGAGAACATTTAAACCTTAAAAGAAATAAATATTTGAAATTGATTGTGATAATTATCAATACTGACTGATACATTTTATCAAGATATTTTTTGACCTTATCACCCAACCCTATGGAACACAAATGAGTATAAACTCCATGAATGAAATTCACAACTGCATATCAAATAGCCACATTGCCGTTTCTGTGTCTTTCAGAAATCAGATATTTTTTACCATTTCATGTTTTAATTAAAACTTATTTAAAGAGATGTTACAATTATAATAAAAAAAAATAATTTGAATTCTTTGACTTATACAAGGCATATGTGTTAAATGGAAACTGTGAAGGGAACATAATTACATATACTTATTTATTTTTTTAATTTGAAAAATGTATGGTTTAAGTTAGGGCTGCACGATTAATCGCACGATATTGTTATGCGCATCTAATCAGTAAAGCCGGTTCCTTGATTAGTAGTAAATCACCTTCACCTGCTTTCAGATGGAGCGGCATTTACTACAAAGAGCCGTAGTTAACTGACAAGCTGAGCCAAATCGCGTTAAAATCGAGGACATATCGCCAACGATATTTAATGCGATATGGCTCAGCTTGTCAGTTAACTACGGCTCTTTGTACACAGCAAAAACTCAGTGTTAAATTAACACACCTGGGAGTGTATATGAGTCCACACTCAAGAGTGTTAAAGTTAATGATATATTTAAGTGATTAATTGAGTGATGATTGAGCATTATTGAAGACACCTAAAGCAGAATCACTGAAGGAGAAAACCGGAATTTCAGGTCACCATTATGGAGATGAGTGTTTGCTTTAGTTGGGCTCTTGACCCTTATATTATTAACTTTAGATTTTGTTTGGCTGGTGTATCCGAGTTAAACCTGCCAGATGAACAAAGAAAAAATTGATCTAATAGTGTTGGTTATATTATGACATTTATCATTTGAACTAAATGTTAGTGATTAATGCTGTTGGTTACAGCATAACTGAGATTCTGCATAAATATCCAGATTTTGAGATATAATATAAAGGAGTTCTTAGAAGTTGTAAAAAAAAAAAAAAAAATCTTTCTTTTAGGCACACACAGATATCAAGATTCAGTCAATGCATCTCAACAATGGTGATGAGCAGAATATTCAAGTAGGAAAAGTAAATTACATAGACAATTCAAATCATAATTTATTCATACCGCAATGCATGATGGGAGCTATTAATGAGTTGTGATTGGTGGTAACAAGGATTATTATTGTCACCACGGTTGAGATTCACAGGCTGATTATTGATGTCTGTTTCTAAATAAATGCATTAAAAAGTTATTTGATCAGGACAATTTTTATTAAATGTTTTGGATTATAAGAAAAATACAATTATCATATGCTGTAGAACCACCAAACTGTTGCTATCAAGTTAAACCAGATCATCTAAATGAGTTTCATTTTTCAGATCACAGCATGATTATGTCAAAACATAACCAAGACTATCAGATCACACTTGACTTTGTTCATTTGACTGTAATAAATCAATAACAGCCGACAAACAAAATGTAAACTTAAAGTATAAGGATCAAGAGCCCAACTAAAGCAAACACTTATCGCCATAACGGTGGATTACAATTTTAGATTTTCTCCTTCAGTGATTCTGCTTGTTATCATCAGGTGTCTTCAATAATGCTCAATGATCACTAAATTAACCACTTAATTATCTCATTAACTTTAACACTCTTGAGTGTTAATTTAACACTCATATCTGCGTCATATCGTCCATCTGAAAGCAGGTGAAGGCGATTTACTACTAATCAAGGAACCGGCTTTACTGATTAGATGCGCATAACAATATCGTGCGATTAATCGTGCAGCCCTAGTTTAAGTCATTTCCGCCCTTTTTGGATTTTTCTAAATACAGATTCAGACACAAATAATTTCTACCGATATGGGCTCCGCTGCACATCCCTAATATCTCTTACCTTAATGATTTTGCCAGTCATATTCTGCAAAGTCCCTGATGAAAGATGTGTGGATTCAAAGACATGTTCTTCCTCCGAACAACCTTCCCACTCTTTCCGCTCACCTGGAACTGTGATGTGCATTTAGAATTTTCAGGATTTATCCTGACAAGAAACCTGTAAATAAATAAAAAAATATTTTCCAACTGAATAAAAAACAACAACTCTTACGGACCATTTCTTTATTTAAAGTCATTCTAACTGCATTCTAATAGGCTTCATCGCGCAGTTTAAATGGATAGTTCACTTCAAAATGAAAATTCTGTCATCATATACTCACCCTCAAGTTGTTTCAAACCTGTATACATTTCTTTCTTCTGCTGAACACAAAGGAAGATATTTTTAAGAATGTCAGTAACCAAACAGTTAACTGGGCCCATTGACTTCCATAGTATTTTCTTTATCCTACTATGGAAGTCAATGGATCCAGTTAACTGTTTGGTTATGAAAATATCTCCCTTTGTGTTCAGCAGAAGAAAGAAATGTATACAGGTTTGAAACAACTTGAGGGTGAGTATATGATGACAGAATTTTCATTTTGAAGTGAACTATCAAGCTTGACTCTCAAGGCGTCGTTTTTTTTTTCTGCAAATGAGTAACAAGTCAGTTTGCACATAGTTAAAACAACAATTACGATATTATAGCTGACAATACTGTAAATTACATACCTAGCTTTGTCTTTGGACAAAAATGCTTCCATCAGATAGACTGAGGTAAATATGAGCGCGCAACTGCACAAGGTAACTTTACTGGCTGATCGTCAGGTCCTCACAGACGAGTTAAAAGAAAATAGTGATTTACACGAAAATAAGCGCGAATAAATCGATAAGAGGAATCGAAATGTTAATTTTTATAACAATAATCCGAATCCTAACCTTGGGTATCCGATTTCAGGATACATTTATCGATTTTCAATTCCCAACCACCCTATGAAAATGTACGTTACCCGCAGGCGCTTCCACCGACTTAAAATGGTAAATAACTAAATGTTTAGATCATTCTGACCGTATACGTGGTCAGCTAATAACTGTAAAGTTAATAATTAGCTAGAATCCATCTATGAATACAAATAATAAGATTTATTACTTACCAGATGACGAAGTTCCACAGGTCGGCAGAAACAGACACGATCGATGCACTGACATGACAGTCACAGAAAAACTCGTTCAAACTCAAATGGGCTCTCATGCACCCCCCACTGACAGAAATTAATACTGTCATGGTCACCCCATCCTGAAAATGTTTTATGTAGCCTAAAAATAACGTTGCTATAGGCTACCAATTTTTCCTGCGGAATTGTGTGTGTTTTTTTTCGCGGTCAATTTGCACTGCTGTATTTAGATTTACAGTAACTGATAATTTCCCAGAATGCATTGAAAATCAACAGTAACATACTGTCAACTGTGTGCACAGTACATAACTGTTGAAAAGACAACATAATACTGTGACAACATCTAAATCTACTGTAACTTACTGTACATAGGTTATACAGTAAGAAACTGCTGAGAAAAACAGCATAATCCTGTGAAAATAACAGAAATCATTTACAGTGTAACCAATACTATCAGATCAGACTTTTCTTTGTTAATTTGCCTGTTATAAATCAATAACAGCAGACAAACAAAATTTAAAGTGAAAGAATAAGGGTCAAGAGTCCAACTAAAGCAAACACTGATCGCCATAACGGTGGCTTACAATTTGTGATTTTCTCCTTCAGTGATTCTGCTTGTTAACATCAGGTGTCTTCAATAATGCTCAATCATCACTAAATTAATTACTTAATTATCTCATTAACTTTAACACTCTTGAGTGTTAATTTAACACTCATATCTGCATCATATCTTCCATCTGAAAGCAGGTGAAGGTGATTTACTACTAATCAAGGAACCGGGTTTACCCGGCTTTACTGACGAGATGCGCATAACAATGTCATGCGATATATCGCCCAGCCCTGCCAAAGATGAATGAAGGTCTTACGGGGTTGGAACAACATGAGGGTGAGTAAATACTGACAGAATTTTCATTTTTGGGTGAACTATCCCTTTAAGAGGAATATCATTGGATCACAACATAGAGAGAGGAATTGGGCTATTTTGTCAGATTGGCAAGTAGTCTTTATATATTACCTTGGCAACTGGTGTGGCCCTAACAACCATTTAGAGCACCCTAAACCACGTATTGAAATGAACAAGCCATTTCTCAGCATCAAAACACTCTCAAGAGGACTCGTTTGGTTCCAGCTGTCAGGCTTTAGGTCTTGCCCAAGAAACTTCCTAGCCACACTCTAGCAACCATTTAGAGCACCCTAGCAACAATATAACATTTGTTGCATGAATAAGCCAGTTCAGCACATTATACATACTTATGGTTTGGCTCTCTTTTTTTTTTTACAAAGTTTTACAAAGGCCAACATGTCTGGTTAAAGTATAGCCTACTCTCTTGAGCACCACCTACAAGGAATTTATACGCTGACTTTGAAAATGAAACAATAAAACAACAAGATGCAATATTGTCTACTTTACTGTTATATTACACACTTTTGGCTTTTAGCATTATTGAAGACACCTAATGTTAACAAGCAGAATCACTGAAGGAGAAAACCATAATTTTTAAGTCACCATTGTGTGCTTTAATTGGGCTCTTGACCCTTAATTCATTAACTTCAGATTTTGTTTGGCTGCAGTATGTGAATTATAACAGCCAGATGAACAAATAGAAAAGGTGATCTTGTGGTGATGGTTGTGTTTTAACATAATCATTATTTCACAATCATTTGACCTGAATCACTGAACTCATATAGAACCTAATTTCTGAGTTAGGTTTACTTTATTAATTATAGCAGCAGTGACCTTGTACAGCATGATATTTTTAATGTTTACAATGTAATTAAAAGAAAGTCTTAAAAGTTTCTCTTATGCAATTTTTTTCAAGACACACAGACATCAATAATTAGCCTGTGAATCTCAACAATGGTGACAATTATAAAGCATGTTGCAGTGCATTCTGGGTGCCACCAATCAAAACTCATTCATGGCTCCCATCATGCATTGCTGCATGAATAAATAATGAGCTTATGTTCAGAGGTAATATCTGTTTGTCACCATTGCTGAGATTTATACGCTAATTCTTGATGTCTGTGTGTGCCTATATAAAGTATTTTTTTTGGATTTTTTTTTTTTTATTTGATCTTTTGGATTTCATTGAAAAGGCTAAAAATGGTATGTTCTAAAATTACCGTGCTGCTAAAATCCATAAGGTAAATTTAATTCAGAATTTATGCGTTCAGCGATTCAGGTAAATTAATGATTATGTTAAAACACAACCAACACCATCAGATCACCTTTTCTATTTGTTCATCTGACTGTTATAACTCACATACAGCAGCCAAACAAAATTTAAAGTTAATGATTTAAGGGTCAAGAGCCCAACTAAAACAAACACTGATCACCATAATGCTGACTTAAAAATTAAGGTTTTCTCCTTAAGAGATTCTGCTTATTAACATCAGGTGTCTTCAATAATGCTCAATCACTCAATTATTCACTTAATTATCTTTAACTTTAACTGCTTCAGTGTTCATTTAACACTGCTCAGAGTTTATATAATTCAACACTCTCAGTGTTAATTTAACACTGGGGATTTTGCTGTGTTTAATAGTTGAATTTTGGCACATATTTTTCACAAATTCCATCAACTATTGTTCTTAATTTTTTGTTTTTATAATTGTATTTATATATTTACTATTGGCTTACATCCATACCCTGTGCTCTGTACCTGAAATATCAGAAGATCCATTTCCTTCCATGTAAAGACGGTATCTTTAATGTAGTTTACACTTCGAAGCTCCCACTCTCCATCAAAGGTCTTATTCGACTGGCGTTCTCTAAAACGTTTATCTTTTATTACATCAATTAGAATCTCATCAACTGTGGGAACAGACATTAACATTTTATTATTTTATATTGAAGTCAAGTAGTTTAGACGAATACAAAATATTGTGTTTGTTTGTCAAAACTGAATTATGTGTTTCAGATGTACCTGAATATGATGTAGACTGAAATGTTATATTGCAGATTTGGCTGTCATAGGGAAACCTGTAGAGATTCATCTTACAGGCCATGGTCAGAGATAAAATGTCAGTTGATAACGTATAGCCGTCACTGAACAACAGCACATTTGAGGACTCCTTTGTTCCAAACTCAGTCTTGATGCTAGATGGATCAAATATAATTTAATAATGATTATTAAAGACATGATGATTGGAGACAGCAGGTATTCAAATCAAATCAAAAGTAACTTGCAACTACTGATGCTGCATTTCAATTCGCCTACTTATAGGCTACTACGCCCTAAAAGTATGTACTCTTTTTGTTAAGAAAAAGTAGATACTTTTGAGTGTGTTGCAAAAAGTAGACAAGCTTTGAGACAAACTATCACGTCATACAATTTCGTCTTTAACGGTTGTTCTCATGTCTCATGTCTCATGCCTCATAAACTGACAATCTTGTAACCGTCAAAATCCTCCACATTTCATTTAATTTCCTACTGTAACCAAGAGAAATGCAGAAGCTCGTTGATCTGCAGTCGCTGGTCTTTCATGACGAGACTCTCCTCATATTCAATTTATGCATTTAAAAGTTAATGGCCAAATGGATTTTTTTTAGTCCGATTTTAATCTCACATACTGTTTAGGATGGATAGTATTGAGAAGCAGGGCTGAGTATCATGTTATGTCAACATGTAACAGTAAAGCAGTAAAGCATGCAATCCTGCTCCTGGAGGCGATTTTTTTTTTTTTTTTTTTTTTGCAGGGTGGTAGGGGAAGACTCATGAATATTCATTAGGGAAGTCATCCCTGATTGGTCTTAACCCCAGTGACGGGTAGGTTTAGGGGCGAGGTTAGGGGTAGGTCCCCACCCAGCAGGCACAGGATATAGACTACAACGTCGGCCAGACGTTGGATTTTGGTTGAAAATGAAAGTCGAGTTGATGTCTAAATCCAGTGTTTGCCTGACGTCGAGCTCCAACGTTGGGCAGTCGTTGAATTTTGGTTGGAATAAACCAAACAAAAAGGTGAAATGCATGGCCGTACACTTATTACCAGCTTCACTTAAAACTAACCAGATTTACTTTATTTAATTTCCATTTTAATTAAATCATATTTTGTATTTTAAAGTCACCGTGATGGTGGTTAGCGTTTGCTTTAGTTGTGTTCTTGATCCTTGACTCTATAATATAAATTTTATTCTGGCTGCTATAATTATGTGTTTATAAAGCATAATTGTTGCTAATAGAGCCATGAGATCAAGTGATGTTGGTTATTTTTTGCTGATATCATCATGTAACTCCCTGATCTTATTCAGTGTTTAATGCTTTGATTATTTGACTAATACTTCTGGTTTCAATGTTGTTTTATTCATATAGAAGTAATTTGATTCTACAGCATATCTAGTAAAGTTGTTATCACATAATGTACTTGTTTTGTTAAATACTATTTAGTGCACACAAACCTTTCATCTATGGCATTACTAAGACACACACAGACATCAAGAAACAGCATATGAATCTCAACAATGGTGACAATCAAACAAAATATCCTGATAATCAGATCAACTCACGAGCTACAAAAAATCCAGCTGCATAATTTATTAATGCCGCAGTGCATGCTGGGAGATATGGGTGAGTTTTGATTGGTGGTACCCAGCATGCACTGCAGCATAAAGCATTTCATTGATTGTCACCATTGTTGAGAGTCACACGCTAATTCTTGATGTCTAAGTAATAATGTGGAGGAAGAAGTTTAATGCACTAAATGTTTTAAAAGTCCTTTATATTATTTGATAAACAATATTGCTCTCTTGTTGTAAAATAAAATGGCTTCTGTTATAAAACAACATTAAAAACACAAGTCCAATATAATCAAAACATTAGACTCTGAATAAGATCGGGGACTCAAATAAATAAAACATGAAATTTAAATATAGAAAAACTAAATTTAATTAAAGAAAAACGAAAAATAAATGAACGAACTGTAATAGCCTAAATAAAGAACACGGTAGTAATAACAATTTCATTAATTTAGATTGATAATAACGGGTAAAAAGGATAATACATTTTGTTTCTATTATTCTATTTTCCACAATGACAAAGCAACGCACCTTAACCCAAAATACAAGCTCAGGCACTTCTGTCCATACAAACTCCGCTGTTCTGCGCTCTAGCCAGAGAATACTCCCGTTGCAGGAACACTTTTACACTATAAAATAGTGGAAAATATAATAATAGAAACAAAATGTATTATCCTTTTTACCCGTTATTATCAATCTAAATTATTGAAATTGTTATTACTACCGTGTTCTTTATTTAGGCTATTACAGTTCGTTCATTTATTTTTCGTTTTTCTTTATTCTTTATTTAAATTTTGTTATTCTTTAATTAAATTTTGTTTTTCTATATTTAAATTTTGTTTTTATTTATTTAAATTTCGTTTTTATTTATTTAAATTTCAATTCTATTTATTTAAATTTCGTTTTTATTTTTTATTTATTTAAATTTCGTTTTATTTATTTACATTTCATTTATATTTATTTAAATTTCGTTTTTATTTATTTAAATTTCGTTTTTATTTATTATTTATTTAAATTTCTTTTTTATTTATTTAAATTTCAATTTTATTTATTTAAATCTACCCTACTTTGTCAGTGAGAAAAATATTATAAGACTACCTTATTAAAAATATTGCTTAAGTTAAAAGTGTGTGTGTGTGTGTGTGTGTGTGTGTGTGTTTTATATCACTAGAGCAGTGTCCATTCTCGGACCATATAAGCCCTGCTTGCGTGAGGCGCGCCGCTTCTTTCTTTAAATCGACCCTACTTTGTCAGTAATTTGTTAGTGAGAAAAATATTAGACTACCTTATTAAAATATTGCTTAAGTTAAGCACATTACATTAACGATAGTAAGGATGAACAGAGCAAGACGACAGTTAAGATGACTGAACAGGACGACAGTTAAGATGACTAAATAAGACGACAGTTAAGATGACTGAATAAGACGACAGTTAAGATGACTGAACAGGACGACAGTTAAGATGACTAAATAAGACGACAGTTAAGATGACTGAACAGGACGACAGTTAAGATGACTGAATAAGACTACAGTTAAGATGACTGAATAAGATAACAGTTAAGATGACTGAACAGGACGACAGTTAAGATGACTAAATAAGACGACAGTTAAGATGACTGAACAGGACGACAGTTAAGATGACTGAATAAGACTACAGTTAAGATGACTGAATAAGACAACAGTTAAGATGACTGAACAGGACGACAGTTAAGATGACTGAATAAGACTACAGTTAAGATGACTGAATAAGACAACAGTTAAGATGACTGAACAGGACGACAATTAAGATGACTGAATAAGACAACAGTTAAGATGACTGAACAGGACGACAGTTAAGATGACTGAACAGGACGACAGTTAAGATGACTGAATAAGACGACAGTTAAGATGACTGAATAAGACGACAGTTAAGATGACTGAACAGGACGACAGTTAAGATGACTGAACTGAACTGAAGGACAGTTAATATGACTGAACAAGGACGACAGTTAAGATGACTGAACACGACCAGGACGACAGTTAAGATGACTGAACAGGACGACAGTTAAGATGACTGAACAGGACGACAGTTAAGATGACTGAACAGGACGACAGTTAAGATGACTGAATAAGACGACAGTTAAGATGACTGAATAAGACGACAGTTAAGATGACTGAACAGGACGACAGTTAAGATGACTGAACTGAACTGAAGGACAGTTAATATGACTGAACAAGGACGACAGTTAAGATGACTGAACAGGACGACAGTTAAGATGACTGAATAAGACGACAGTTAAGATGACTGAATAAGACGACAGTTAAGATGACTGAACAGGACGACAGTTAAGATGACTGAACTGAACTGAAGGACAGTTAATATGACTGAACAAGGACGACAGTTAAGATGACTGAACACGACCAGGACGACAGTTAAGATGACTGAACAGGACGACAGTTAAGATGACTGAACAGGACGACAGTTAAGATGACTGAACAGGACGACAGTTAAGATGACTGAATAAGACGACAGTTAAGATGACTGAATAAGACGACAGTTAAGATGACTGAACAGGACGACAGTTAAGATGACTGAACTGAACTGAAGGACAGTTAATATGACTGAACAAGGACGACAGTTAAGATGACTGAACAGGACGACAGTTAAGATGACTGAATAAGACGACAGTTAAGATGACTGAATAAGACGACAGTTAAGATGACTGAACAATACGACAGTTAAGATGACTGAACTGAACTGAAGGACAGTTAATATGACTGAACAAGGACGACAGTTAAGATGACTGAACACGACTGAACAGGACGACAGTTAAGATGACTGAACAGGACGACAGTAGGCTATAGGACTACAGTTCAAGTACGGACGACAGAACAAGATGTCAGACAACAGAACAAATCGACATAAACAAAGAACATACACATCAACATATACACATTTTTCTGAAAAAAGAGGATCAATACAGTAAGGAGGACAGATCAAATCGACATAAACAGAGAGCACACACATCAACATATACCAATTTTTTCGAACAACTAGACAATGACTGTTGACAAGGACAAATGAATAGTACAAAGCAAAAAGCAGTCGACTCATTTTTGGCACAAATGGAACCCCATACTGTTCAAGTACGGACGACAGAACAAGATGACAGACAACAGAACAAATGGACATAAACAAAGAACATACACATCAACATATACAAATTTGTCTGAAAAAAGAGGATCAATACAGTAAAGACGACAGATCAAATCGACGTAAACAGAGAGCACACACATCAACATATACCATTTTTTTCGAACAACTAGACAATGACTGTTGACAAGGACAAATGAATAGTACAAAGCACAAAGCAGTCGACTCATTTTTGGCACAAACGGAACCCCATAAGGAATAAGCACTGGACTGCAAAAAAGGGTGACATTTATGGCAGCACATCTCAGCAGAAGTTCTTTTTGAGAATTAACAGAGATGCAGTCACCATAATCGTGATCAGTATTGCTTTAGTTGCGGTCTTGACCCGAGACTAGAGGTTCCGTCTTGTCTTGGTTATACAAATAATGTCCTTAGAAAAACTCATGTACTGTGGCAAGTATAACTAAATTATAAAAATATTAGATGTTGCTGATGTTGACTAAATCATCATGAAGTGGCCTGGTTAACTTATAAGATGACTGATTATTTAAGTGTGTTTTATCATGAATATATACCATCTTTGTAATGCATCAGATGTGATATTTTGAAGGTTTTGGGCTGCTCTAGACACAGAAACGTCAAGAATCATCTAATGAAACTAATCAATGGTGACATGCTTAATGCTGCAGTGCATGCTGGATGCCAGCAAAGTAAAAAACTCATCATTTCCTCCCAGCATGCATCGCGGTATGAACGAGTCATGCTGTTGTATTAAATATTAGAAAGTTTTGCTATCACCGTTGTTGAGGATTGTATGATGAGTGATGAAGTGTCTTAATGCCCAGTTAATAAATTTACAATTAGAGATGTAGCATCTTTAAAAGTTTTTATTGTTACAGTGTTAATGTGTTACTCTTTTCACAACATCTGATTCTGTACTTCCCATACAACGCTTAGATAAACATTCATTTGAATAGCTTAGATGCAGACAATTTGATCTAATCTGCTTTATCTTAAAATATCTTTATCTCAACCATTGCTAAAGCTTAAATGTCTTCTAATAACATTACTGCATTTGCTGAAAGAAAATATATTTATTAAAATTCAAGGGTCAAGAGCCCACTTAAAGCAAACACTGATCACCATAATGTTAATTATTGTACAATATTTTCGATAAATCAGCAACATCCAAACCTCTGGTGTCAATAAGAACTTTTGTAGACCTATGACATAAATAAAGTCTGGTTAGCAATAAATGAAGCTGTCAATGCTGTTTTGTTGCTTAACCCTCCTCTGCTGAGATCTTGTTTGTTATTCCTCTGTCCTTCAGAGTGATTCTGCTTGTATTATCAGGTGTCTTCAATAATGCTCAGTCATTACTCAATTAATCACTTATCTTATTAACTCCAACACTGATTCAGTGTTACATTTAACAATCTGTAGTGTGCACACCGAGCAGTGTTCATTTCATCTGGGCTAACCCAAGTGGGGCCTACAAGGACAAAACTGACTGGGCCCCAGATAGATAGCCCAGGTCAAACCCATTGGCAAAATAAAGGTTCCAACAGAATAAATTTTTATACCTCTCGTTTATACTAATGTCTGGAGTCCAAAACATATTTTTGGGGGCTATAAAGGAATCAATTCCACAAAATGTCTGGTTATCCCAAGTCATATCCGGATTTGGCCAAAGCTAGAAAGTTGATGTACAAAATGATTAGAATATACTGTATAACAATACTGTATGCTTGAAAATCAAATAAAACCTCTGATAAGTGACAAAATTCTGTAAATTGAGTAAAACTTTGTGAAATAAGGATGAAATATGTGTTTAAAAACACTTACAGTTTCTAGTTTGACCTGTGTCGAGATGCTCTGGGCTTTTTCATTCTGTAGATAAAACAATGTATTAAAAGACGATACTACAGCTTGACATCCCATAATGACCTGAACGAGAAGATAAATCATGCTGGACACATACCACTGTGATGGAGGTCACAAATATGTCCACAGAAATGGTGGCAGGGATGATCTCAGTGGCGTTGAATATCAAGGGCACCATTTTGGGATTCTGAGAGTCATTTTTGTCCAAGCCGAGATGTACAAAAAGAGCCTTTTTAGCTTTAGCATATTCTGTAACACTGCAGTTTTTAGGCTTCCACCCTGTGCATTCACTGTTAAGAAATGCTGTATAAAAAAAAAAAGTCAGTTTTAACAGTAACATACTGTTCTCTTTCGATACAGTTCACTCGCATTTCGTCAGTTTTAGTGGACTAAAATGATAATTAGCATTACATATGCTAAATGATGACTACACTGTTAAACCTTACCAGGCTTTTTTACAGTAAAATACTGGTAACATTGTTGCCAGTAATTTACTGTTAATTGTACAGTTATTTACTGTAATGTTACTGTAATGATACCATGCACTAAATTAAAACTTCAGCTAACTAACTTCATATGCAGAAACTGATTGCCTTAAATTGACCAACTGCACTTTAAATTGATTCATTAATATTTATATTGCACGCATAATGTTAGCAAAGCATTTGTGTGAACCAAATTAATTCAAGACACTAAAAAAAATATTTTCAATAAAGAGATTTCCACTGGACCAGCAACTACACAATCACCACCTCTTAAAAAAGCAACATGCAGCTTATCATTAAAAAAGTCTAGATCTTCTGGACCAAAGCACAGACTCTACTCTTCAGCACAACAGTGAGCCCACAGCTCTGAAGAGTTTACCTCCAACCCTGATAAACTCTCCTGCCTGTAGCATTCTAGTAATCCTGAAGACATTGATTAGCTGGTTCAGGTGTGTTTGATTAGGGTCCCAGATAATAATATAAATGTGTCAAAATAATGTTAATGTGTCAATGTTAACTCCATTGAATCTACATCTCTTTTGCTCCTGCAATTAATGTTGAACAATGTTGAAATGTCATCCATATATCAATGGTAATGGCATTAAGTCAATGTTACAATGTGATGTTGGTTCAACATCATGCTTGCACTCTCAGAAAAAGAAAACAACAATTACAACTGACTTAAAGCCTGAAATCAACTACAAATAAAAGAAGACAATAAATCTCTCAAGATCTCCAACCAGCTCCAAAACACCTGTCTGCAGGAAAATCCCCAGTGTTAAATCCACACTGCTCAGAGAACATATGGTCCCACTCTACATTGGTTGTTTGGTGGGAAACGAACTATTCATGCTCTCAACCAGTAGTGGAATGTGCCAGACATTTCAATTTACCACATCTACATGCACATGGCAAAATCATTTAATTGTATATATGCATATATTGTATATGACTTGCAATATATGGGGGTGAAGTCTAACATATAGGCAGAGGTGGAAAGTCCAGGGGTCAGAAAGTAAAAGTCCTGCCATATGTTTATTCCACCCATGAACTCAGTCAGCTGATTTCACTAATTAGTTCTATCTCCTGTCTGAATTAGCAAATCCAGGTGATTGGAACAAAATACTGAGGAGGACTTTTACTTTCTGAAACTGGACTTTACACCTCTGCATAGCAATGCCACATGTCAGCCAAGAGCAAAGAAATAAACCAGAACTGGACTTTATCGTAGCCAAAAAATCTGTGTATATTAAATATGGAGTAATTTCAGCGACAGCCTTAGATTAAATCAACTGAAGAGAAAAGAAGACATTAAATCTGTGAAGATCACAGCAGAGGAGGAATAAACAACTCCACAAACAGCATTACCAGCTTCACTTATTACTAACCAGATTTACTTTATTTCTGTCAAACGTCTACAAAAGTTTTATTGAGAATTAACAGAGGTTTATTCACAAACTCTAATGTGTTTCATTTGAAGTCACCATAACTGTGATTAGTGTTTCCATTAGTTGGGCTCTTAACTCTTATTTCATGTTATGTCTTTTTTGGCTGCTGTGATGTGTTTATCAAACACATTTGTAGCAGCAAAGAAAGTTAGAGTGAAATGAGATCAGGTGATGATGGTTACCTGTTGATGGTTTTATAATCATCATGAAACAGCCTGTTTCACTGAGGTTTTTATAATCTAACAACTGTTGTTCCACTATAGAGTTGTGACGTTCGCGAACGAACCGATTTTTTGAACGGCTCATAAACATGAATGATGGGAGCCGAGTCGCGGCTGGAGGGGAGCCGTTCTTTCTGTCGTTCTTTTTTTCCTGTGCGTGTTTCACACAGATGCACACAAATTAGCTCCTCAGTTATAGGGGAAGGGGCGCACCCAGCGCAGGGGTGCTACTGCCCAACAGCATGATGATAGTAGTTGTGCACGCACACGCATCCTTTACGTGAGTACTCCAGTGGAAAAAAAACCCTACGTGCCTCTGTCATTGGGTAGGAGCGGAGCCAATGACTTGTGCACGCTGCCGTCACATAGTTACTCCAGTAAAAAAAAAAAAAAAAAAAAACAACACACGTGCGAGTGCCTCTCTGTCTCAGTGCCAACGTCATAGCGGATAGCGGGTCGTTCGAAAGAAGAAGACACACACGTGACACGTCTGAAAATGAGCCAGAGGAAAAGGAGCACCATTTGGGTGTATTTTTCTCATGAAGAAAACAGTAAGGCTAAATGTAATGACAAAAGTTGAATCTAATTTAATCTAATCTAATCACATAAAAATTGTATCTCCCATTGTTATATCTCCCACCCCTATGAGCAGGTAGCTGGAACAGTGGAAGCCAGGAATCCAACCGCCGATGCTGTCATGGAGGTGTGAGCCTACCTGGAGGAGCCTCTTCTTCCAACACATGAGGATCCCCTCAAGTGGTGGGAGAGTCGAGCCCCTGTTTACCCCAGGCTTAGCAAGCTGATGGCCAAGAATCTTTGTGTTGTGGCGACAACAGTTCCCTCTGAGAGAATATTCTCGAAAACTGGACAGATAATCTCAGAGAGGAGGGGTCGCCTTAAGCCCAAAAAGGTCAGAGCTCTTGTCTTCCTTAATGCAAATTTGCCCAAGGACAAGAAAGAGAGGCAGAAAAAGCCATAAAGTAAGGAACTGCTTTGTATTTATTTACATTGCATTTTGTGTTCATGTTCATGTTCATGTTATTGTATCTACAGTATATATTTACAACTTTAAATTTTTTTGTTTTTTATCAAAATGTTCTTGTGTGATAATAACAATGTTCTTGTGTGGAAGTGTTAGTGTTTGTAGTAAAAGCTGTTTTGCACAGAAATTCATTGCAGCCGGCTTTGTTTTTGATGTTTATTTGTGAGTAGGTATTGTATGAATAACATAAGTCAACATAGCTTTACACATACACACACTTTGTACTAAAGGTAAATCCAAAATAGTGATGTCACTTTCTAAGCAGAGGGATGTTGTGCAACCCTATGGAATATAGTCCACACATGACAAATGAGGTAATAATCAATATTTCAGAATAATTCAAACTCAGATATTGGTGTTACTCAGATATTATTTGACTACAAATCTCACCTCATCATTCCTCCCAGTGATTATTTCCAGGATAAACTGAGATGCCCCCAAGCTGGCTTCTTAAAACTGACTAAATATTTAAAAAGAGCCAAAAGAGCCGTTCTTTTGAACGGCTCTTTGAAAGGAACAGATCGCCAAGATCCGGATCCCCTCAAAGAACCATAAATCCCATCACTATTCCACTAATATATTCACATCATAAACCCTGTGTTACTGCAGCAGGAGATCCAGCAATATAACAATCGGTTTTAATCTTTTAATAAACATGAAATAAAAAATTAAACCTTAGAGGACACACACAGATATCAACACATGAATCTCAACAATGGTGACAATCACAAATATTTAGATAATCAATTCACAACATCACTGAAAAGCTACTAATTCACAACAAAAACAACAGCAAAAAATAAAAGCAAATATTTAGAATTAAACAAAATTATAGGACAATACAGCTGCATATTTTCATGTTGCAATGCATGCTGGGAGTTTTGTACTATGCTGGAACCCAGCATGCATTGCAGCAAGGTACTTTGATAGTCACCATTATTGAGATTCATACGCTGATTGTTGATGTCTGTGTGTGTCATCAAAATTTGACTTTTTTGTGGTTTGTTAAATCTTTTAACTGATTGTTATAATCAGTGGTTAAATTGGTCTGGGGCTCAGCCCCGACACATAAGCCTGCTCGTTTGCAGTCAGTTGCCTACTGGAAATTATGTCACATAAAATTTGATAAAAAGTAATGCTTTTGAAAACATATTTCTGACAATAAATGAAAGATTTTTGAAATGGCATGTCTATTTTGTCTCGGCGGAGCTGAGATGAGAACAATCGGAACACGGCCGTATTCTTGTTCAGCTGCTTAATCTCGTTGTCAGTCGACAAAGATCGCGCACCGCTCGCGCACGCGCATCTAGGTGACACGGATAACTGAATATTCCTGGGAGATCCGTAGCTGCGCGGGATGTGGAAGCGCGCAAAAGTTCCAGAAATGTACAAAAAGTGCCCTGGCCTTGAATGACAAGGTAAGGAAAATAAGACTAAATCAAAACGAAATAACCAAGACTAGGTTGACATTGTGATTTTTCTCAGGAGATGTTTTGAGCATTTTACTTCAGACACCGGTGTTCCGGAAAATTCAGTTCCCCTGTTTCCCCTTCAGCGCGCATGCGCAACAGCAAGACGAAAATCATGATCTCGCGTCATTATTCCGCGCAAGCTCCTTGTGCATCGCGGTGTTTTTACTTATTCTCCATCACAGTAATGTACATTTTACGCTGTTTGTTTGCTAATTCGCAATTACATGCAGGTTTTAAAGCATAGAATGTATATTTTCAGATGTTTATGGCTCAATCAGATGTAGATAACGTTACATCGTACTTGCTAATTCTAGTTATACGTTCTTTTTATTATTATTATTTTTATTACTGCGTGTGTGTCGTTTTGCTGAAGACATAAATAAACTATATTGCACTATATATCTGTGTTGTTATTGTTGTTGTTGTATTGATCAGTCTCTTACACTGAGCACACAGGGGGAACCGTTTTACCCGCTGGCCCAGAAAAAGTGGTTCCCCCCTGCAATATTACATTTTCAGTATTCATAACACACTGCAGTGATGCTGGTGATGTATTTAAGTGTCATCTTCATGTGTAAACACTGTCATCCATCGATCAGTCTCTTACACTGAGCACACAGGGGGAACCGTTTTACCCGCTGGCCCAGAAAAAGTGGTTCCCCCCCCTGCAATATTACATTTTCAGTATTCATAACACACTGCAGTGATGCTGGTGATGTATTTAATTGTCATCTTCATGTGTAAACAGTGTCATCTATCGATAAGTCTCTTACACTGAGTGGATCCCACCATATTATATTCCCGCCAGATTTCTTTTTACCCATCCCCCACCTACGCACATTTGACTTTATAACACAAACGCGCACTTTTATTGATTCTCATTATTGCTTATCACAAATAACTAATATCTGATTTATAATCTCTCATGGTATGCACAGTGCACGGTACACCTATGCGCTACTGGTTATCGGCTTATAGTAAAATAATAAAAAAAGGTTTTTATTTTATTTCTTGCGTTTGAATGAGATCGAAGCATTTATGAGGTAAGTTTTGCTGTGTTATTTTTTTTTTTGGTGTTGTATTTAGTATATTAAATACTATGATGCATTTTTGTCATGATTAATAACATTACTGCCATTATTTTATAGTACATTATGGTGATTGTTTCCTACTACTTATTATAGTGATAATTAGTGATTGTTTCCTTTCCTACTAATTATTCCGATTGTGTAGCTCATTTAAATAGTTCTACATTACAACAAGTCTAAACACTTTAAGTAAGATTCAATTTAGACCTTTTTTATTTTCAGAATGGATCCTATACACAATACAAGGAAATATTAAACTACAAAAGTAGTGGAGAATACCCCGAGAAATTATCGAAAGCAGAAAAGTATGTCATTCGGCGACGTGCTCATCACTATGTTGTCCAGGGTAAGACTGTAACTTACAGTTATTTATATTTTTCATGTATCCGACAATATTTGGCATTGCTATTAGCATAAAAAACATAAATGTTAGCGCTGCAGGTGTCCAGTTTTCACTACAGCCAGAGGCGTCATTCCCCATTCAAACCTAGGGGGCTTGTGCCTGTGCTAGAGACAGACGCGCTCAGCGCTCGTCATATAACTGTTCAGTGTTTTCAAACATATAGCCTAGTTTATCTTATGTTTCTGTCTGACATTTAAATACAGATAAGTACTTTTATGCTTGTGAAGGTGACTAAAAAATGTGTTCAAAAGTCACGTAACACAGTCTCATGAATTTAAATAATGTGGTTGAAGGACACATGAGATTACAAGAGAATTTGTTAATATTACCCTCAGGTTCTCTTTGTCACTTTTGACCGAAAAATTTTCTGTTTTGAAACTGTAAAAATCACAGCTTCATCGGAATGTTACGAAACTTACCCAAACACACATGCACACACACGCACACTAAAACACACAAAGGCAAAACTTATTACATTACATTACATGTGCAGACTATTTTTTCAGAGCTGAGTTTACAACACCCACTTTGCGGAGATACGCCCACACAGTTGCGAGCTTGCGACTCACGTGATTTGTGGCAGCATTGTCACGCAGCTCTGCTCTGAAACTCTGAAACTCAGACTCATGTGATTCTGGATTTTGCGCTCACATGTTGTATTGTATTAGTTTTAATGTACACTTAGTTCCCTTTTCCTTAGTTCCCTTTTTGTTTACACATGAAGATGACACTTAAATACATCACCAGCATCACTGCAGTGTGTTATGAATACTGAAAATGTAATATTGCAGGGGGGGGAACCACTTTTTCTGGGCCAGCGGGTAAAACAGTTCCCCCTGTGTGCTCAGTGTAAGAGACTGATCGATGGATGACAGTGTTTACACATGAAGATGACACTTAAATACATCACCAGCATCACTGCAGTGTGTTATGAATACTGAAAATGTAATATTGCAGGGGGGGGAACCACTTTTTCTGGGCCAGCGGGTAAAACGGTTCCCCCTGTGTGCTCAGTGTAAGAGACTGATCGATGGATGACAGTGTTTACACATGAAGATGACACTTAAATACATCACCAGCATCACTGCAGTGTGTTATGAATACTGAAAATGTAATATTGCAGGGGGGGAACCACTTTTTCTGGGCCAGCGGGTAAAACGGTTCCCCCTGTGTGCTCAGTGTAAGAGACTGATCAATACAACAACAACAATAACAACACAGATTACTTATTTGTGCAGTGCAATATAGTTTATTTATGTCTTCAGCAAAACGACACACACGCAGTAATAAAAATAATAATAATAAAAAGAACGTATAACTAGAATTAGCAAGTACGATGTAACGTTATCTACATCTGATTGAGCCATAAACATCTGAAAATATACATTCTATGCTTTAAAACCTGCATGTAATTGCGAATTAGCAAACAAACAGCGTAAAATGTACATTACTGTGATGGAGAATAAGTAAAAACACCGCGATGCACAAGGAGCTTGCGCGGAATAATGACGCGAGATCATGATTTTCGTCTTGCTGTTGCACATGCGCGCTGAAGGGGAAACAGGGGAACTGAATTTTCCGGAACACCGGATTATCAGCAAACTGCCAAGAGAACTGCTAGCTGGCTACTCAAAATAAACTAGCAATATATTCAGTCAGCATATTTGTATTTGATGTGAATTACAGAAATATAAGACTTGCTCGACCTACATTTACCAAGCAACCTTTCCACAAGGATAGATTGATTTTATTTTTGTGACTTGTGCATATCTTGATGAGAAATGATGCAGAGTAGGATGAGTGTGTGTGTGTGTTGTAGTAGTAAAGAGAGAGAATGGGAGAAGGAAGTGTGTGTGAGGTGGACCTGGTCAGACCCAAATCTTCTCAGCTGTTGCTACTGTCATATGCTGCACTGTCTCTTCATGTGGCACACTATGTTTGGCACATTGTATGGGTCACTATCATAACAAGGTCATACAATGTGTAATCAAGTGATGACTGATTAACAGAAATGTAAATGCTAAATGTCCTGATACCTGTTGATACTACAACAATGCAAAGTATATGCTCTTAACCTTGCAGTTTTTCACATCTATCTATCTATAAATTACAGGAACGTCTGTCTGTCTGTGTGTGTGTGTGTCTGTCTGTCTGTCTGTTATTCGCATATCTCTCAAACCGTTAGTCCTATTAATTTCAAACTTGCCAGGTGTCTTGCTACGGGCACGAGTAAGTGCAGTGCCGATTTTGACGTTGTTTGGATGAGAAATGCAAAAGATATCGTCAAATATATCAGTAAAAGAAGCACACATTGAAGTTGTGGTTTAAAAATAAACATTCTGACATTAGAGAGGGTTGTGGCTTAAAAATTGGGGTTTAAAAATAAACATTCTGTCAGCTAAACATTAAGTCTAATAACACTGTTTACTTCTGAATATTGTAGTTATTCAGAAGTAGTTAGTTGTCAGTAGTTAGTTATATCATGCACAAATAAAAATGTCACTGAACTTTTGCTGTGTAATTGTAACAATGATCACTCAAACACACCAAACCAACAATTACTAAAAACACACACAAAAACTGATTTTGCACATACATACTGTCAAATCGATTAATCGCGATTAAAAAAATATACAGTACACACACACGTAGGCTATAATATACAGTATATATAAATATAATATAGCCTATACACAGACACACAGACATCTATCTATAAATTACAGAAACGTCTGTCTGTGTGTCTGTTATTCGCATATCTCTGTAAAAGAAGCACACATTGAAGATGTTTAGATGATGTTTAGAAGGTTGTGGTTTAAAAATATCTGAATATTATATTTTATTCACGGCCATCATTTGTAGTAGCCTATTCACAAACTGTTTGCTCAAGCGTAGCGTTTTCTCTGAGTTCATTGTGTAGCTGCTCCCTGAATCGTCGCGCTTATTCTTTTGTGGATGTTAACTGAATCTGTAAGTCAGCTACACTGTTTAATTCTGAATATTATATTTTATTCTGGTGCGCTTAACATTATCGCTACTGTGTAATAGTAGCCTATGCTATTCACCAACTAAACATAAAAGACGCTAACTGCCTTTCATTGTCTCTATAATTGTAATCTGCACAATGACAACAACGTTGACACTAATGTAAATCTAATCTAATCTAATCTAAACTCCTGCTACCTGTACACAGATACCCAAATACATGTCACCTAATATCACCATTATAAATTGTTTTGCAACCATGTAGTTCAATTTTGCCACTGCACACTGAGTGGCCACTCCCCCTCTCACACTGCACACTGAGTGGCCACTCCCCCTCTCACACTGCACACTGAGTGGCCACTCCCCCTCTCACACACACACACTGAGTGGCCACTCCCCCTCTCACACACACACTGAGTGGCCACTCCCCCTCTCACACACACACTGAGTGGCCACTCCCCCTCTCACACTGCACACTGAGTGGCCACTCCCCCTCTCACACACACACTGAGTGGCCACTCCCCCTCTCACACTGCACAGTGAGTGGCCACTCCCCCTCTCACACTGCACAGTGAGTGGCCACTCCCCCTCTCACACACACACTGAGTGGCCACTCCCCCTCTCCCACACACACTGAGTGGCCACTCCCCCTCTCACACTGCACACTGAGTGGCCACTCCCCCTCTCACACTGCACACTGAGTGGCCACTCCTCCTCTCACACTGCACACTGAGTGGCCACTCCTCCTCTCACACTGCACACTGAGTGGCCACTCCCCCTCTCACACACACACTGAGTGGCCACTCCCCCTCTCACACACACACTGAGTGGCCACTCCCCCTCTCACACTGCACAGTGAGTGGCCACTCCCCCTCTCACACTGCACACTGAGTGGCCACTCCCCCTCTCACACTGCACACTGAGTGGCCACTCCTCCTCTCACACTGCACAGTGAGTGGCCACTCCCCCTCTCACACTGCACACTGAGTGGCCACTCCTCCTCTCACACTTCACACTGAGTGGCCACTCCCCCTCTCACACTGCACACTGAGTGGCCACTCCCCCTCTCACACTGCACACTGAGTGGCCACTCCCCCTCTCACACTGCACACTGAGTGGCCACTCCCCCTCTCACACTGCACACTGAGTGGCCACTCCTCCTCTCACACTGCACACTGAGTGGCCACTCCCCCTCTCACACTGCACACTGAGTGGCCACTCCCCCTCTCACACTGCACACTGAGTGGCCACTCCTCCTCTCACACTGCACACTGAGTGGCCACTCCCCCTCTCACACTGCACAGTGAGTGGCCACTCCCCCTCTCACACTGCACACTGAGTGGCCACTCCCCCTCTCACACACAAACTGAGTGGCCACTCCCCGTCTCACACTGCACACTGAGTGGCCACTCCCCCTCTCACACTGCACACTGAGTGGCCACTCCCCCTCTCACACTGCACACTGAGTGGCCACTCCTCCTCTCACACTGCACACTGAGTGGCCACTCCCCCTCTCACACTGCACACTGAGTGGCCACTCCCCCTCTCACACTGCACACTGAGTGGCCACTCCCCCTCTCACACTGCACACTGAGTGGCCACTCCTCCTCTCACACTGCACACTGAGTGGCCACTCCCCCTCTCACACTGCACACTGAGTGGCCACTCCCCCTCTCACACTGCACACTGAGTGGCCACTCCCCCTCTCACACTGCACACTGAGTGGCCACTCCTCCTCTCACACTGCACACTGAGTGGCCACTCCCCAAAATAAACATTCTGAAATTAGAGGGTTGTGGTTTAAAAATATGTGAATATTATATTTTATTCATGGCCATCATTTGTAGTAGTAACTGTTTGCTCAAGCGTAATGTTTTCTCAGAGTTCACTGTATCTGTAAGTCAGCTACACTGTTTAATTCTGAATATAATATTTTATTCTGGTGCGCTTAACGTTATCATTTTCTCAGAGTTTAGGCTCCTGTGTAATAGTATTCAGCAACTCAAACATACCAAACCAACAATTACTAAAAACACACAAAAACACGGGCATTTTGCACGGGCATTGCACTAGTATCTATAAATGAATAAATCTAGATCAGTGTTTCCCAACCCTGTTCCTGAAAGCACACCATCACAACAAGTTTTTGAACTTTTCTTAATCAAACACAACTGTTGTAACTCACCAGCTCATTAGTAGAGACTCCAAGACCAGAAATACATTGGTCAGATAAGACGAGAGACATCGAATTGTTGACATCATGTATTGTTAGTGTGCCTCCAGGAGCAGGGTTGGGAAAAGCTCTTCTATATTAACAGTGTAGTAAAAAAAATTTTATTTGTTGTCATTTGTGATGCCTAATGCATGAACTAATGTTAACAAATTGAGCCTTATTGTAAAGTGTTACCATTAAACAATATTTACTTACCCAACAAGAACAGAAAAAATATAAGCCAGTGTAGGTGCATGTTCAATAGTGAAAAAAATCCCAAGTGTCTGAGATACTTCTGCTGTAGGATGAGGTTTCACTCTTGAACAGATGTTTGGTCATATTTATACACTGTGAGTGAGACACACATTCTCACTCCCAACTAGTGGCGGAACCAGGATATTTACATTTTTTGCCTTTTGCCTCTCATGTCACAAGACTTTTATTGCATAAGAAGTTTTCTTCAACATTAAACTTTATTTTTTTGTTCTTTTTTTTTTTTACCAGAAAAAAAAAATTTAATTGATGAAATATGTAAATAGAGACACCATGAATAACATAAATGTAAAAGCAGAAGAAAGTTATAATAATGTAAATAAAATGAGAAGAGAACAACTGGGCATTTCGCTACACCACACACTCAATAAGAGATGTGTTAAAAAACAACACACAGCATGTGTTGATGGTATTTTGACACATGTTTGACAATGTGTGTTAAAATGTAACTCTGGATAGAATAGCACTGGGTGGAGGGCAGTTTGTGTTTATGAAAAAAAATATAGGTATATTTTATATGGTATACCATAAAAGCAATAACATAAAAAAACAATATATTAAAATAAATAAATAATATCTTAATTCATGAAAAAAAAAAGTTTAACGGGTGTTTTTTGGCAGCCAAATCACGTCATGCCTCTTTTTCAATGTCTTTTTCAAATGCTGCTTTCACATGTTATTACTAACCAGATTGACTTTATTTCTGTCATCATCATCATCAAATCGTTCTGCACTGTTGGATAGCATTATGTAGTTTCATAAGACCTGGGCAACCAGTTTTCACTGTTATGCTGATGATACTCAGCTATTTCTTCACGCCCTGATGAAAACTGGTTGCCCAGGTCTTATGAAACTACATAATGCTATCCAACAGTGCAGAACGATTTGATGATGATGATGATGATGATGTTACTCTGCTATGCATTACATTAATTTTGTGGATTGGTTAGTTTCGCCAGGGTGTGAAGAAATATACTGTATAGCAGAGTAACATCATCATCATCAAATCGTTCTGCACTGTTCGATAGCGTTATGTAGTTTCATAAGACCTGGGCAACCAGTTTTCACTGTTATGCTGATGATACTCCGCTATATATTTAATATTAGCGTAGACGCCATCCTTCTTATGATTTACCAAGTACATCAGGATTTATGGGAAGTGCTCCCGGTTCCGGCTGATCTAAACTATGCAGCCTAACATTGAATTATAGAAGTCTATAATGTGTTATGTGTATGCTAAGCCAAAGAAATGTGTTTTTAGTCTAGATTTGAACTGACAGACTGTGTCTGCTTCCCGGACCATGTTAGGAAGATTGTTCCAAACTTTTGGTGCTAAATAGGAAAAGGATCTACCGCCAGCAGAGGTGTATAAAGTACTAGAGACACAGACTTGAGTAAAAGTACAAGTGCTCTATCAAAAAAGTGACTTGAGTAGAAGTTGAAGTGCTCTTTAAGTACCATACTTAAGAGGAAGTACTAAAGTATTCAAAAAAAATTACTTAAGTATTGCAAGTAGTTTATTTTAAAATTTACTAAAGTACTGAAAGTAAAAGTACAAGTATTGTGTTATGTAGGGATGGGCGATATATCGCACGATATTGTTATGCGCATCTCGTCAGTAAAGCCGGTTCCTTGATTAGTAGTAAATCGCCTTCACCTGCTTTCAGATGGAGCGGCATTTACTACAAAGAGCCGTAGTTCACTGACAAGCTGAGCCATATCGCATCAATATCGCGGACGTATCGCCAGCGATAATTAATGCGATATGGCTCAGCTTATCAGTTAACTACGGCTCTTTGTACACAGCAAAAACTCCAGTGTTAAATTAACACTCATGGGAGTGTATATGAGTCCACACTCAAGAGTGTTAAAGTTAATGAGATAATTAAGTGATTAATTTAGTGATGATTGAGCATTATTGAACACACCTGAAGAATCACTGAAGGAGAAAATCTCAAATTGTAAGCCACCGTTATGGCGATCATTGTTTACTTTAGTTGGGCTCTTGACCCTTATATTATTAACTTTAGATTTTGTTTGGCTGATGTATCCGAGTTATAACTGCCAGATGAACAAGGGAAAAAAAAAGTGATCTGATGGTGTTGGTTATATTATGACAATCATCATTTGAACTTTATGTTTTTGATTTATGTTGTTTGTTATAGCATAACTGTGATTCTGCATGAATATCCAGAATTTTAGCTATAATATAAAGGACTTCTTAAAAGTTTTCTAAAAAAAAAAAAATCTTTCTTTTAGGCACACACAGACTTCAGAATTCAGTCTATGCATCTCAACAATGGTGACGAGCAGAATATTCAATTAGGAAAAGTAAATTACATAGAAAATTCAGATCATAATTTATTCATATCGCAATGCATGATGGGAGCCATTAATGAGTTGTGATTGGTGGCAGCCACTGCAACATGATTTATTATTGTCACCACTGTTGAGATTCATAGGCTGATTATTGATGTCTGTGTTTCTAAATAAATTTATTTGAAAGTGTTTTGATCAGAACAATATTTATTAAATATTTTGCATTATAAAAAACATAACTATACTCATATATGCTCTAAAATCACAAAGTTGTTGCCAGTAAGTTAAACCAAACTATCTCAATAAGACTCATTTTCAGATCACAGCATGATTATGCCAGAACATAACCAACACTAACCGATCACACTTTTCTTTGTTCATTTGACTGTTATAATTAAATAACAGTAGACAAACAAATTTAAAGTGAACGTATAAAGGTTAAGAGCCAAACTAAAGCAAACACTTATCTCCATAACGGTGGCTTACAATTTGTGATTTTCGCCTTCAATGATTCTGCTTGTTAACATCAGGTGTCTTCAATAATGCTCAAACATCACTAAATTAATCACTTAATTATCTCATTGACTTTAACACTCTTGAGTGTTAATTTAACACTTGAGTTTGTGCTGTGTAGTAAATGCCGCTCCATCTGAAAGCAGGTGATGGTGATTTACTACTAATCAAGGAACCGGCTTTACTGACGAGATGCGCATTACAATATCGTGCGATATATCGCCCATCCCTAGTGTTATGTAGTAAAGCATCTCACCCTTCTCTTCCCTGCTTGTGCCTTTTTTCTCCACAGCTTATTGGGTATTTATCTGCATGTTACAGCGATATCTGAAAGCTAGTTGTTTATGTCAGGGAGATCCTATAATGTCACATGATATGGCTCTTCTTCATGTGTTCCATATATGGACTAAATGTGCACACGGCGCCCTCAGGCTGCCAGTATGGATAGAAAACACAGTACATCACAGTGTCCAGTGCTCATAATGATTACATTGGCCAATTTTGGGTATAAATTAAATAAATATTATTTCCTCTCTATAGAAATCTGACGTAAACCTATGAAAATCTATCAATATTTGTCAAAAACTGCACAAGCTAAAAGCCCGAGGGACGTTGTTTGGTCAAGCGCCTTCATGACGACCTCACAGGAGTTTTTTTTTCTGAATGGGAGCAGCTGACGCTCATAATTCATATTAAAAGTATTGACTAATTTTTTCATTACATAACTCTGACACAAATTAAGACATAACTGTCACTATACGTTTCTCAGAATACAATAGTGGTCAAATACTGAAACTTGAGTCTTTTATCTTTTTAATGATGTATAGTTTGTCACGGTAATAACATTAAATTTAATAGTAACTTTGAACTATTAAAAACAAAGAACGATTCAGTGCGTCGGCGTCCTCGCACATTCTATATGAATTATCTTTCACTCCGACAAATGAAAACATGGACTCTAAGTGGGGCCAGGGGTCTCCTTCCTCACCGCCACGATCACTCGAAGTTGAAGGTGGTGTTTCTGGTTCTTCCATTTCTAAACAAACTAACAAATCTCAAGTGTTCTCAATGGAGGCAGGCAGCAGAGCGAAAGGCAGAACGGGAGCACGCGCGCTCTACTTGATCGCTTGATTCGCTCAGTGATGAGCCAGCTTCATCAAACCTGGTGACAGAGCCATCTACCGCTCTGGCAGTGATTATGTGGGTTTGGAATGATTCGTAACATTTCTACACTGTAACAAATTGCTGTAAAAATTACAGCAACTTACTGGCAATTTTGGTTGCCAGTAAGCCTGTACATTTTACAAGAGTACTGTAAATCATAAACTACAATTATACTGTAAAAAATACAGCACACCTGTAAAAACAGCAAAACAAGACCAGCTGTGAATTTACAGTTCTTTACTGTATTATTTACAGTATGTTACTGTTATTAATAATGCATTGAATTAAAACCTGAGACAACTCATTTCATTTGAGGAAATTTGCCATTAAATAGTTATACCGTGAGCTAATTTCATTTGAGTCTACTAAGAAAAAGACTTTATGAGTTAACTAGAAACATGCATTTAACTAAATCCTACTAGACAACAACAGCATACATGAATGAGTTGAATAACTTTAATGCATCAGCAAATACATAGTCACTGCCTTTAAAAAAAAAAGCAACATTCAGCTTAACTTCAGTGTTTCTCTGCTCCTCCTGAACTGAAGCACAGGCTCTACTCTTCAACACAATGGTGACACACAAAACGCAACAGAAACACTTTAAATCCCAACAGATTAAACACTAACAGATCTCCACTACATCATTATGTGCAAAAACACATAAAATCACATAAAGTAATTCACATAATTTTACTTTTTTGTTTAGTACATTTGACTGTGAGATTTTTCAGGAAACAACTGACTTCAGCCACAGCCTTAGAGGAAATCCACTGAAGAGAAAAGAAGACATTAAATCTGTGAAGATCTCAGCAGAGGAGGATTAAACAACTCCACAAACAGCATTACCAGCTTCACTTATTACTAACCAGACTCACTTTATTTCTGTCATAATCAGACTTACTGAGAAATAGCTGAGGGTTAGATGTTGATGATTTATTAAAAATATTTCATTTGAAGTTACCATGATCGTGATTAGTGTTTACTTTAGTTGGGCTCTTGACTCTTGATAAGTTGAACATTAGCTTTACTACTATTATAACCATGTGTTTATAAGACATGTTTGTTATGGCAGTAAATGTCAAGTAAAATGAAGTTAAGGTGTTGATGGATGTCTGATGTAATCAGTCTTGACAACATCTATGGCTGATCTTGATCAGAATAATTTTTTGATTATGAAATTGAGGTAATAATAGATTTCTCCTTGCTGAGTGGTATAGTTGTGTGATTCTACAGCATGATGATGATCAGTTGTGCTTATATCAGGTAATTTGTGTTTGACATATATAAGATTCACAAAACCTTTCAAGCACCTGGAACACACGTGTATCAAGAATCAGCATATGAACCTCAACTATGGTGACAAACATAATATAGATAGATCAACTCTGAACATCACAAATCAAGCTACTAAAAAGTCACATCAAAAAACAACAACAAAAATAAAAGCACATGTTAAGAAGAAAAGAAAATAAGACAATTCAGCTGCATAATTTATGCATGCTGCAATGCATGCTGGGAGTTCTGTATTAAGGTGATACCCAGCATGCAATGCAACATGAAGCGTTTCATTTGAGTGTCACCATTGTTGAGATTCATACGCTGATTGTTGATGTCTGTGTGTGACTTAATAACATGATGTTTTTTTAAACTATCTATGCCATATTGTTTTTAAAATCATTCAAATGATAATGCTGTTAAATTGCCTTATGGAAAATCACTATATTAATCAATTATATGGAAAGAACCATATGACTGAGAAAACTTTAAACTCTGGGTGAAATGAGGTGCTATTGATATGTAAGCTCTTTTGATGACATCATCAATACACAGCCATAATCACAAGATTTCTTTTCTCTTGGCTTTATTGCTATAACTGTTGTGCCTTATAAACACACAGATATAGCAACCAGAGAAAAACTAATGTTGCAATGTCAAGGGTAACAGCCCAACTAAAGACAACACTTATCACCATCATGGTGACTACAAACTAAACCATAAATCATCAACATCTAAACCTCAGTTAATTCTCAAAAAGACCTTGACAAGTGACGCTGGTAATGAGTTATTTACTCCTCCTCTGCTGAGATCTTTAGATATGTACTGTCTTCTTTTCTTTTCAGTTGATTAAATACATGGCTGTGGCTGGAAGTCAGTAGTTTACTATACCATCTAAGTCAAATTTACTAAACAAAATAAGTTATTTTCTGTGCATGTATTTATGTGACAATAAATGTGAATATATATTTATATGAATGACTGCTCAGGAGAGTAAATGCTGAAATGAAGTGTGATTTTATGTGTTTTTGCACATAATGATATAGTGGAGATCTGTTAGTGTTTAATGTTCTGTTGGGATTTAAAGTGTTTCTGTTGCGTTTTGTGCGTCACCATTGTGTTGAAGAGTAGAGCCTGTGCTTCAGTTCAGGATGAGCAGAGAAACTCCGATGTTATGCTGTGTGTTGCTTTATTTAAAGGCAGTGACTGTAGTTGCTGATGTATTGATGATCTTTTTGTTAAGTTCGTCAATTCAGGTGTATGCTGTTGTTAACTAACAATTATCTGCCAGAGGATTGAGTTAAATAGATGGTTTGTTAACTCATTTAATTTTTTTTTTTTTTGTGGACTCAAATGAAATAAAATCACAGTATAAATATGAAATGTCAATTGACCAATTTAAGATAATCGGTTTCCTCAAATTATCAAATAATCATACTGTAAATAATACAATAAAGAACTGTAAATTCACAGCTGCTCTTGTTTTTCTGCTTTTACAGGTGTGCTGTATTTTTTACAGTTAATTGTAGTTTATGATTTACGGTAATCTTGTAAAATTTACAGGCTTACTGGCAACCAAAATTGCCAGTAAGTTGCTGTAAATTTTACAGTAAATTTTTTACAGTGTATAATTGTAACGAGTAACGATGCAGCACATAAAAAATGTATCGAAGTAAAAGTATTCAACTCATCGAAAATATGTACTGAAGTAAAAGTGGAAGTAGGAGAAAAAAAATATACTCTAGTAGAGTACAGATACAGCCTTTTAGTACTTAAGTACAGTAGTAAGGTAGTTCTACTTCGTTACTATACATCTCTGACCGCCAGCAGTCGATTTTGGTATTCTAGGTATCAACTGGCCAGAATTTTGAGATCGCAATGGACGTAAAGGAGTATAATGCGTTAAGAGCTCACTCAAGTACTGCAGAGCTAAACCATTTAGTGCTTTGTAAGTAATCAGCAATATTTTAAAATTTATACAATGTTTAATAGAGAGCCAATGCAGTGTTGACAGAACCGGGATAATATGGTCATACTTGTGCAAAAACTTAGGAGAGTAGTGCAAAAACTTGAAAACTTGTTCTTGCACATTCAAGACATAGGACCTTATTACAGGACAGGACGTAATTATTCTCTGAATAGGAGACCTCTCACATAAATGGTTAAAGCAAACAACGGCTTCATCACTTGCCCACCGCCAGAGGTGGAAAGAGTAATAAAATATTCTACTCAAGTAAAAGTACTACTACTTCAAGTACAAGTAAAATTACCGGTCTAAAAATCTACTCAAGTAAAAGTAAAAAGTAGCTCATTTAAAATTTACTCAAGTAAAAGTTACTGAGTTACTTTTTTAACAGTGGGGGGTGGGTGAACGGTGGGTGGGGTGGGGGGCTCTCCCGTGTAGGGTTGTAATGGTATGAGATTTTCACAGTATGATAACGTCTCAGAAAATATCACGGTTTACAGTATTAATCAATTATTAAATAAATAAACGGTATTATTAAATTATGGTTATTATTATTATTATAATCAGTTAAAATGACAATTAAATTAAAGACAACAGGTTTTTTTGGGGTTGAACGAATGCTTTTATTATAACAAACTTGAAACCATTTGTTTGTTTTGTTTATTAAAATTTCAATAAAACGAATCAATTAAATTCAATAATTGATAATGAATTAGATTAACAACTTATTTTTAACATTAATAATTTATTAAAATGTTTAAGAATAATATAGTCCTATGAAATGTATTTTATTCAGAAAATTAATGTTTCTTTTTATGATTTAATCCATATATATTATCAAAAACGGTGGTAATCAAATGTAAAAATTTAAACTTGTGTCCTTTTATTTTTTGTGGAAGAGCTGCAAAAACAGATTTACTAAATTAAACAATGGACAAAAAATATATTCCTTAAATAATGTTTAAATAAATTGTATTATTATTGTTGTTATTATTATTATTATTATTATTTTGAGGAGTATGTTCTATTGTATGCCTACAATAGTAATACATTTCTGTCATAATTTCTCCTAGTTAAACCAAACTTTTATTTTGACGGGTTGTAGTGAAGACCTAAAGTGTATTTGACAATGGTTTTTCTCAAATAAAATGGTGAAAATGCTCAATAGGCGTTCTCTCAGAGCAGCTCTGGAAATGTTCATGTATTCATGTCCTCAAATTGTTTGTGAGACGCTGAAAACAGCATGTACTTGAGTAGCCTATGTAGTAACTTAGACCAAACGGAGCAGCTCATTCACACCGATTCACACAGAAATGCAGAACAAGCAGGTTATATATTTACATAGCAGTATTTTTGCGCTTAAATATTCACAGACCATGTCGCGATTGGAATTATTGCACAGTTCTACTTTCCATGTATTCATCCATCCATCATTTTGCGTGTTTTAGCCTACGTGACATCTGCGTTATGTAAATTCCATTTTCATGACTGGATTCCGGGATTCCCTCTGCATCACGTAAATCATTCGCCTTAAGTTATAATCGGGACATACCTTTATCTGCAGGGGGATGGTGTCCTATGTATCCTCCTTTTGCAGCCACTTTGTGTCCACATTTTTTGCAAATTGGATATCTATCCTCGAGGACAACCACACTTTTTTCTACATCCAAAGTATTTCCATACTGGCCATAATTAGCTTCATAAGAATTCAAGGGCGCTTCACTTTCAGCTTCAGCTGGGTCTGCGTCACCTTTTTTGCGCGTTTGTTCTCCCGCCCTTCAATCAATGCAGTAGTTTCTGGAGTGTGATTTTTTTTTCTCCCTTGTATTATTTTTTACTCAGTAACGGATATGATTTCAAATGTAGCGAAGTACAATACTTCAAACAAAACGTACTTAAGTAAAAGTAAAATTACAGATTTTAAGAAGTACACAAAAAAACGACTCAATTACGTAACGCGAGTAAATGTAATTCGTTACTTTCCACCTCTGGCCACCGCAACAACAACAAAAAAGTTTAAAGCTTTAAAAATATTTAATGCAATTACGCAGTATCCGTTAAATCCTGCCTGTATCACACACACACACACACACACACACACACACGACCCACAGAAAAGACGCGCGTCAGTATCGAGTTCTCTTTCGGGCTTGAACAAACCATAACACATACAAATTATGCCAAAATGTCAGTTTTGTCGAGTGTCCACATAAGAGCAGTCTTAAATGATTTAAATAAAGTCTTAAATGAACGTAGAGATTTGTGAGAAAATGGGACGCGTGTCAGATCGCGTCTCTGTCTCACATTGCACTGCATTAACGAATGTACAGCTTATGTAGCCTACGCTCAACGGCTGTCCGAATTCGCTCATTCGTTTTCAGTCACTCCTTCAAGTGAACAGTATTAGTGGACTAACCTAGGGAATAGGCCTAACTCAGTGAATGAGGATTGATAGGGCGATTGACAGAGGACGATTTAAATAAAAAGATCGATACAGTATTGCCACAGAAAATATTGCGATACTATACTGTATCAATTTTTTCCCCCACCCCTAAACACTAGTAACAAAAAGTAAAGGGTCAAGAGCCCAACTAAAGCAAATACTGATCGCCATAATGGTGACTTGGAATTAAACCTTCCATAAAACATTACTATCTTAACTTCTGTTAAATCTAAATAAGAACGTGTGTAGATGTATGACAAAAATAAAGTCAAACTGGTAATAATGCATGCAATAATGTGTAATGGCTCGAAGTCAGTAGTTTTCTTTCCTTCAATAATTCTGCTTATTAACATCAGGTATCTTCAGTAATGCTCAATTATCACTTAATTATCTCATTAACTTCAACACTGCTTCAGTGTTAATTTTAACACCCAGTAGTGTGGACACATATGTACACTTAGGAGTGTTAATTTAACACTGGGAAGTCAGTTGTAGTTATTGTGTTTCTGCTCGTCTCTTTTTCTGTTCTCTTCTTTCCTTCAGTGATTCTGCTTGTTAACAGGCTTATTAAGGCTGAGATGACTCCGTATTTAATATACAAAGGCTTTGTGGCTCAGATAAGATCCAGTTCTGGTTTATTTCTTTGCTCTTGGCTGACATGTGGCATTGCTATGGCCTGCTTGTGGCCCAGATCTGGCAAACAGGAGCGATCCACCCAAGGGCCGTTATTCCACTCTGCATGTGGGCCAGATCAGTATTCCACAAGTGGCTGATGTGGGCCAGATCTGGGCCGAAACAATGTTGCTATCTGGGTGGTTCTGGTAAGAACTCTAGCGGCTGCATTTTGGACCAGCTATAGTTTGTTTATTAAACATGCAGGGCAACTACCCAGTAGAGCATTACAATAATCTAGCCTTGATGGCATGAACGCATGAACTAATTATTCTGCATTTTTAATTGAGAGCATACAGTGGGGCCAAAAAGTATTTAGTCAGCCACTGATTGTGCAAGTTCTCCTACTTAGAATGATGAGAGAGGTCTGTAATTTTCATCATAGGTACACTTCAACTATGAGACAAAATGAGAAAAAAAAATCCAGGAAATCACATTGTAGGATTTTTAAAGAATTTATTTGTAAATTATGGTGGAAAATAAGTATTTGGTCAATAACAAAAGTTCAACTCAATACTTTGTAACATAACCTTTGTTGGCAATGGCAGAGGTCAAACGTTTCCTGTAAGTCTTCACCAGGTTTGCACACACTGTAGCTGGTATTTTGGCCCATTCCTCCATGCAGATCTCCTCTAGAGCAGTGATGTTTCGGGGCTGTCGTTTTGGACTTTCAACTCCCTCCACAAATTTTCTATGGGGTTGAGGTCTGTAGACTGGCTAGGCCACTCCAGGACCTTGACATGCTTTTTACGGAGCCACTCCTTCGTTGCCCGGGTGGTGTGTTTGGGATCATTGTCATGCTGGAAGACCCAGCCACGTTTCATCCACGTTCCACGTTTTCAAGGCTCTCACTGATGGAAGGAGGTTTTGGCTTAAAATCTCACGATACATGGCCCCGTTCATTCTTCCCTTAACACGGATCAGTTTTCCTGTCCCCTTTGCAGAAAAACAGCCCCAAAGCATGATGTTTCCTCCCCATGCTTTACAGTAGGTATGGTGTTCTTGGGATGCAACTCTGCATTCTTCTTCCTCCAAACACGACGAGTTGAGTTTTTACCAAAAAGTTCTATTTTGGTTTCATCTGACCACATGATATTCTCCCAATCCTCTTCTGGATCATCCATATGCTCTCTGGCAAACTTAAGACGGGCCTGGACATGTACTGGCTTAAGCAGGGGGACACGCCTGGCACTGCAGGATTTGAGTCCCTCTCGGCGTAGTGTGTTACTTATGGTAGCCTTTGTTACTTTGGTCCCAGCTCTCTGCAGGCCATTCATCAGGTCCCTCCGTGTAGTTCTGGGATTTTTGCTCACCGTTCTCATGATCATTTTGACCCCACGGGATGAGATCTTGCGTGGAGCCCCAGATCAAGGGAGATTATCAATGGTCTTGTATGTCTTCCATTTTCTTACAATTGCTCCCACAGTTGATTTTTTCACACCAAGCTGCTTGCCTATTGTATATTCACTCTTCCCAGCCTGGTGCAGGTCTACAATTTTCTTCCTGGTGTCCTTCGACAGCTCTTTGGTCTTGGCCATGGTTGAGTTTGGAGTGTGACTCTTTGAGGCTGTGGACATCAGCCTCATCATTCTACACAGCAAAATCCCCAGTGTTAAATTAACACTCCTCGGTGTACATATGTGTCCACACTACAGGGTGTTAAAATTAACACTGAAGCAGTGCTGAAGTTAATGAGATAATTAAGTGATTAATTAAGTGATGATTGGCCATTAGTGGTGACACCTAATGTTAATAAGCAGAATCATTGATGGAAAGAGAAACAACAAGAACAGAAAAAAGAGAAACACAAGAACTACTGACTTCGAGTCATTACACATTGTTGCACTTAATATTACCAGTTTGAATTTATTTCTGCCATTCATCTACAAAAGTTCTTGGAATTCAACAGAAGTTTAGACGGTAATGTTTTATGAATTTTTCGTTTCAAGTCACCATTATGGTGGTCAGTGCTTGCTTTAGTTGGGCTCTTGACCCTTTTCATTTTTTAATGTTAATTTTTCTCTGACTGTTTCAACATTGTGTGTATAAAGCACATTTGTTACTGCAAGAGAAAACATTATCTGCTCACAATATGTTTTGAAGATAATGATGTTATCATTATGTAGTGACTTGAGTCCCTGATGTCATTCAGAGTCTACATCTTTGACTCTATGCTTGATGTCTGAATTTGGTATTGGTGATTGTAGTCCTGAGATTCTACAGTTTGAGATCCAAAAGCAATATAAACAATTTTGAAACAAGTACAGAAGTTATTGTGTTTAGACACACAGACATCAAGAATCAGCATATGAATCTCAGCAATGGTGACAATAAACAAAGTACGGTCACACTTTATATTAAGTGGCCCTAATACCTGTGAACTTACATGGTTACTAGATATGTACTTAGTATGTAACTACAGTGTAAATACACATTGGTACATAGTATTTACAACTGTAATATTTGTGTAACTACACATATGTAACAACCCACGGAAAGGTATGTGTAAGTACAAATGTGTAACAGGACATTGGTAACAACACTTTTTCCACTACAGTAAGTACACATGTGTAACAGGCATTATGTAACTACATTTTGTAACAACAATATGTATTCACACAAGTTGTTCCACTTCCACACGCAGTCTTCCATAATGTAGTTACCAGTTAAGAACACACTGAAACCATGATGATTCCTATGTGTATACCATGTATTTACTATATGACCGGCAGGACTTATGTTGAATTACAGCTAAAGTTTTCCCTTGTGGTACCAGTGTACTTACATGGTAACTCCTCAGGAACTCTGCACTTGATACAATGTGTTAAACTGTCATAACTTACATGTATTATGCAAAACCCAAACCTCTGTGCAACACTGTATTAACAGTGTACTTACATGGTAACTCCTCAGGAACTGTCCACTTAATATAAAGTGTAAAATGGTCATAACTTTCTGTGTATTATGCAAAACCCAAACCTCTGTGCAACTGTACTAACAGTGTACTAACATGGTAACTCCTCAGGAACTATGCACTTGATATAAAGTGTAAAATGGTCATAAGTTACTGTGTATTATGCAAAACCCAAACCTCTGTGCAACACTGTATTAACAGTGTACTTACATGGTAACTCCTCAGGAACTCTGCACTTGATACAATGTGTTAAACTGTCATAACTTACATGTATTATGCAAAACCCAATCCTGTGCAACACTGTATTAACAGTGTACTTACATGATAACTCCTCAGGAACTGTCCACTTAATATGAAGTGTAAAATGGTCATAACTTACTGTGTATTATGCAAAACCCAAACCTCTGTGCAACACTGTATTAACAGTGTACTTACATGGTAACTCCTCAGGAACTGTCCACTTAATATAAAGTGTAAAATGGTCATAAATTACTGTGTATTATGCAAAGCTCAAACCTCTGTGCAACACTGTATTAACAGTGTACTTACATGGTAACTCCTCAGGAACTGTCCACTTAATATAAAGTGTAAAATGGTCATAACTTACTGTGTATTATGCAAAACCCAAACCTCTGTGCAACACTGTATTAACAGTGTACTTACATGGTAACTCCTCAGGAACTGTCCACTTAATATAAAGTGTAAAATGGTCATAACTTACTGTGTATAATGCAAAACCCAACCATGTGCAAAACTGTATTAACAGTGTACTTACATGGTAACTCCTCAGGAACTGTCCACTTAATATAAAGTGTAAAATGGTCATAACTTACTGTGTATTATGCAAAACCCAAACCTCTGTGCAACACTGTATTAACAGTGTAAGTTACTTACATGGTAACTCCTCAGGAACTGTCCACTTAATATAAAGTGTAATTGTTAGGATCATTGTTTTGTACCACAGTAAATGCAAAACATAAGGTTACTTAGTGGATAGTAAACTCTGAAATATAAATGTGATAGTTATGCTTTGATAGATTCTGGGATATTACGGCATAGCACTTTTAAAGATTTACTCTTTATTTTAGATTTTTTGATTTGACATTGTAGTGACCTATTTGCCTTTACAGTAAATTACAGTGTTCTGTAAACAATAAACAAGAATAGCCTACACTTTAAAACCTTAAAAATACCTTGTTTAATCGTTTAAACATTTTGTAGTATTTAGTTTATTTACCGTGAGACACAAAAAGCGTTTTCTCCAATAAAACACAACATAAATTCACAAAAAAACATCAATTGTATTAGCCTGATGTAATCCAAATCTTTAGAATCCATACGTTGTTTGCATGAAACAGATCCAAATTCAGCCCTTTATGATCTTCATCTCCATTTCTCAGCAGAGACCGCCAACGTCAAATGCCGCGCTCAGGCGCGCTGGTGATGAATTCAAATTCAAAAAATGCGTCTTCAAGAAGTGTTACGACATGTTTTACGGCCGTGATATCAAACGCTCATTGGCTCTCGCCTGCTTCGTCACAGATTGCGACATGCCGTGTTTCAGTCGGTGTAGTACATTTGAAATGCAGAAGCGCGCGCGCCTTCACAGAGCGAACCGAAACCGGATTAACATTTTCATGGATTAATAATTTATATTCTGATCTGTACCTCATACACAACTATTATAATACTGCCAGAGAGGACTGCGGCTGCAACGCATCATCATGTGAACGACTTTTGGTACCGGTTTTGACATTTTCGCAATAAACAAATTATTGTGAAATTTATAACGTTACTTTTCTGTCTGTTATGTTTTTATTTTCTTCATAAGTGTAGCCTACGTAGTTTTAAGGAATGGTTATGGGTAGGTTTAGGGGTATGAGTAGGATTAGTGGCTCAAAATATATTTTAATGCTATTGTTAATAAAACTATGAGAGGTTTGGGTTTGCTGAGATGGTCTCTGTTATGACCGTTTTACACTTTATATTAAGTGGACGGTTCCTGAGGAGTTACCATGTAAGTAAGTTACACTGTTAATACAGTGTTGCACAGAAGTTTGGGTTTTGCATAATACACAGTAAGTTATGACCGTTTTACACTTTATATTAAGTGGACAGTTCCTGAGGAGTTACCATGTAAGTACACTGTTAGTACAGTTGCACAGAGGTTTGGGTTTTGCATAATACACAGTAAGTTATGACCATTTTACACTTTATATTAAGTGTACAGTTCCTGAGGAGTTACTGTCGTGGCTAAAAGATGGTCTCTGGTTCTGGTCTGCAGTTTTCAAAGTCTTGTAGGAGTTGGTCTTCAAAAAGTTTTACGAGTCGGAGTTCCAGGTCTCAAAAGAAGAACTTTATTGAGCAATTCAACAAAGTGAGATGTTCAGCTGAGTCATCTGATCTTACAGTGGCTAACACACAGATTTTATACATCTTTCTTATCGCCAGTGTCCAATTAGTGTTTGTACCGTTATCTTTTACGCCTCGCTCCTCCTCGGTATCACGCCACAATTAAGATCACATGTTCCGAGGCCTTATTTCTATTGGTGGCGGAACATCACATGTATAGTTTTTAAAAAATTACATCATATATGTTTTTTAGAACTTTCCTGTACCTTGCACCAACGTCATCTAAGCATTAAATGGGTTTCTAGGTACTTTTCCATCTCTACATTGCCCTATGGCCTACTTTTATTTAGCATTACGGCATTCAGACTCAAGCATCAGATAGAGGAGGGGTAGCAGGATTCTCCAACACATCCCCCCTTTGGGACTAATTCTAGTCCCACCTTCGGTCTTCCCAGAACGTATCTCCATGAGCAGGCCTCTTTCTTATCCAACCAATATGATCAATTTAGACCATCCATTCACTCTATCAATAGACCTGTTATCACAGAGCTACACTCTGGAGGAAGAATGAGACCAAACATCTCCACCCCTATTTGTCTGGAGTGGAGTAAAAGATCTCACCTTCCTGTCAACCCATTACCCTTAATATGGACAAGGCAGCTTCAAACATTCAGTGTATTCATCATACAGTGTATAGTCTTGAAGTCACCACTGTCCCACGATGCCAGAGGAACCATGCAGGCGCTTCCGGTGGCCTGTGGCGCTATCTGGGTTGCTCCATCATTGCCAGAGGTGCCCTGGCAGTGCCTGGGGCGCTATCTGGTGTTGGAGCAGACAGCGGGTTTTTAAACCACCAGTTGAGTCTACCCTTTGTTGAAACAACAGTAGATGACCGCGCTTGCAAATAATTTCTCTTTTACATCTTATATACAACAGTTCCAGTAGTCTAAATGCACATAATGTCAGAGCTTCTATGTTTGTTACTGTAATATGCATATATATTCATAAATGTAAAAAGGTGAATAAAGTGATTTAAAAATAATAAAAACATTCTCATATTTCTCTCATATGCAATTACATCACCTCATATCACGGGTAATGATCCGTTTTGAACCTTCCATTTTCCTTCAGTCTTATATTAAAAATTTGTGACAGTAGTGTGATTATATACTTCAACAGGATTATAAGTATAGATTATACAGGACGGGGGCCCTTAAAATAAATGCATAACTGCCCATCTTACTAACTCCCTACTCTACCCATGCATTTTCTAATAAGCTTCCTATTTTTACCCCCAAAAGAAAGACAGAGTATTGCTAACTCCCTTTCTTATCAAAAACAGAGTTAAAAACCTTAAAAATAAAATAGGTACCCCCAATCCTTTTACCTTTTTTTCCAATGTTTTCACTAGAACTCATCTAATTCATCCAGGCCTGGTCCAATAGGGTACACTTCTGAGTTACATCCAATGTCGACTCTGTCTCGTTTAACTGATACATTGATCATCTGCTTGGCTCGGGTGAGTGACTGAGCAGCTGCAGTGGCCAACATGGATCTAAGAAAAGGTATAACGCAACAGAACAGCAGAAGAGCAACAACAACAACCACAGCTATTATTATTCCCACCTTAATCAACCATTCTTTCCAGGACCCAAACAGAGAATCAAACCAGTATCCAATGTTTCTGTCTCTTCCTGCATTTTCAGTAACCTCTTGTCTTAGAGCCTTCAGTTTCTTCATGCCCCTAGTGAAAGTTCCATCAGGGGCTGTGTTATTAGGAATAAAGGTGCAGCAATCAGTCCCAAACATTACACACACTCCTCCTTTGTCTGCCAATAACCAATTCAGGGCTTGTCTATTTTGCCATGTCATCTTGCTAGTGGCTTTTAATTGTTGGCCTAACGCTTCTAATGCATCATCTGTATAATTGATGAACCTTTGCTGATTATAATATATGTAATTTATCCATTCAGTGTTCTTGTTAACAGGTACCCATATGAGAAATGATTCAAATCCTGACTTTACTTCATCTCTAGCCTTAAATTCATGGGGTATCCCCCTTGGCTGTCCAATTGCATCAATTTTGACCCCAGGATCCGGGGTATAAGCCCTCTTAGTTCTATGTTTATGTTTATTCAATTTTTCTCTCGTTGCTTCATCATTGAGATCCCAGTTTACAATTCCTATTCCTTGAGCTAGTCTCACTCTGGCACAGAGACCTTTCCAATCAACCAGGGTGGCTCTTAATCGTTTACCCCCACATAGCCAAAAAAAATCAGCTACTGCTTCAGTTTGATTTTGAAGTGGTCCAATCAGGGGAAAGGATAAGGTAGCGTTCTCACAGTTTTCCTGAGCATCTATTATTGTCATGTTTTTGTTTATTGTTGCTGTGGCATATATTGAGCTACACTGTAAAAAAAAAATCGTAAAAAAACGGTCAATGACTGGCAGCTGCGGCTGCCAAACAAAAACCGTAAAAATAAAGTAAAATATCGTAATTTAAATGAAATGCAAAAAACTTTTACAGAGATTTTCCTTAAATTTTTTACAGAAAAACACTGTTATTTTACAACTATTTCCTGAATTATTACGATCAAACACATTCATTGTAAAAAAATCCCATAAAAAAACAGTCAAATGACTGTCAGCAACGGCTGCCATACAAAAAACATAAAATTAATGTAAAATATCTTAATTTAAATAAGTGCAAAATACTTTTACAGAAATCTTCATTAATCTTTTTTAACAGAAACACACAGTTAAAACACAGTTACTTCACATTTATTTTCTGATTTATTTACTGAAAAACACACAGTTAATTACATGCATGATTTGCTTTGACTATATACGTCACTGCATCAGCAACTACACAGTTACTGTCAGTTAAATAAAGAAACATGCAGTATTTCATCAGTGTTTATTGGCTCATCCTGGACTGAAGCTCAGGCTCTACTCTTCAATACAATGGTGACACACGAAACACACCATACAGAAACACTTTAAACCCCAACAGAACATTAAACACTACCAGATCTCTCAGGATCTAAGCATCTTCACTTATTACAATCCAGACTTTATTTCTTTCATACTAACATTATTATTGAGAATTAACAGAGGTTTAGAAGTTGAAGCTTTATTGAAAAGAATAAAGTTTGATGTCACCATGATGGAGATCAGTGTTTGCTTTAGTTGGGCTCTTGAACTTTTAGTGTTGAACTTTAATGTTTCTCTGGCTGCATTAACTGTGTGTCTCTGATGCATATTTGTTATGGTAAGAGCCTAAGAGAAACTCAGATCAGATAATGTTTATCACTTTGTGGTGTGAATAGTCATCATGTAGAGTCCGGCTCCATTGATACCATCTGAAGTATATTATCTGATTATGTCATTAAATATTAGTTATTCATTTTGCATGACAAAGCTTCTATAAAACATTCTCCAGTGCTGTGATACTCAGATTTTATGAAGTCATTATACAGAAAATATTTGACAGGATCATATAGACTCACTCAGACATCAAGAATCAGCGTATGAATCACAACAATGGTGACAATGAAAAAAAAAACTTTTTTGGTTGTCACCATTGTTGAGATTCATATGTTGATTCTTGATGTCTCTATACAACTAAAAAAATGACAAAACTTTTTTTGTGTAGTATATATATATTTTTTAAATGCAGATTGTTATAATACTGACATCACAATATTCCAAGGGTCATGTGAAAAATTATGACATTAATTAAAGACTTTGCATGAAGCTAAATTCCACCTACATACTCTGTAATCTAAGCTATCATATTCAGAGATTTGACTGTCATATCAGTGAATCAGATCATCATATGATGACTATAACATCATCAATTAATGATTGAGATCATCTGATATTTTCTCCAGCATTTATTGCTATGACAAACGTGTATCAAATACACAGTTAAAGCAGCCAGAAAAACAAAAAAAGGTAAATCTCAAGGGTCATGACCTCAACTAAAGCAGACAGTGATCCCAATCATGGTGACATCAAATTTATTTTAAAGTTTTTTACACTTTATTTAAATTAGCATATTTTACTTTAATTTTATGGTTTTTGTTTGGCAGCCGCAGCTGCCAGTCATTTGACCCTTTTTTTACAATTTTTTTACAATGAAGGTATTTGATCATAATAATGCAGGAAATACCTGTGAAATAACAGTGTTTTTTCGGTTTATTTAAATTAGCATATTTTACTTTAATTTTATGGTTTTTGTTTGGCAGCCGCAGCTGCCAGTCATTTGACCCTTTTTTTACGATTTTTTTTTACAATGAAGGTATATGATCGTGATTATTCAGGAAATACCTGTGAAATAACAGTGTTTTTCAGTTTATTTAATTTAGGATGTTTTACAGTTTTTTGGGGAGCTGACAGTCATTTGACCATTTAATCATTTAACTGTTTTGTTACTGTTAAATTACAGATTATATTTGTAATTTTACATACATTTTTATGTAATTTAAGAAAACAGAAAAAATACTGTATGAAAAATACAATCAATTTTCTGTATAAAAAATGTGAATTACTGTAATTTGTCATTAATGTCACAATACCTAAAATAACAGCTGAATTTTTATTTTACAGATATTATTTGTAATTTTACAGTGTTTTGAGTACAAATTAAAATGAAAGAAAATGATCGTCAAAAAATCAGTTATTTTCTGTAAAATTAGGATTTTTTTTACAGTGTAGAGGATTTGTATACATTTGTCTCATTGTACATTTCATAATCCAGGTGCCAAATTATAGCACATTTACCTCGAAAGGTTCCTACATTTCGATAGCCCATAGTTTTGTTAAAACATTCATACTCCAAGGTGTTATCCAGTATGTAATTTTGTGGGGTCTCTTTATTGGCTTTATCTATTCTCACGTCAAGCTCCTTACATGCACTTCCCCAACCCTCCTGGTTATAAAATCTCTGATAATAGTGGTTCCCTAACATGGCCAGACACTCAGCTGGGCAATATGGAATTACATGTCCAGTTCTGTGACAATATTGTGAATTGAATCTAGCACACTGCCTATAGTCATACTGATTTGGTACTATTCTTAATTTTTTCAAAGGTGAGGGTGAGCATAATACACATGTGCCTTGCTTTACCTGCCTTACAGTATATACTGCCCATTTGTACCACTCATTATGATAGGCATCATCCAACAGTTTTTCCTTTTGTAATTCTGACTCCGAATAATACTCAGTTTGGGTGTAATCTCCATGAATAGTTATGTCTTGCTTCAGGGATCTTTTTGTTTTGTGTCTGCTTGCTTTGTTACCTCGTGTTGGCTCAGTTAGGTTAGGGAGACTCATCCCACTCAAAGCTTGAGAGGTCTGGTAGGTCAGTGTCTGGGGGATCAATTTCTGGGAGGTCAATGTCTGGGAAGTCGTCTCCTGGGAGGTCAATTCCTGGAATGCCAATGTCTTGGAGGTTGAGTGTGACAAAGTTGTATGGTTCATCAGCAGAGGTTCCTTCTCCAGGGGATTGTTCTTCTGTAGGCAGAAGCTACTGTATGAGGTGTATCACCAGAAAGATCAGTATCAGGAGCTCTCTCACCTTCAGGCTCCAGGCCCTCTGAAGATTGTCCACCATCCCGCTCCGGCATTTCATCTCTTGGCTCAGCGTGTTCAGTTTCCCTAGAATGAGGTTCATCAATGTTAATATCTTCATTTTCAGTTCCCTGCTCTTCTTGGGCATTTTGAGCTATCTCTTCTTGACTCCCTTCTGGATTATCTATTTCTTCCTCCTGCCTTCTAGGCCTCAGTCTTGGGACTCTGGTGCAATGATTCAAATGATACCAAGTTGTGCTGCCCTCTACCTGTACTGCTGTGGGTGTTGCTCTTACTACAGTATAGGGTCCTTCTCTTCGCGGCTCATTCCACCTTCTCCTAAAGACTCTTAGGTACACTTGGTCTCCAGGGACCACCGGACAGGGAACTTCCTCTTCTTCTCTGGGTCCCCTGTTTTGTTCCTGTGAATGAATAGCTTCATGTATAGCAGTCAATTGTCTCATATATGTCCTTAATTCCAATTGTAATTGTTCTAAGGGTGGGCCTTCATAAGGCCCCCTCAAATGAGGCACAGGCATTGGTCTGCCAGTCAGCATTTCATGGGGGGGGTCAAATTAGTAATCCTGTTGGTCTGCATTCGATAGCTCATTAGTGCGAGTGGTAGCGCATCTACCCAATTAAGCTTAGTATCCGCACAGATTTTGTTGATTTTGGCTTTAATAGTCCCATTATCCCAATAGTCCCACCAGTCCCTGTGACTCTGGATGGTAGACGCACCCCAGCCTCTGCTTGATCCTCAACTGTTGTATTACTGCCTTTACTGCTCTTTGAATAAAAGCAGATCCATTGTCTGAACTGATCTGAGATGGGATACCAAATCTTGGTATGACTTCTCTCGTCAGAAATTTGATCACTGTCTGTGCTCCTTGCTCTGCTGATGGCTCTGCTTCTACCCATCTACTGAATCTGTCTATAATGACCAGCATGTACCTTTTTCCTCTTACTGATTTTATCATGTCCACATAGTCCATTACTAGATGCTTAAAGGGCCCTTCTGGAACTGGAATAGAGCCTATTGGTGTTGTTGTTCCTTTTCTTACATTGTTCTGTGCACAAATTTCGCATTCACTCAAAAATTCATCTACCCTTGTTTGTAAGTATGGGGACCAGAATCCTTGTCTTTTATCTTTCTCATAATCTCGCCCCTTCCACAGTGATCAAAACTGTGGGCGTCAGGTATAAGAATGTTAAGCAATGGGGTAGGGGCAATCATAAAACCTTCATGAGACCTCCAGATATTATTAGAATCTCGGGTCGCCCCCCTTTGTTGCCATAAGTGTATTTCAAGTGGTGTAGCTCTGGACTGCATTTGGGCAATATTTTCTACAGTGGGGAGAGGCTGGATCAAAACAGATGGTGCCATAACAGCAGATTGACACCCAGAAGCCTGTTTGGCTTGGCTATCAGCTGCATTGTTTCCTTTGATAACAAAATCATTACCTTTCTTGTGGGCTTGACATTTGACAATGGCCAATTTAGCTGGAAACATCATAGCATTAATTAATGCAGTAATTTGGTCCCCATGTTGGATTGGGGTGCCATCACTCTTTTTGAATCCTCTTTGTTTCCACACTGCACCGAAAAGATGGCATACACCATGGGCATATGCAGAATCAGTATAAATGTTGGCTGCTTTATTTTTGGCCAACATGCATGCTGCAGTAAGTGCTTTTAGTTCGGCCAGCTGTGCTGAACAGGGCTGCTCACAATGTTGTGTTAACACAGGAGTAAAATTGTCACCATCTCGTTGTACAACCGCAAACCCAGCATTAGAGTTCTCAACGGGCCGGAAAATTACAACCCGACCCGACCCGGCCCGTGGCTTTTAAAGCCCGGACCCGATGTAACCCGACACATCAACATGAATTATCTGCCCGAACCCGGCCCGCGGCCCGACGCCGATTTTCTTTTTTTTTCATACACGTATTATCATGACCAGCAGACGGGAATTCAAATCAACCTTTAATGTTCACGTCTTTTAACAATAGCCTACAAACAATACAAACAACTGAAACAAACTTTAAATATATAAATAGGCTATATAGGCTACTAAATATGCCTCAAATAAAAATCTTCTGGACGACCCTGTTTTTTTGCTGTCATATTTCATCAGCACTTTGCATTTTGAGCATTGCACATAACCTGTAGAATTTCCATCAGAATCCAGCACCACTCCAAACACTTTCCAGACCTCTGATTTTCCCACTCCTGTAGTAGCGACGGTGAATTCACCTGCGGCAAGTTTACTTTTCACCAACTCCATCTTCTTCTCCAGGCTAAAGGCGTGCACGCAGCGGCGTCAGGTCTACCCCCGCGATGCACGTTGCACGCAGCAGCCAGACTTTCTTTACGGTGAACAGCAGCGATGATTAATAAATGTTTTTTTTTTCACTGAGCGGAAAAGATTAAGCCCGAGGTCCGACCCGACCTGAGTCATTTACTTATATTTTCAACCCGAACCCGGCCCGAACCCGCGGGTCCCGTCGGGTTTGTCGGGCCGACCCGGCCCGTTGAGAACTCTACCCAGCATGATTACCCAAGTGATCTCTAAAACATGAGCCATCTACAAAATAGTCCACGTCTGCATCAACAATTGCCGTTGATTCCAAATCTGGTCTCAGACGAGTAAACGCTAGAGAGGCAGCAACACATTCATGAGGTGTTCCTTCCCCCTCTAGTGGGACAAAATTAGCTGGGTTTGTTGTGGCACATCTCTTGATTGTTATGTCAGGATAAGTCAACAGTGTAGAGTATGCCAAACATCTGGCCTGTGTCAAAACAAAACGTCCTTGTTCTAATAACTCAGCAATCTTATGATGGGTGTAAATGATGACTGGATAGCCCATAGTAACAGCAGAGGCTTTCTCATAAGCAAAGTACACTGCAGCTAAACCTTGCTGGTAACATAGTGGGTAGCCCTGGGCTACACTGTCCAATTTGGTGCTATAATAGGCAATGGGTTGCTTCTTCCGTCCACTACATGTTTCTTGCATCAGGACAGCAGAGGCAAATCCCTCTTTTCTGTCTGCTACATACAAATGGAAATCTCTATCATAATTAGGTATTGTTAATGCTGGGGCTGTTTGCAATTCTTTTTTGAGTGAGCTAAACGCTAGCAGTGCATCAGGATCCCATTTCAATGGTGCTCTAAGATTTTGGTGACCAGCCTGCTTCATAATGGCCCGCAATGGAGCTGTTTTGATTGCATAATCTTCTATCCAGTCAGCACTAAAACCAGTCATTCCCAAAAAGGTCATCATCTGACCCACAGTTTGTGGTTGTGGTGCTTTACTAATTCCTTCCAATTGGCTGGGCGATATTGCTTTTGTTTGATGTGCAATCAATCGACCCAGATACTCTACTTGAGGCAAGCAGTATTGCAATTTTTCTTTTGAGGCTTTATGGCCACCTTCTGCTAATTTAGTTAATACTTTAATGGAGTCCTGATGGCACTGTTCTAGCGTTGTTGAACAGATCAATAAATCATCCACATACTGTATTAATGTGCTATCCAGTCTCAGGTCTTCTAAGTCAAGTTTTAAAACTTGGTTAAACACATGAGGTGAGTGTTTAAATCCCTGGGGCATTCTCGTGTATGTGTACTGTTTACCTTGGTAAGTGAAGGAAAAAAGGTTTCTGCTTTCTTCTGCTAGAGGAATGCTGAAAAATGCAGAGCAAAGATCAATCACAGTGAAATAATTAGCAGCAGGTGGAACATTCGTCAACAGCGTATGGGGATTTGGCACCTCAGCTGGCCAATCCTCTACTACTTCATTTACTGCCCTTAAGTCATGCACTAATCTCCACTTAGATTTATTGGCTTTTTCAACTGGTAAAATTGGGGTGTTGCAATAACTAGAGGTTTCAATCAGTACTCCTGCCTCTACTAACCCTTCAATTGTGTTTCTTATGCCTTCTATTGCTTCTCGCCTCAGTGGGTATTGCTGTCTCCTAGGTAGCTGGACTCCTGGTTTGATAGCAATTCTAACAGGGTTGGCTGACTTGACTAGTCCTACATCTGTGTCATGTTTAGACCATAACTGTATGGGCACCCTCTGTTCCATTTCTATCATTAGTTCCTTCATTTTGGATATTGGGTCATGCTGCTGTTCTGCCTCTACTACCAATTTTGGGGTCCTTTTCATATTAGTTGTGCATAGAATTTTCAGGTGTGTTTTATCTGACGTTTGTAGAATAAAAGGGTTCTCAGTGGCTTCCCACAGCTTTTCTTTGGCTTTTAGCACACTGTAAAAAAAAATCCTAATTTTACAGAAAATAACTGATTTTTTGACGATCATTTTCTTTCATTTTAATTTGTACTCAAAACACTGTAAAATTACAAATACTATCTGTAAAATAAAAATTCAGCTGTTATTTTAGGTATTGTGACATTAATATTGTGACATTGTGACATTGTGACATTGTGACATATTGTGACATTAACATTTAGGTATTGTGAGCTGTGAGTTTGTTTGCGTCGTGGCTGTCTAAGCCTCGTATTAGCTTCGTATTTCCTTCTGTTTTTCCGTATTTCGCTCTTTATTCTGTTCTGAACCATCATTTAACTCATAATTACAACTCGGACTGTTGGCCAGACGCGTCTCAAGCCATTATACGGCTGGAACCGCAAATACGGTTTGAACATTGGTTGTTGGTCGTAGAGCGAGACACCGCTTCACTGCTGTTCGCCCTGCGATCGACTGCTTTTGTCAGCCTCGTTGCCCGCTGTGAGTTTGTTTGTTTGCGTTTGTTTGTTTGCGCAAATACGGTTTGAACATTGGTTGTTGGTCGTAGAGCGAGACACCGCTTCACTGCTGTTCGCCCTGCGATCGACTGCTTTTGTCAGCCTCGTTGCCCGCTGTGAGTTTGTTTGTTTGCGTTTGTTTGTTTGCGCAAATACGGTTTAAACATTGGTTGTTGGTCGTAGAGCGAGACACCGCTTCACTGCTGTTCGCCCTGCGATCGACTGCTTTTGTCAGCCTCGTTGCCTGCTGTGAGTTTGTTTGTTTTCCCGTCTATCGTGCGTCTACATTACACCCATACCACTAAAAAGACGGTTTTTACCCAAGACTTGAGTCATAAATTAGTATAAATAATAATAGCATCACTGGTTGCATCATTGCTAACTTACTGTCCATCTGTTAAAATGGCGAATATATCAGGTGTATGTTATCTACCTTTTGGTGCAGATGAGAACAAATCTGAATTGCTCGCGGTGCAGTCTGAATTAGAAGCTGTAGAAAAGCAGATCCGTGACCTTCTAGAGAGACAAGCTGAGCTGAGAGACCGGCGTTTAGCTCTTGAAACATCACGCGCTGATGCACACGGATCAGTGATTAACGTTAGTAACCCGCTGACGCTGACCTCGTCTACTCCGTGCGTTTCTCAGCATTGGTCCCGAGCGTCCAGGTCACGATCAGCCATGATTTCATTCACTCCGGCTCCAACACACCACCACGAAGCCTGGGTGGTTCCGCGGAAGCCGCGAGCCAGGACAAGAATCTTTTCGCCCCTCCCGGTTTTCGAGATCTCAACTCAGAACCGCTTCTCTCCTCTTCGCGAAACGGAACGTGATGCTGTGATCATCGGCGATTCCACCGTCCGACACGTCCACGCTACGTTAGGTAAAAGTAAGGTGCACAGTCACTGCTTTCCTGGTGCTCGTGTTCTCGATATCACTGCGCGGGTAACTGAGATTTTGAACGGTGACGAGCGCGTCGGAGCTGTTGTGCTGCACGTGGGAGCTAACGACATTAGGCTGCGACAGACGGAGGTTCTGAAGAAAGACTTCAGGAGCCTTATCGATACGGTACGCAGCACATCGCCTGAAACATCGATTATTGTGTCTGGACCGCTTCCTACGTACCGACGAGGGCATGAAAAGTTCAGTAGATTATTCGCGCTAAATGAATGGTTATTGTCATGGTGCTGTGAGCAGAAACTGATTTTTGTAAATAATTGGAATCTGTTTTGGGAGCGACCAAGGCTCTTCTGCGCTGATGGCTTACACCCAAGTAGAATCGGGGCAGATCTTCTGTCGGATAACATCTCCAAGATGTTAAATACCATTTGACTAGTAACCAAAAATCCAAACCACAGTCTCTACTGCACCAATTTAATTGATATTAATACTAGTGTAGTACATTGCATAGAAACTGTGTCTATTCCTCGTTCACTAAGATCAAATAATAAATCTACTGCGGGATCTAGAAAAAATCTAATTGTTATTAAAACAAAAAATCTCGCTATTAGTGAACAAAAACAATTTCTAAAGCTAGGTCTTCTAAACATTAGATCGCTCACATCTAAGGCGGTTATTGTAAATGAAATGGTCACAGATAATAATTTCGATGTTCTGTGCCTTACTGAAACCTGGCTCAAACCAAATGATTATTTCGGTCTAAATGAGTCTACTCCGCCAGGATACTGTTATAAGCATGAGCCCCGTCTGATCGGTCGTGGCGGCGGTGTTGCAACAATCTACAGGGATATCCTTAATGTCACTCAGAAAACTCGTCATAGGTTTAATTCGTTTGAAGTGCTTGTGCTAAATGTTACGCTCTTAGATGTAAGAAAAAAATCCCTATTATCTCTAGCATTGGCTACCGTATATAGACCTCCAGGGCCTTACGCCAATTTCCTAAAAGAGTTTGCTGACTTTCTATCAGATCTTTTGGTCAACGTCGATAAAGCATTAATTGTTGGAGATTTTAACATACACGTAGATAATTTAAATGATGTGTTAGGGGCTGCGTTTACAGATTTATTAAACTCCTTCGGGGTCAAGCAAAACGTCACCGGACCAACTCATCGTCTTAATCATACACTCGATTTAATTTTATCATATGGAACCGATCCAACCGATATAGATATCATTCCACAAAGTGATGATGTCACTGACCACTGCTTGGTAACTTGCATATTACGCACTGCTGTGATATGTCATGCTGCGCCACGTTATCGACCAGGTAGAACAATTCGTCCATCCACCATAGATCATTTCTCAAATAGCTTATCTGATCTGTCTCAGCTGCTGCCTGAACCCAAACAAACAGATGAACTAGACGAACTAACTAGCACTATGAGCACCATTCTCTCTAGAACATTGGATATTGTTGCACCCATTAGATTAAAAAAGGTCAGAGAAAAAAGTATAGCACCATGGTACAATAATACTACGTATGTTTTAAAGAGAGAAACCCGTAATTTAGAGCGTAAATGGAAAAAAACTAATTTAGAGGTCTTTAGAATCGCGTGGAAAGACAGTATGTCACTTTATAAAAAGGCACTTAAAACGGCCAGGGCTGAGCACCTCAGCAAATTAATAGAAAACAATCGAAATAATCCAAGGTTTTTATTTAATACCGTGGCTAGACTAACAAATAAACAGACGTCGTCTGAACAAAATACCTTATTACAGTTTAGTAGTAATGATTTCATGAACTTCTTCACCGAGAAAATTGAAAGCATCAGAATCAAAATCGTAAACGTTCGATCTTTGCTCGCGCCTTATAATTCAGCCGCAATTATCACCCCGCAAGAACAATTACAATGCTTTACAACCATAGAACAAAAAGAGTTAAATAAACTTATCACTTCATCTAAAACAACAACATGTTTATTAGATCCTATACCAACTGAACTACTGAAAGAAGTGTTACCTGTAGTGGAAGAGCCTCTTCTCAATATTATTAACTCATCTTTATCTTTAGGTCATGTTCCAAGACCGTTCAAGCTGGCAGTTATAAAACCTCTTATTAAGAAACCACAATTAGATCCAAATAACCTAGCAAATTACAGACCCATTTCGAATCTTCCATTTATGTCAAAAATTTTAGAAAAAGTTGTGTCCGCTCAACTCGGCTCTTTCTTGCAAGAAAACGACATCTATGAAAAGTTTCAGTCTGGATTCAGGCCACATCATAGCACTGAAACTGCGCTTGTTAGAATCACAAATGATTTACTTTTAGCTTCGGACCAAGGCTGTATCTCAGTACTAGTTTTACTTGATCTTAGTGCTGCGTTCGATACTATAGATCACACAATACTCTTAGATCGACTACAAAATTACACTGGTGTTCAAGGACAAGCATTAAGCTGGTTCAGGTCATACTTATCCGACCGCTACCATTTCGTGTACTTAAATGGAGAAAAATCGATTATAACTTCGGCAAACTATGGAGTGCCGCAGGGATCTGTGTTAGGCCCTTTATTATTCTCAATATATATGCTGCCACTTGGTAATATTCTAAGGAAACATGGAATTAGTTTCCATTGTTATGCTGATGACACTCAAATATATATTTCATCACGGCCAGATGAATACGCTAAATTATCCAAATTGACAGATTGTGTTAAAGATATAAAAGATTGGATGACGCGTAATTTTCTTTCATTAAATCCAGACAAGACAGAGGTAATACTTATCGGTTCTAAAAACCGTCCACAAAACCTTTCACAGCACGACTTTAACATAGTAGGATGCCCTGTTACTTTATCCGCTACAGTGAAAGACCTGGGTGTTACATTAGACTGCAACCTGTCTTTTGAAAAGCATATTTCATATGTTACAAAAACTGCCTTTTTCCACCTTAGAAACATTGCTAAGCTACGTAATATGCTATCAGTCTCTGATGCAGAAAAGTTAGTTCATGCATTCATGACCTCGAGACTAGATTACTGTAATGCTTTATTAGCTGGTTGTCCTGCATCTTCAATAAACAAGCTACAGTTAGTCCAAAATGCAGCCGCTAGAGTTCTTACTAGATCAAGAAAATATGATCATATAACACCGATTTTATCATCACTTCATTGGTTACCTATAAAGTTCCGTATTAAATACAAGGTATTGCTTTTGACTTATAAAGCTCTAAATGGTTTAGCTCCAGTCTATTTAACGGATCTTCTATCGCCTTACAATCCATCGCGCTCTTTAAGATCACTAGATTCGAGGCTTCTGGTCATTCCTAGGATATCCAGATCCACCAAAGGAGGCAGAGCATTTTCACATTTAGCTCCGAAGCTCTGGAATAGCCTTCCTGATATTGTTCGTAGCTCAGACTCACTCTCCCAGTTTAAAACTAGACTGAAGACGCATCTATTTAGCCAGGCATTCATATAAATTTTTTATCCTACAGTTACTGTAAATTCGGCCTCTAGTTCATAAACGCCAGAGGAGAACTGGCCCCCGACTGAGCCTGGGTTCTCCCAAGGTTTTTTTTCTCCATTGGGTCATCTGATGGGGTGTTAGGACACCATTAGGTCACTGGATGGAGTTTTTCGGTTCCTTGCCACTGTTGCCTTTGGCTTGCTCAGTTGGGGATATTCAAATTAATTAACCAATCATACCATTGATCAGCCCTACCAAACTTGGATGTCTTTTTTCCAGTAATAAACAAACATTGTTAAGTTATTTTGAATGATACTGTGAAGCAGCTTTGATACAATCTGTATTGTGAAAAGCGCTATATAAATATATTTGACTTGACTTGACTTGACTTGACTTAATGACAAATTACAGTAATTCACATTTTTTATACAGAAAATTGATTGTATTTTTCATACAGTATTTTTTCTGTTTTCTTAAATTACATAAAAATGTATGTAAAATTACAAATATAATCTGTAATTTAACAGTAACAAAACAGTTAAATGATAAAATGGTCAAATGACTGTCAGCTCCCCAAAAAACTGTAAAACATCCTAAATTAAATAAACTGAAAAACACTGTTATTTTACAGGTATTTCCTGAATAATCACGATCATATACCTTCATTGTAAAAAAAATCGTAAAAAAAGGGTCAAATGACTGGCAGCTGCGGCTGCCAAACAAAAACCATAAAATTAAAGTAAAATATGCTAATTTAAATAAACCGAAAAAAACACTGTTATTTCACAGGTATTTCCTGCATTATTATGATCAAATACCTTCATTGTAAAAAAAATGTAAAAAAAGGGTCAAATGACTGGCAGCTGCGGCTGCCAAACAAAAACCATAAAGTTAAAGTAAAATATGCTAATTTAAATAAAGTGTAAAAAACTTTTAAATAAATTTGATGTCACCATGATTGGGATCAGTGTCTGCTTTAGTTGAGGTCATGACCCTTGAGATTTACCTTTTGCTTTTTTCTGGCTGCTTTAACTGTGTATTTGATACACGTTTGTCATAGCAATAAATGCTGGAGAAAATATCAGATGATCTCAATCATTAATTGATGATGTTATAGTCATCATATGATGATCTGATTCACTGATATGACAGTCAAATCTCTGAATATGATAGCTTAGATTACAGAGTATGTAGGTGGAATTTAGTTTTATACAAAGTCTTTAATTAATGTCATAATTTTTCACATGACCCTTGGAATATTGTGATATCAGTATTATAACAATACTACACAAAAAAAGTTTTGTCATTTTTTTAGTTGTATAGAGACATCAAGAATCAACATATGAATCTCAACAATGGTGACAACCAAAAAAGTTTTTTTTTTCATTGTCACCATTGTTGTGATTCATACGCTGATTCTTGATGTCTGAGTGAGTCTATATGATCCTGTCAAATATTTTCTGTATAATGACTTCATAAAATCTGAGTATCACAGCACTGGAGAATGTTTTATAGAAGCTTTGTCATGCAAAATGAATAACTAATATTTAATGACATAATCAGATATTATACTTCAGATGGTATCAATGGAGCCAGACTCTACATGATGACTATTCACACTACAAAGTGACAAACATTATCTGATCTGAGTTTCTCTTAGACTCTTACCATAACAAATATGCATCAGAGACACACAGTTAATGCAGCCAGAGAAACATTAAAGTTCAACACTAAAAGTTCAAGAGCCCAACTAAAGCAAACACTGATCTCCGTCATGGTGACATCAAACTTTATTCTTTTCAATAAAGCTTCAACTTCTAAACCTCTGTTAATTCTCAATAATAATGTTAGTATGAAAGAAATAAAGTCTGGATTGTAATAAGTGAAGATGCTTAGATCCTGAGAGATCTGGTAGTGTTTAATGTTCTGTTGGGGTTTAAAGTGTTTCTGTATGGTGTGTTTCGTGTGTCACCATTGTGTTGAAGAGTAGAGCCTGAGCTTCAGTCCAGGATGAGCAAATAAACACTGATGAAATGCTGCATGTTTCTTTATTTAACTGACAGTAACTGTGTAGTTGTGATGCAGTGACGTATATAGTCAAAGCAAATCATGCATGTAATTAACTGTGTTTTTCAGTAAATAAATCAGAAAATAAATGTGAAGTAACTGTGTTTTAACTGTGTGTTTCTGTTAAAAAAGATTAATGAAGATTTCTGTAAAAGTATTTTGCACTTATTTAAATTAAGATATTTTACATTAATTTTATGTTTTTTGTATGGCAGCCGTTGCTGACAGTCATTTGACTGTTTTTTTATGGGATTTTTTTACAATGAATGTGTTTGATCGTAATAATTCAGGAAATAGTTGTAAAATAACAGTGTTTTTCTGTAAAAAATTTAAGGAAAATCTCTGTAAAGGTTTTTTGCATTTCATTTAAATTACGATATTTTACTTTATTTTTACGGTTTTTGTTTGGCAGCCGCAGCTGCCAGTCATTGACCGTTTTTTTACGATTTTTTTTTTTACAGTGCATCATTGGACCTAGGTCTTTTGCCTGACACCCTTCATTCACGCACAACGTAACATGTGGGACTGAATTATCAACCTTAAACCATGTTCTGGTGAAGTCATTATCTTCAATTTGCAGTGCTGCCCCTGCTGGCCCTATAATTATATGGCTTGAGCTTAAATGTACTTCTTGACCCTCAGTTTTCTCTAACCACTCTTTTTCCTGTACTGGATCCCTAAGGGGGTCATATATCATTGTACAGTGATATTCAGTTTCTGGCGGGGTTGATTTTAGGAACTGTTCTTTTACATATCTTTCCCATTTGTCCAGTGTTTTTCTTAGTCCCTCATCTAAATTTCCTATCCAAAATGCATTAGCTTGTGGTTCTTCTTGATCGATTTTACTTATTACTGTCATCTGTTTTATGCCTGCACTATCTATGTATATCCCTTGGGGAGTGCACCATATTTGTAAATTTAGCTTGCAGATTGCATCCCTTCCCAACAGATTGACTGGTGTTTGGTCTGAAACTAACACAGGAATTTTGATCTCAGAGTCCTTGACTTTTATGCTGACAGGAGTTGTCATTGGAATGAGCTGCGTTAGTCCCGAGAATCCTACTGTCTTTACATATTTTCCAGACCTGGGGAGGTGTGAGGCATAAGTTGGGCTCAAACAGGTATAAGTTGCTCCCGTGTCAAGCATAATAGGTGTTATCTTGTCCTCTATTTTAACCCGCAGCATAGGTTCTTGGTCAGCATTGGATGACAACATTGGAAGCTGACTCCTCCCCGTAGGATTCTCTGGGCAGCCCTAGTATCCTTGGTCTGGGCCACGCCATGGGTTGACGGGGCCAGACACCTGATACTGCTGGTTCTGATTTCCTTGTCGCCATGGCTGTCTTTGCTGGGGCCCATCTAGAGGCCATGGATTAACTGGACAGGATCTCTTGGTGTGTCCAGGCTGATTGCATCCCCAGCAGATACTTGGTTGGTCAGGGTTTCTTTGCTGGTTGTAAACTTGTCTCCCTCTTCCTCTTCCCCTTCCTGGAATTGTTCCATTTCTGTTGTCTTGATGTTCAGGAAGGTATATTACAATTGGTGCAGCTGGTTGCTGTAAGTTGCCTGTGTTGGCAGGCACATTCTGATTCATGTTGTTTGGTGCTTGTTGGACAATCTGTGGAGTTTGACTTGGTATGTTGACAGCAGCCATCATGGCAGTTGGATCTTCTATCTCCTTCACAGCAGCTTGCACTTTCTTCTTTTTGTTGATCAATTCATCCAGTTGCAGCTGAGTTAGTTTTCTTTGAAGTTCTCTTTCTTGATTCTTCAGTTTCTGTTCATTCTTTCTGTATTGCTCCACAGCATGGGTCACGTGGTCGCTGAATTCTTTTAATGTCTTTGAGGTCAGTCCCACCACGTCTTCTAATTTCGCTTTCACAGGTGCAGGCATAGCTTCAATTATGGCAGTTCTAAACAATACTGTTATGACTGGGTCATGTTCAGGGTCCCTTTCCAGTTCCTGTTTCCACTTTCTGGCTTGTTTCTGTACATAGATGACTGGGTTTTCTTCGTCTCCTATTGGCTCTCCTTTCAGTGACTTTGGGTCCATTTGGGTTTGATAGTGTGCTCTCAGAATGTGCCATATGTTTGGTCTGTAATAGTCCAGTGGTCTGGCATCCATTCCAGTCGAGTCAACTGCCTGGTGTAGTCCTGCATCATGTAAGATCTCATTAGTCTTTGCTCCTCCCACACATTTGGCCAACAGGGCCTTGACATCTCCAAGGGCCAAAATCTTGCCCATTGTCTCTTCCTCCAGTATTCTGATCCATTTGCCGGCCCCTTCATGTATATCAGGTAGGCGGGCTATCAGTCCCTCCAGATCTTGCCCTGCCCATGGCACATACTGTCCTTGCTGTCCTTTAATCAGGATGGGGCACTGCACATTTTCTTCCTGTAGTGGGTCCTTTTCTTGTTTGCATGTGTTTAGTACAGGGCAGAGCTTATGGTCCCCCATATGCCAGTCTTCTTCCTCTCCATACATACTTGGCTTCTTCAATGGTCGTTCCCTCAGATTGTATGGGGTGGCTGGTGGGGTAGCTGGTGAGATATCCTCCAGGAGCAGGGTCCCTGTTACACTCTTGAATTCCCTGCGGGGTTTGGCTGGCTGAGTGAGTGTGGTTTGTGCTTTCGACGTTTCTGATGTCCCTGTGATTCTCGAGGTTCGTGTTGTTCTGAAGCTGTGATATTTCTCAGGGATTCCTGCAGGTATTTAAAGCTGTGATCGATTTGTTCCTCTGTTGTCTTTATATATTGCTCCAATTCATCACGTTCTTGTGCAAATAATTGATCGGCGTCTATTTCCTGGTCTAGCCTTTTCCCAAGGCTCTGCAGGGCTTTCCGTGCGTGATGATATGGATCGGACAGAGTGGGGTTTTTGCGTTCAGTCAGGTGTTTCATGCTCAAGCCACTGCTTTGGCTTCCGTCATGGCTTGATGGCCCCTTGTATAGTGGAGATGTTGCCTCAAACATGTCAGCAGCTGTCAATGCCTTGTGTTCATAGCTTGCATTCCTGTGGTCTTTTCTTTCCCCCTCTTCTTTTTCTTCCTCCTCATCCTGTGTATCTGTAAGGGTCACGTTGCCTTTGATATTCACAGTGCCCTCCATCAGGGGAGCTGTTTACCAGTCATATCATAGGGTGGTGCATAAGGGGGTGGGGTTTCTACTGTGCTATCTTTCTTCTCTGTTTTTTCTTTTAGTTCCTTAATTAGCTGTATGGCTTTGTTTCTAAATAAGTTCAAAACCTCCTGTTCCCTTCCTCTTTTCTCCTCCCTTTTCTGACTTTTATCATGAGCCTTGTGATTTTTTATCAGTGCTCCCATTTCCCTACACATAGCCAAGTCAAATGTTCCCTCTGCTGGCCAGTTAGTATTTAACTTTTTGGTCCTTTTTTCCCACTTCTTTGATAGTTTTTTAATAGTGTCCCTACATATTGGATATTGTGATGCAAGCTGCTCTACTGGGGTTTCTTCTTGAGGTGACACCGAAGCCATCGCTGCAACCAATTATCTGTACAGTATAAATGTTCAGCCTTCTGTTAATTTTATTAATTCAGGTACTTGTTTTGCTCTCTGAAGGTATTTTAAAATGGTTCGTATTGGTACCTCAGACAGTGGCTTCGGCGTCACTTCCTCTAGTTCGTCGTCTCCTAGTTTGTCGTGTATGCTGCGTTTCCAAATGATGTCCTCCCCCAAGTAAATTAATTCGAACTCCCAGGTTATGTTGTCCTCAAACCACCGACCTCTTGCAGCTATTTTCCCTTTCCTATACAGATAAGTAAGAGATGGGGTCAGCTTTACCTCATGGCCTTTCCACATAGTTATTGAAATGTTCAATTCTTCTCGGGTGCATGTGTTTAATGTTAATGGTTCAAATAGATCAATTAAAGTTTTTCTCTCTTTTTTGTCCAACAGCCTCCTCCCCCTGCTCCCTCTCTTGCCGTGTCTGTTAGTCCAGAGCCTCAGCATCTTCGTTGGTGCCTGACTGTTCTTCTAACTCTTCCTTATTTCGCCACACCTCTACCCACATATGACGAATGCTGCGTGGGTTGTTTTTCAGTACTACCATTACCACTAGTTTTTTCAACGTCCAATTCTCCACCAGTGCTGGCCTGACCTCTCCTCTTCTCCCTGCTTCAAAAATTATGTCACTTTCCCACTTAACTGGTCTGACACATGAGCATACCGTCATGTAAAGGTTGTTCAAAATTGTTGCCCCTCCCACTTCCTGGGGCCAGCGGAGTGTAACGTTTCTGTGTAGGTATGGGACATAAACTGGATTTAGTTTAATCTCTGACGCAGTAAATGCTGACTCCAGAAGGATGGCTTTGGGGAGGTGGAATTTGTTTAAATGTGGCCTCAGAACCTCAAATGTTATTTGTTCTTTGACTATCTCTATCCAATCCAACAGAGGCCAATCTTTGTCAAGTTGGTCAAGATTTGCGATTTTTGTCAAATTCCTCAAGAGTTCATCTCTTTTTTGATCTGTTAACACCTGTCTTTGTCCTATTTCATCCACAAATTCTTTTTCCAACCAAAAATGATTTTTAATTCCCTTCGTTTGTTCTAGGGCCTGCTCAAACCTTTCTTTATCTTTGTATTGAGCCAATGCTCTCCTATGTCTTTCCTTCCCGTATTCACTGAGTCCCTCCCACATTTGTCTCTCCTTAACTTCAAAGTTTTTCCTTAAAAACCTTTTTCTGATTTTTTGTTTCTTTTACCTTCTCACTTTATTTGTAATCCGTTTCACTCATGCGCTTAGAATTTTATTTAATCAAAAATATATGGAATGCTTCAATGTTCAGTTTTAATTTTCTTTCAACAGGCGCTGAGTTTCTCTGTCTGGATCACAGTATTTGCAGTCTGGCAAATGGCCAAATAGTCGGCAAAACCAATTCTTTGGAGTGTTCTTTGTTTTTTGGTAAACACAGTTCTTCACTTTATCTTTACTTGTTGGTTTTATTTTATCCATTAATTTCTTAAAACATTCTTTATAATTCTTTTCTATTTATTCTTTATTTCTGGGCTTCTTCTGCTCCTGTTGCTATTTTTCACTAATTGGCTCAGCTGTCCTCTGCTTCCCAGTGCTATCCCTGATTAATGACTAGTTGGCAGAATGCCCGGGAGGGCCAAAAACTCCCTTCTCTCTGTATTTTAATCCTCTAGTGTCTAGCTTTATATTTTTAACTTAATTCTTTTTAACTTTTCTTATCTTTTTATGTATAAACACTTTAGCTTAATAAATTTTATATAAATTATAAATATTTTGTTCTTTATCTATACTTCACATTGTGCACGTTTTAATACCCCCTATTCTTTTTCACAAAAAACAGACAAACAAACAAACAGATGGGCAGTGTACTTCCTATACTGCCTGGCGCCTTTTAAACACTTCTTTTACTAGACAGTGTATTCTTACTTCATGAGCGTAATCTCCACGCTATGCACTTCTTGCTTTTTAAGACAGACAAACACACAGCAACTTCTCTGGACCTGGAAGTCAGACTCCCCCTCTCTTTATCCTTTACCTCTCAATTATTCTAGGTTCTTTTGCAGTGGGGTTTCTACAATTTTCAGAGCAATCATCAAGCATGTCAGCTTACCAGAGGCAATTCACAAAACAAAATATAAGCAAAGACTGCTTACCTGATTTCTGGCCGGCCTTTGTTTTGTGAATGCCACCGTCAGCGTCCACACCACGGTGATCTCCTGACCCCAAACCAGCTCCTGGCTGGCTCGCCAATTATGTCGTGGCTAAAAGATGGTCTCTGGTTCTGGTCTGCAGTTTTCAAAGTCTTGTAGGAGTTGGTCTTCAAAAAGTTTTACGAGTCGGAGTTCCAGGTCTCAAAAGAAGAACTTTATTGAGCAATTCAACAAAGTGAGATGTTCAGCTGAGTCATCTGATCTTACAGTGGCTAACACACAGATTTTATACATCTTTCTTATCGCCAGTGTCCAATTAGTGTTTGTACCGTTATCTTTTACGCCTCGCTCCTCCTCTGTATCACGCCACAATTAAGATCACATGTTCCGAGGCCTTATTTCTATTGGTGGCGGAACATCACATGTATAGTTTTTTAAAAAATTACATCATATATGTTTTTTAGTACTTTCCTGTACCTTGCACCAACGTCATCTAAGCATTACATGGGTTTCTAGGTACTTTTCCATCTCTACATTGCCCTATGGCCTACTTTTATTTAGCATTACGGCATTCAGACTCAAGCATCAGATAGAGGAGGGGTAGCAGGATTCTCCAACATTACCATGTAAGTACACTGTTAATACAGTGTGCACAGGGTTGGGTTTTGCATAATACACAGTAAGTTATGACCATTTTACACTTTATATCAAGTGCAGAGTTCCTGAGGAGTTACCATGTAAGTACACTGTTAATACAGTGTTGCACAGAGGTTTGGGTTTTGCATAATACACAGTAACTTATGACCATTTTACACTTTATATCAAGTGCATAGTTCCTGAGGAGTTACCATGTTAGTACACTGTTAGTACAGTTGCACAGAGGTTTGGGTTTTGCATAATACACAGAAAGTTATGACCATTTTACACTTTATATTAAGTGGAGAGTTCCTGAGGAGTTACCATGTAAGTACACTGTTAATACAGTGTTGCACAGAGGTTTGGGTTTTGCATAATACATGTAAGTTATGACAGTTTAACACATTGTATCAAGTGCAGAGTTCCTGAGGAGTTACCATGTAAGTACACTGGTACCACAAGGGAAAACTTTAGCTGTAATTCAACATAAGTCCTGCCGGTCATACAGTAAATACATGGTATACACATAGGAATCATCATGGTTTCAGTGTGTTCTTAACTGGTAACTACAGTATGGAAGACTGCGTGTGGAAGTGGAACAACTTGTGTGAATACATATTGTTGTTACAAAATGTAGTTACATAATGCCTGTTACACATGTGTACTTACTGTAGTGGAAAAAGTGTCGTTACCAATGTCCTGTTACACATTTGTACTTACACATACCTTTCCGTGGGTTGTTACATATGTGTAGTTACACAAATATTACAGTTGTAAATACTATGTACCAATGTGTATTTACACTGTAGTTACATACTAAGTACATATCTAGTAACCATGTAAGTTCACAGGTATTAGGGCCACTTAATATAAAGTGGGACCTAAAATGGTTATCCATAGAGTCAAATGAAATTATTACATAATGTACTTACATGAAACAAAAGACAAATTAGTATTTAAATGATTCACTAACACAGAGTAGAGACAGAACCTCAATTTGCTGTATATTTTAATTCAAATAATGGGTGAGTAGTTCCATTATTTTGTGCCGCTTTATTAGTTTTTTTTCTTTCATTTTTGTCGTCTCAAAAAAATGATTCAAGCCCTTCTTAGAGGTGACACATTTAAATCTAATTTGCTTTATTTAAATATATCTATTTAATATCATATGTGTATATATTTAATTGGTTTAACTAAAAATGTATTATTAGCTCCACTCAAAAAAAATATTAATTGGATGAACTCAATTAAGTTGTGGGCAGGATTTCCATCCAATAAATATATGTAGCCCCAACTCAAACTGAGTACATCCATTCAACAGAATGTAAATCAGTTAGCCTAACTCATTTGTATCAAATAGATGCAAAAGAATATAAATGAGTGAGGCTAGCTTATTTTTATCAAATACTTATTACTAACCAGACTGACTTTATTTCTGTCAGACGTCTACAAAAGTTTTATTGAGAATTAACAGGGGTTCAACTCTATGTTTTCCATTTGAAGTCACCATAACAGTGATCAATGTTTCCATTAGTTGGGCTCTTAACTCTTATTATATCTATTGTCTTTTTTGGCTGCTGTGACAGTGTGTTTGTTAAACACATTTGGAGCAGCAAAGAAAGCTAAAGTGAAATGAGATCAGCTGATGATGGTTAACGGTTGATGGTTTTATAATCATCATGAAACAGACTGATTCACTGAGGTATTTTGATCTAACAATTATGTTTTTTTCACAACAAACCTTGTGTTACTGCAGCATGAGATCAAGCATTATTATAACAATAAGTTTGAAGACTTTAACGAAGATGAGCACAAAAAAGTCAGTTTATGATGACACACACAGACATCAACAATCAGCGTATGAATCTCAACAATGGTGACAATCACAAATATATAGATAAACCGATTAATTCAGAACATCACTGAAAAGCTACTAATTCACAACAAATACAACAGCAAAAAATAAAAGCAAATATTTAGAATCAAACAAAATTATAGGACAGTTCAGGTGCATAATTTATTCATGTTGCAATGCATGCTGGGAGTTTTGTACTATGGTGGTACCCAGCATGCATTGCAGCAAAGTACTTTTGATTGTCACCATTGTTGAGATTCATACGCTGATTGTTGATGTCTGTGTGTGTCATCATAAACAGACTTTTTTGTGCTCATATTCGTTAAAGTCTTCTAACTTATTGTTATAATATTGCTTGATCTCATGCTGCAGTAATACAAGGTATGTGTTGTGAAAAAAAAAACGTGACAACATAATGGTTAGATTATAAAAACCTCAGTAAATTATTCTGTTTCATAATTATTATAAATCCATCAACAGGTAACCATCATCAGCTGATCTTATTTCACTTTAGCCAGTATTTGATAAAAATAAGTTAATCGAGTCACTCGTTTATATTCTTTTGCATCTATTTGATACAAATGAGTTAGGTTAACTAATTTAGATTCTGTTGAATGGATGTACTCAGTTTGAGTTGGGGCTACATATATTTATTGGATGGAAATCCTGCCCACAACTTAATTGAGTTCATCCAATGAATCTTTTTTTTGAGCGACACATTTCTCATTACTTAGGTCGATAAGTAATATTGAGAAATGTGTAACTTAGGTCACTTTTTGAAAACTCTTCACAAAGTTTTCGTTACCAACTTTCAGGTGGGCACAGCAGTAAATTTCATTACCAAAATGCACTAAAAATGACAAAACACTTCACACACATAAATTACTGTCATAATAAAGGAGGAGACAACACAGGTAAGTAGCGAAACACTGGTGTTTTCTTACGAGAGGTTCTCTCATATTGCGTAAGTTCTCTTACGAGAGGTTCTCTCTTATTGCGTAAGTTTAGCTTACGCTACGGGAAAGATTAATCTTTTTGAGATATTGAAGCCAAAAAATTATCCTTAATTTTGTATCCATTGTCAACGCAGTGCAGCAGCTAGCAGACCTAGAGCAGGCTGTCTAGCGTGCTCATAGGCTGCCCTGCGGGAACTGCAGCAGCCTACCACTGAGCCCGACGTGACAGGTTAGTGATAGTGCAGCCCA